>JAAWXA010000094.1:200260-222117 GCA_038090715.1 Florisuga fusca
GTTTTGACATCCCAAAGATAGAAGAAATTTTTGAAAAATCAACTACTGTGATTAGCAATAGGGAGAATGACAAGATCAGGAATTATGACCCCTCCATAAAAGATAAAAAGGGAAAAGTGTCATTATAAATAATGTCCAGGAGATGATTTTTCAAAAATTTCTTCTATCTTTGGGATGTCAAAACGAGTACAGTCCTACAACCAGAGAAGACACCGCAATGAACCTGCTGTTTGCAAACAGAGAAGGACTCGTGGTTGATGTGATGGTTGTGTTGCAGGAAAAATGCCTTTTTCTGGAAACGTATTAAGGGTTAATGTATCCGGGGTTGCAAATCACAGCAAACACTAGTATAAAGAATGTGCTGATTCTGGGGAACAATAATTAAAGGAACTAGCAGAGCATATAGAACATAAGTAACTAACAGAGCATGTAGAACATAAGTAAACTGACACTTTGTACTAGAGATAGGATATGGTATGTTATGTTCAGGTGGTGGGAAGGAGTTAAACAATAAGCCCTGGTAGAAGATGTCAAGCTATTGTTATTTACATGATTAATGGAACTGTCTTGTGATCTGACTCTGCACGAAACTTAAGATTGTAAAAGGTATAAAAGCTGGAATCAAAATATGGGTCGTCGGACTCCTGACTTGGGACGCTAGTCCTCAGGTTTCCCGGGCCCTTGAAATAAAGCACCACATAAGCTAACTCAGTTGGTTTGTGTCTCAGTTTGGGCAACAATGCAGACACAGACCTGCTGTTAGTGAAGGAAGAGTTGGTGTATCAACTATTACACAAGCTTGACCCATACAAATCAATGGGCCCAGATAGCATCCACCTGAGGGTGTTAAGAGAGCTGGCTGATATAATTGAGAGGCCACTCTCCATAATCTTTAAGTCATGGAGATTGGGACACTTGGTCCCTCACAGCCTCCTCCTAGAGAAACCAACACATTATGGCCTAGACAAGAGGTCTGTGCTGTGAGTGGGGAACTGGCTGACAGGCTGTACCCAGAGGGTGGTAGTAAATAGTTCTTTCTCAAACTGGCAACCAGTCACAAGTGGGGTCCCACAGGGATCAATATTGGGCCCAACACTGCTTAATATCTTCATAAGTGATCTAGATGTTGGGATCAAGCACAACCTGATGAAATTTGCATACAACACCAAAGTGAGTGAAAAGGTTGATGCTCCATACAGGAGAACCACCCTCCAGGAAGACCTGGACAGGCTGGAGGAGTGAGGTAGCAAAAGGTTATGAAGTTCAGTGGGGACAAGTGTAAGATCTTGAACCTGGGAATACATAACCCAGGAGTACAGCTCAGACAGGGATCCACCTGGCTAGAGAGCAGCCCTGTGGAGAGGGACCTGAGGGTCTTGGTGGACAACAAGCTCAATATGAGTGAACACTGTGCTGTAGTGTCAAAGAAAGCAAACAGGATGCTGGATTGCATCAAAAAGGGCATCACCAGAAAAGATAAAGATAAAGAAGTCGTTATCCCACTCTACTCAGTGATTGTCAGAACACACCTGGAGTACTGCATTCAGATTTGGTCCCTGTTATACAAAGAAGATGCAAACAAGATGGAAAGGATCCAGAGAAGGGCTGTAAGGATGATCAGAGGACTGGAAGACCTTCCATATGAAGAAAAACTGGGTTTATTCAGCCTAGAGAAAAGAAGGCTTAGGGAACACCTTATTGCAATGTTCCAGTACATAAAGGGTGGCTACCAAGAAGATGGAAATTCCCTTCTTAAAAGGAGTCACATGGAAAAGACAAGGGGTAATGGGTAGAAATTACTCCAGAGGAGATTTTGTTTGAACTCCAGAAGAAAATTTTTCAGCATGAGAACAGTTAGACATTGGAATAATCTCTCAAGGGAAGTGGTGGATTCCCCCACATTGGACAGTTTTAAAACTCATGTTGATGGGTTCTGGGCCACCTCATTTAAATTATATTATTACCTAGAAAGGTTGGATCCTTGAGGTCCCTTCAAAACTGGCTTTCTAAGATTCTATGATTCTGGTTTAGTGCATTTTGTTGCATTTTGTTGCTTTCTGGTTTCTTGCATTTTGTTCAAGTTTGTTGCATTCTTATTAGTTGCATTTTGGTGCATTCTGGTGCATTTAGTTGCATTCTTGTTTGGTGCATACTGGCGAATTCTGGAGTGTTCTGGTTTGGTTCATTCTGTTGCCTTTTGCTATGTCGCGTTCCAATTGAGGGTGGTGTCATGGTTTAATGCTGGCCCTGCAATTAGACTGAATGACAGATGCTCTCTCTTGATCCTTCTCCCCTCCCTGATAAAGAAAGGAGAGAGAATAAGGGAGAGAGACTTATGGGTTGGAAACTAAACTACACAGCTTTAATGAAACAGTAATGATAAAAAGGAAAAATTATTAAATATATACAAATATACAGGAAAATGATACCACGTTCCTCCCCCTTTTCCCCCAATAACTCCCACGTCACCACCGAGGCTGCAGGGCAGGCCCTGGAAAAGTCCCAGACTGAGCTCCTGGAGTCAGCAGCAGTCGGGAGCTAGAGGCAGGAANCTAAAGAGACTTATGGGTTGGAAACTAAACTACACAACTTTAATGAAACAGGAATGATAAATAGGAAAAATTACTAAACATATACAAATATACAAATATACAGGAAAAGATTGATCCCACGTTCCTCCCCCCTTTTCCCCCAATAACTCTCACGTCACCACTGAGGCTGCAGGGCAGCCCTGGGAAAGTCCAGGCTGGACCCTGGGGTCAGGAGCAGTCGGGAGCTGGAGACAGGAACACACAGATTCAGGCTGGCACGGATCAGGATCACAGGCAGACGAACGGGCGGAATCCTCCCAGGATGCCGAAGCACACAGGGAACCGGTGAAGGAAGGCAGGACGAGAAGCAGGAAGGGAAAGAAAGGGAAAAGGAAAAGGAAAAGGTGCCGACCCTCGTGATCCCTCAAATTTATACTGAGTATGACGTATATGGGATGGAATACTCTGTTTGGTCAGTTCTGGCATCTATCTTGTCTCGGGCCTCCCAAAGGAGGGGTTCAGGTGGGACCTCTTTACTCCTTCTGCAGGGTAAAATGTTTTCCTCAGAGCTGAGAACTGTCCTTGAGTCTGCATACCAGTCTCTGGCAGTAACTATAAACATCAAGTGTTATCAGTCCTAGAAGCAGACACTGTCTGAGAAACTTCTGTTAATTTCAGCAAGTGCAACTACTTACAAGAAACTTAGCTGAAAGCAAAAGTACAAACCAGAAAATCACCTTTATCCTGGCTCAAACCAGGACAGAACCGTAGAGTGTTATAGGTTGGAAGGGACCTCTAGAGATCATCTAGGCCAACCCCACTGCCACAGCAGGATCACCTAGTGTAGGTCACACAGGAACGTATCCAGGCAGGTTTTGAATGTCTCCATAGAAGGAGACTCCACAATCTCACTGGGAAGCCTGTTCCAGTGCTCTGTCACCCTCACAGTGAAAAAGGTTTTTTTCTTATGTTTACAGCCTTTCCTCATAAGGAGGTGTTCCACTCCCTTATTAATCTTTGTGGCTCTGCACTGGACTATCTCAAGCAGTTCCCTGTCCTTCTTGAACTGAGAGGCCCAGAACTGGACACAATATTCCAGATGCAGCCTCACCAAGGAAGAGTAGAGGGAGAGAAGGACCTCTCTTGACCTACTAACCTACTGCCATTGGCCTTCTTGGCCACAAGGCACATTGCTGGCTCCAGGTTTTTGTCCTACCTGTCCTGCTGGATTTTGTCCTACCTGTCCCATGGTGGGGGTGGGGGGTGAGCGAGTGGAGGCCTGGTTGATACCAGCTGGGCCTAGACTGTGATAGGCCAGGATAGAACTAATCTTCTGTCTTGTAATTTTACTTTCAGCTAAGTCTCTTTTAAGTAGCTGTACTTGCTGAAATTAACAGCAAGTTTCTCAGTGAGTGTCTGCTTCTAAGACTGATAATGATCAATGTTTATAGTTACAGATAGAGAACAGTATGCAGAACCAAGACCACTGCTTGGTCCTGAGGAACATCTTATACCTGCTTCCCTTCTTTAGGGAGGAGTGGACAAGACAGGTGACCAAAATTAACCAAATGGAGTATTTGATCCCATATGCATCATACTTGGTATAAATTTGAGGGATCATGAAGATTAAGCCCTTTCCTCCCTCCCTCCCTGAAATCCTGGGAAGATTCTGTCTGTTTGTCTGCCTGTGGTCCTGATACATGCCATCTTGAATCCATGTGTTCCTGCCTCCATATCCCAACTGCTACTGACTCCAGGAGCCTAGGACTTTTCCAGGGCCTGCCCTGAAGCCTTGGTGGTTACATGAGCATTATTAGGGAAAAGGGGGGAGGAACATGATATCACTTTTGTATGAATTTGTATATATTTAATAATTTTTCCTTTTCCATAATTATTGTTTCATTAAAACTGTGTAGTTTAGTTTCCAACCCCTAAGTCTCCCTCCCTTATATTCTCTCCTTTCTTTATCAGGGAGGGGAGGGGTATTGATAGGGCACATCTGATATTTGGTTGATTTCTGGACCAGCATTAAACCATGAAAGCCTTCTGGTTTTGTGCCTTATAATTTGGTACAGTTTACTGCATTCTGGTTTCGTGCATTTTGGTTCATTTTATTGCTTTCTGGTTTGTTGCCTTCTGATTTGTGTCATTTTTACTGCTTTTCTGAGAGTTCTGGTGTATTCTGGTTTGCGTTTTGGTGCATACTGGCACAACTTGTTGCATTCTGGTTGGAGTGGGGAGAGCTATTCAAGCTACTTACATGAGACAACCCCCTGGGGGACCCCTTCCCCGCTACCAAAAATAGCATCGCATCAACCCAGAACAGGTGCATTGTGGATCAGTGCATTTTTGCATGTTCTTGCTTGGCGCATTTAAATGTGTTCTGATTTGGCACACCTAGGTGCGTTCTGGTTTGGCACATTCTGATTTGCTGCAATTTGTTGCATTTGGTCTCTTTCTTGTTTATCACCTTCTGTCACATTCTGTTTTTTCACAGTTCTGTTCGTTGCATTCTGTGTTGTTGCGTTCCAGTTTTTAGCATGCTGGTCTACTGTGGTGCATCGTGGTGCATTTTGGTGCAATCTGTTGCATTCTGTTTCATTCTGGGTTCTTTGTGTTCTCGTTTATTCTGGTTTGTTGGCGTCTGTCTCATTCTAGGTTTTTGTGGGTTATGGCACTGTTCGTTCTTGTTTGTTGCATTCTGTCACATTTTGGTTTGTCGCATTTTGGTTTGTCGCATTCTGGTTTGTCACCTTCAGGTTTATAGCATTCAGTTTTGTCACATCTTGGTGCATTTTTGTGTTTTCTGGTTTGTTGCATTCTTTTGCATTCTTATTTGTTGCCTTTTGGTGCATTTTTGGGGCATTGTGCTTTGCATTCTGGTTTGCATTCTGTCATTTCATAATCTGGTTTGGTGTGGTTGGTTGCGGTTTATCTCATTCTGGTTTGGCATGTGTGGAGGAATTTCTGAAGGAATGTGGACACCCAGCGATTATGGCCAATCCATGTTTTGAGAACTATGAAGCAGACTGAAACTTTAAGTTCTGAGCAGTAAACAACCTGTCCTTGAAGTGTCTCTGAAAGCACGATTAGAAAAACTAGCTTGGAAGATGCAGGTGCAGCTTTAGCGAAAAACAAGATGCCTAGCCAAAAAGTAGTTAACCGCAAGAATTTGTTATCTAAAAGAGGCGTGCCCTCTGAACCCTATATAATGCTGTGTGACTATTCATAAAATTGAGCTGTGTTTTCAACCATATTGGTTTTAGTTGCAGACTCCATGTGTTTTCATGCTCTTCCTGACAGGTGTGGTTTGGTGCATTCTTGTTTGTTTCATTCTGGTGCATTGTGGTTTCCTGCATCTAGGTTTGGTGCATTTAGTTTCATTTTCTCTTGGTGCGCTCCTGTTTGGTGCATACTGGCTCATTGTGGTGCATTCTAGTTTTGTGCAGTTTGGTATGTTTTGGGGCGGTCTGGTTTGGTGCATCTAGATGCATTCCGGTTTAGCGCGGTCTGGACTGGTGCATTCTGGTGCCTTCTGGTTTTGTGCCTTCTGATTTGGTGCAGTTTCGTGCATTCTAGTTTGGTGAAATTTGGTGCATTTTATTACTTTCTGGTTTGTTGCCTTCTGTTTCCTTCTGATTTGTCATTTTGGTGCTTTTTGTGCATTCTGGTGTATTCTGCTTTTCATTTTGGTGCATTCTGGTTTGGTGCATACTGGCACAACGTGGAGCATTCTGGTTTAGTTTGGTGCATTTTGTGCATTCTGGTTTGGTGCATTCTGGTTTGGCGCATTCTTGTTTGGTACGCTTTGGTACATTCTCGTTTGAATCGTTTATGTGTGTTCCTGTTTGGTGCATTTAGGTGCTTTCCGTTTTGGTGCATTTTTGTTTTGTGCTGTTTGGTGCTTTTTGATTTGATGCATTTAGGTGCATTCTAGTTTGGTACTTTTAGGTGTGTTTTGGTTTGGTGATTTTGGTGCATTTTGGTTTGATACGTTTAGGCGTGTTCCTTTTTGCTGCGTTGCCTTATGGTTAATTGCAGTTCAGTGTGGTTTTTTACATCCTGGTTCCTTGCATTCTGTTGAATCCTGGCATTTTGCATCCTTGTTCTTTGAAGACTGCATTCTAGTTTTGTGGATTCTGGTTTGGTGCATTTAGGTGCATTCTGCTTTAGTGCATTCTGGTTTGGTGTGGCTTGGTGTCATTAACTGCATTCTGTTGCATTCTGATTTGGCTCATTCAGTTCCATTCTACTTTGTTACATTCTGTTTCATTCTTGTTTGCTGCATTCTGTTGCTTTCTGGTTTGATGCAGATTGGTGCATTCTGGTTTGTTGGTTGCCATTTGTGCATTCTGGTTTGTTGATTGTTAGATGCGGTTTGTTGCATTGTGATTTGGTTCATTGTGGTTTGGTGTGTTTTGGGTTTTTTCCAGTTTGTTGCATTCTGTTGCATTTTGGTGCATTCCAGTTAATTCTGGTTAGTCACATTACAGTTTTATGTGGTTGATTGCAGTTTCTCACATTCCAGTTAGGTGTGGTTGGTTGTGATTCTGGTTTGGTGCCTTTCAGTTTGGTGCAGTTTCGTTCCTTCTGGCTTAGTGCAGCTTTGGGCATTATGTTTTGTTGCAGTTGGTTGAAGTTTGATGCATTCTGGTGCATTCCAGTGTGTTCTGGTTTTTGCTTTTGAGCATATTCTGGTTTGGAGCATCTAGATGCATTTTGGTTTGGTGCGTTCTGGTAAGGTGCATTCTAGTGCATTTTTGTTTTGTGTGTTCTGTTGCATTTCAGATGCTTTCTGGTTTGTTGCATTCTACTTTGGTTCATTTTGGTGCATTCTGGTTTGGTGAATTCTGGTTTGTTGCGGTTATGTGTGTCCTGTTTTGGAGGAATTTCTGAATGCATTCTGCATCCTGGTTTGGTGCATTCTGGTTTGTTGCATTCTGATTTTTTGCAATTCAGTTTGTTGTGGTGCGTTGCATTTAGTTGCATTTTGGTTTGGTGCATTTGGTTGCATTTTGTTGAATTCCAGTTGGGGGTGGTTGGTTGCAGGTTTTTGTGTTCTGGTTTGGTGTGTTTTATTGCATGCAGGTTTGGTACAGCTGGTTGCAGTTTCATGCATTCTGGTTTTTTGCATTTTGGCTTGT
Source organism: Florisuga fusca (assembly GCA_038090715.1). Taxonomy (NCBI): domain Eukaryota; kingdom Metazoa; phylum Chordata; class Aves; order Apodiformes; family Trochilidae; genus Florisuga; species Florisuga fusca. The sequence goes on from JAAWXA010000094.1 coordinate 207,936, forward strand.
TGTGGGTTTTTGCACTCTGTTGCATTCTACTTTGTCACTTTCACTCACATTCTGGTTTGTCGCATTCTGGTTTGTCGCTTTTTGGCATGGTTTGATACATTATTGTGCATTGTGGTCCATTTTTTTTTGTGCATTTGGTTGTATTCTGTTTTGCTTAATTTTATTTTTTGTGCATTCTGGTTTGATGCATTCTTTTTTGGTTCAGTTTGTTTTGTTCTGGTTTGGCGATTTCTGGTTTGGTGCTGTTGCATTCTAGTTTCTTGCATTCTTTCATTCTATTTTTTCATTCTGCTTTGCATGTTGATATGAGTTTGTTGCATTCTGTTAGGTTTTTTTTCAGTTGGTTGCAGTTAGTTGTGTTCTGGTTTGTTTCTTTTTTATTTTATTTTGATGGAATTTGTTGTATTCTGGCTTGTTGCAGTTGGTTGCAGTTTGGTGCATTCTGTTTTTCTGCACTCTGGTTTGGTTCATTCTGGAACATTCTCGTGCATTTAATTGCATTCTGATTTGGCACGTTCTTGTTTGACCCATCCTGGTGCATTTATTTGTGTTCTGGTTTAGTGCATTCTGGTACATTCTTGTGCATTCTGATTTGGTGCATTTTCTTGCATTTTGGTGCAGTCTGGTTTCTTGCCTTTTCATTGCATTTTTCATGCATTTTGGTGCATCCGTGCATGTGGATGCAGCTTCAACAGTGACTTCTTTGTGCTAGATTGAGGTGGACAAGGGGTTCCCAGAGCCAGGGAAGCCTGAGGGAGAGCGAAGAGACCTAACAAGAGTTGGCAGTTCTTGTGTGTGAGGGTAAGAGGATGACATGGCTTGGGGCATTGCTGGGGCAAGAAGACTCCTTCCTGCATAAAAGACTCCTTCCTCATGCAAATGTTCGATGTGCTATCCAGGAATGGTGTGCCGCTGGACTTGCTGCTCACTAACCAAGAAAACCTGCTTTGTAATCTCGGTTAGTGAGAGCTTTGGCTTCAGTGATCACAATATTGTGGAGTTTGGGATACTGCTGAGCACTCTGAAGGTTACTTCCAAGACAAAGTTTATAGATTTTAGAAGAGCAAACTTCATCTTGCTCGGGGATCAGTTGGAAGGGATCCCATGGGAAGCTTTCATGGAGGAGAAAGGAGCTAGTGAGTGCTGGGAGCTTTTCAAGAGCACTCTCCTAAATACACAAAAACAGTTCATCGTCTCTAAAGGCAAGGGAAGTAGGCAGAGCAAGAGATCACCTTGGCTTAACTGCAGGCTTCTGGGTCTGCTCAAAACCAAAAGGGAAATGTATCAGAGATGGAAAAATGGAACATTACATGTTGAAAATGACAAGGGCATTACCAGGGTATGCAGAGAAGCAGTTAGGAAAGCAAAATCTCAGCTTGAGCTAAATTTGGCCAGAGATGTCAAAAACTTCAAGAAAGGGTTTTTCAGATATATATTAACAGCAAGCAGAAAGAGAGGAATAATACTGGCACGCTATTAAATAGGAGGTCAACTAGTTGCTAACAACTCTGAAAAGGAAGAGGTCCTCAACACCTTCTTCACCTCTGTCTTTACCAGCAATGTTGGGCCCCAGGCCATGGGAACAAAAAATCCAGGTTGATGCTGTTGCAAGAAAAATGACTTTTTTTGGAAACGTATTAAGGGTTAATGTATCCGGGGTTGCAAATCATAGCAAACACTAGTATAAAGAATGTGCTGATTCTGGGGAACAATAATTAAAGGAACTAGCAGAGCATATAGAACATAAGTAACTAACAGAGCATGTAGAACATAAGTAAACTGACACTTTGTACTAGAGATAGGATATGGTATGTTATGTTCAGGTGGTGGGAAGGAGTTAAACAATAAGCCCTGGTAGAAGATGTCAAGCTATTGTTATTTACATGATTAATGGAACTGTCTTGTGATCTGACTCTGCACGAAACTTAAGATTGTAAAAGGTATAAAAGCTGGAATCAAAATATGGGTCGTCGGACTCCTGACTTGGGACGCTAGTCCTCAGGTTTCCCGGGCCCTTGAAATAAAGCACCACATAAGCTAACTCAGTTGGTTTGTGTCTCAGTTTGGGCAACAATGCAGACACAGACCTGCTGTTAGTGAAGGAAGAGTTGGTGTATCAACTATTACACAAGCTTGACCCATACAAATCAATGGGCCCAGATAGCATCCACCTGAGGGTGTTAAGAGAGCTGGCTGATATAATTGAGAGGCCACTCTCCATAATCTTTAAGTCATGGAGATTGGGACACTTGGTCCCTCACAGCCTCCTCCTAGAGAAACCAACACATTATGGCCTAGACAAGAGGTCTGTGCTGTGAGTGGGGAACTGGCTGACAGGCTGTACCCAGAGGGTGGTAGTAAATAGTTCTTTCTCAAACTGGCAACCAGTCACAAGTGGGGTCCCACAGGGATCAATATTGGGCCCAACACTGCTTAATATCTTCATAAGTGATCTAGATGTTGGGATCAAGCACAACCTGATGAAATTTGCATACAACACCAAAGTGAGTGAAAAGGTTGATGCTCCATACAGGAGAACCACCCTCCAGGAAGACCTGGACAGGCTGGAGGAGTGAGGTAGCAAAAGGTTATGAAGTTCAGTGGGGACAAGTGTAAGATCTTGAACCTGGGAATACATAACCCAGGAGTACAGCTCAGACAGGGATCCACCTGGCTAGAGAGCAGCCCTGTGGAGAGGGACCTGAGGGTCTTGGTGGACAACAAGCTCAATATGAGTGAACACTGTGCTGTAGTGTCAAAGAAAGCAAACAGGATGCTGGATTGCATCAAAAAGGGCATCACCAGAAAAGATAAAGATAAAGAAGTCGTTATCCCACTCTACTCAGTGATTGTCAGAACACACCTGGAGTACTGCATTCAGATTTGGTCCCTGTTATACAAAGAAGATGCAAACAAGATGGAAAGGATCCAGAGAAGGGCTGTAAGGATGATCAGAGGACTGGAAGACCTTCCATATGAAGAAAAACTGGGTTTATTCAGCCTAGAGAAAAGAAGGCTTAGGGAACACCTTATTGCAATGTTCCAGTACATAAAGGGTGGCTACCAAGAAGATGGAAATTCCCTTCTTAAAAGGAGTCACATGGAAAAGACAAGGGGTAATGGGTAGAAATTACTCCAGAGGAGATTTTGTTTGAACTCCAGAAGAAAATTTTTCAGCATGAGAACAGTTAGACATTGGAATAATCTCTCAAGGGAAGTGGTGGATTCCCCCACATTGGACAGTTTTAAAACTCATGTTGATGGGTTCTGGGCCACCTCATTTAAATTATATTATTACCTAGAAAGGTTGGATCCTTGAGGTCCCTTCAAAACTGGCTTTCTAAGATTCTATGATTCTGGTTTAGTGCATTTTGTTGCATTTTGTTGCTTTCTGGTTTCTTGCATTTTGTTCAAGTTTGTTGCATTCTTATTAGTTGCATTTTGGTGCATTCTGGTGCATTTAGTTGCATTCTTGTTTGGTGCATACTGGCGAATTCTGGAGTGTTCTGGTTTGGTTCATTCTGTTGCCTTTTGCTATGTCGCGTTCCAATTGAGGGTGGTGTCATGGTTTAATGCTGGCCCTGCAATTAGACTGAATGACAGATGCTCTCTCTTGATCCTTCTCCCCTCCCTGATAAAGAAAGGAGAGAGAATAAGGGAGAGAGACTTATGGGTTGGAAACTAAACTACACAGCTTTAATGAAACAGTAATGATAAAAAGGAAAAATTATTAAATATATACAAATATACAGGAAAATGATACCACGTTCCTCCCCCTTTTCCCCCAATAACTCCCACGTCACCACCGAGGCTGCAGGGCAGGCCCTGGAAAAGTCCCAGACTGAGCTCCTGGAGTCAGCAGCAGTCGGGAGCTAGAGGCAGGAACACAGAATCAGGCTAGCATGGATTGGGACCTCAACTAGACAAATGGACGTAATCCTCACAGGATGCTGAAGAAGGAAGAAGGCAGGAAGAGGGCTTGACCCCTGTGATCCCTCAAATTTATACTGAGTATGATGCATATGGGATGGAATACTCCGTTGGGTCAATTTTGATCACCTGTCTTGTCCGGTCCTCCCCAAAGAAGGGTTCCAGGTGTGACCAACCCCTTTAGTCCCTTTCTCTTTCTGGAGTATAAGTTGTTCCTCAGGACCAAGCAGTGGCCTTGGTTCTGCATACCATTCCCTAATCGTAACTATAAACATCGAGTGTTCAGTCCTAGAAGCAGCCACTGACTGACAAACATGCTGTTAATTTCAGCAAGTGCAGCTACTTACAAGAGACTTAGCTGAAAGCAAAATTACAAGACAGAATATTAGTTCTATCCTGGCCCAAACCAGGAAATTCCACTCCTTATTTATTACCATTTGCATCATACTCCAATCACTACCATCTCTTGTCCCCAAATACACATAGGTACAAATTTTTACCATCTCTCTATACCAAAGACCACCAAGTTAATTCAGTCCATAACTACAGATGTCTATCTATTATAGCAGTCTCTCAGGGCAAGGAAAAATTGTTAGAGTTCATGTGTATGGGTTACAGATGTCATCTTCTAGGAAGTTACTGGATGCCAGTCAATGAACCTAGTTCTGGTTTCATAACCATGACGTTATCCTGAAAAACTCATAAAACCCTGTTAGTTTATGCAATAATTCACCTTATAGCAATTAATGTGGGGCTTGAATCCATGACCCCCAAAATTCCATGCTCTACCAATTTAGCTAGTCAAATAAAAACATTAGGTAATCTCACCCAGAGTAAGATTCCCTTGAGGTACACATTGTACTTCTCCATCTGCCATCATCACCCACCATGTATGTTCAGGCCCTTGAGCGAAGGCAGGAAAACCCATAATGTTTTCCCTAGGAGATTCCTTTCACGCACTACAGGCACTTTGTCCCCATTTACTGTGTGCAGAAGGTCTGACTGAGCAGGACCAGCTCGATTGATGGAACCCCTGGTGTTAACTAACCAGGTGGCTTGTGCCAAGGGCTTGTCCCACTTTTTAAAGGTTCCACCACCCATTGCCTTTGAGGTAGTTTTTAACAGTCCATTGTACCGTTCAGTTTTCCCTGAGGCTGGTGCATGATAGGGGATATGGTATATCCACGCAATACCATGTTCTTTGGCCCAGTTACTTATAAGACTGTTTTTGAAATTAATTCTATTGTCTCATTCAGTTCTTTCTGGCATACCATGTCACCACAAGACTTGTTTCTCTAGACCCAGGATGGTGTTCCAGGTTGTGGCATGAGGTACAGGATATGTTTCCAGCCATCCTGTACTTTCTGCTACCATTGCAAGCACATAGTGCTTACCCTGGCTGGTTTGAGGGGGTGTGATACAGTCAATTTGCGAGGCCTCCCCATACCTATATTTCGACCATCTCCCTTCCCCCCACAAAGGTTTCAACCATTTACCTTGCTGAATTGCAGTGCATAGGTCAAAATCATGGATAACCTGTGCAATAGTGTCCAAAGTTAAATCTACCCCTTGGTCACGAGCCCATCAATATGTTCCATCCCTTCCTTGATGACCTGAAGTGTCATGGTTCCACCAAGCTAAAAATAGTCCAACTTTATGGTCCCAGTCCAAATCTATTTGGAACACTTGAGCAGCCTCATCTGCTTGTTGGTTGTTTTGATGTTCCTCAGTAACTTGACTTGAAGGTACGTGGGCACCTACATGACGCACTTTTACACAGAGTTTCTCTAACCAAGTAGCAATGTCTTCCGACAGTTCAGCAATCCAGATAGGTTTACCTTTACACTGCCAGTTGTTTTGCTTCCACTGTTTTAACCACCCCCATAAGGCATTTGCTGCCATCCAGGAGTCAGTATAGAGAGTGGTACCTTCTTTGGTCCTTGAAGTCACCTCCCTTGAGGTAGTCTATGCCAAGGATGCAATGAGCACCTGGGCAAGTCATATAGGGTGCATATGCCACCTTATTCCAGTGAGGCTCACATCAACCTTCACAATAGTCAGTTCTTTAAATACCCCCGTCATTCCAGAAATAGTGACGGATTCTGATTTGATGGCATTAGGGTACACTGTGCACCAGTGTCCACCAAGGTTTTATACTTTTGTGGTTCTATCATGCCAGGCTGTTGAATCCACACAGTTCAATAAATTTGGTTGTCCCTCTCCTCCTGGTTGGAGGCAGGGAACCTCTAAGCTTGTGCACATACAGCACTATCAGCAAGTGCGTTACTCATACCTGATGTACAGGGATTTTAAGTCACCAACATAGTCAGATGGGGTAACTCCACACTGAAACTTGAGCAGCCATCCTTTTAGAAGGACCTCCTTTTTTATTTGCTTTACCTGCTTGTGCCTGTTGGGCAGCAGTAGGTTTCTTATCCCACTTTTTCACTTCCTCTCCAAACTCACTTAGAATTGACCATAGGATACCTCTTGCTGTATCCTGTTTCTCTCTATTCAGTCTTGTAGGAGGGCGTTTCCTCCTAATGGCTGCAATGTGGCCTTCTTCACTTGTTTGAGAAAAATGGGGTAGATGCAGTTTCTCAGCCATTTCCTTTATGGCTGAGATCCAGGCCTGATGAGGAGTGGTGACAGCATCTTCATATTTTCGTACTGTTTTAATCACATCATTCACGGTTGATTCGACGTCTCCAGGAACCCATAACATTACTGATGTTATGGGTGTATGGTTAAATGGGGATGGTGCAGCATGCACAAACCTTTGCTGCATAGGCTTAGGGCATGGCATTTAATAAAGATCTACAATCTCATCATCAATATAAATCACATCTCATACAGCCAATTCTTTCACATACCTTATAGCTTTTTCAAGCATGGCTGCTTTGACCTGTGGGCAGTCTATCTCATTTTTATAGGAATAACTCTGCTTCACAGCTGACAAGAGTTGTCTCCACGGGCTGATGGCTCCATCCTTTTCCCCAAATTGCCGATCAATACCTGCATCTTTGGCCAGGGAATCCAACTGCCTGGCTTGTCTCTTATTCAGTGTTACGTTATCAGCCCCTTCATTCATTCCAGCATTGGAGTAACCAAGTGATGAGTGGTTCTCCTACAAGAGGGCCAAAGTTCTTTCTCAGAGTACGTGAGTCCCTCATGGATTAGGACTGAACATGTAGTTCTGATTCTGAGTTCTCCTCTGGTAACTCTGCCTTATCTGCTTTATGAGGAAAAGAGAATATATCCTTTTCCCCTCTATCCCCTGTTCTTCAAACTTTGAAGAACCAGGGCTAGGTTCTGATTTATTTTGCTTTACTTTTCCTCTAATCACAGGGTTGACTACTAGCTGTGTGGGAAAAGAGGGAGAGGCTGTGGTGTCTGCAGCAGCAGCAGAGCTCACTTTCTGAACAGCGGCAGCATCTGTGGGTGAGGAGGCAGCAGCTGCAGCTGTAGCAGATACGCTGGTAATACTTGCCAGCCATAGAAGAGTTGTGGCTTTGCGTGTGTGTGTGGGGAGCAGTGGCTGAGGAGGCAGAAGCTGCAGTGCTCTCTTTACGAGGGGCAGCTCTCGCTCTCCGAGCAGCAACTCTCGATCTCTGAACACACGTGCCCTCTCTCACAATTGGGACAGTTGGAACAGTTATATTACTCCTCACCAATATGTGAAAAAAATTAACAACACCCATCAGGAGATTCGGAAACTAAAGACTCTTTTGACTAAAATCTGGTAGAGTCAGCCTGAAATAAGATGAAGTGGTATAATTTCCCAAATTAAAACAGAAATTGTAATTACCAACCAAGTTTTTTATCTGTATGAAACACCACTGCACCATGTACCACAATGTATATCAGTACTGAGGACCATATCACAACTATGGTTCTTTAGCAGCTCTTACCATGAATAAACCATATATTAACACTAATCCCATCTACAAAGACACATATCACATACCCTGAATGCCAAAGTTATGGCACAATTGGTTTAATTTCCAACCCTGGGCAATTTCCAAAGAAAAAAAAAAGTCTTGATTCCCGCTCATTGAAGCCATCTGGGTATCCTGCCCCTGGAGTTGGAATTCAAACTATTCAGGCAAATTGAAAGTTGAAATTTGAATCTGTGCTCAAGCTAATTAGCTTAAGCCACTTTAGGTGCCATAAATCTGTCACAGTTTAATGCTGGGACAGCAATTAACTTAATGACAGATGCTATCTATTAATCCCCCTCCCTGATAAAGAAGAAAGAATAATGGGAAGAGACTTAAGGTTTGGAAACTAAATGTCATCATTTGAACATGAAGAACTAAAGAAGGAGGGCTTCTGGACTCTGAGAGGGACAGAACACAAAGGGAGGTGTCTATTCACAACACTGGAATAGATTGCCCAGGGAAGTTGTGGAGTCTCCCTCCCTGGAGACATTCAAGACCCGCCTGGATGTATTCCTCTCAAACCAGCTCTAGGGGATCCTGCTCTAGCAGGGGGGTTGGACTAGATGATCCTCAGAGGTCCCTTCCAACCTCTTACCATTATGTGATTCTATGAAAAAGCTGTGGAATTTGAGTCATCCTCTCTGAGAAAAAAAAAAATTTCAAGGTCTCTTTAAACTACCACTTTATCAGAATGCTGTGGAGGTAGAGAAAAGCTAATTAGTTCCCCTCCAGTAAGATCCACAAATATCTCCCAAGCAATAAACTACACAGGTCATAGCACCAAAAGTAGTGTTATAAGATGCTTGAGGAAAAAAAAATCACCCTGTAGCCTGTCTTACTTCATAAATGTAAAGCACACTAAGACATCAAAGATAAGATGTTGGGTTTTAGTACAGACAAAGTGAACAGTAGTAGGATCTTGTTATGCTGCTGCAGTTACTGCTCTTTTGCCTATGTAGTTTTCTTTTAGATGCTACTGGGTTTGATAAGGCTGTGTGACAGTTTGTCAGGACAATCATCAAAAGAGAAAAAAGTAAATTTGCCTTAAGAATAACAATCACAGTTATCTTTTTTACACGGGAGATAAAGATTATCTGGCATATGACCTGATATTCTTTGTGAATTCAAGTTTCTGGAAATTTAATCTGACATCATGAGTATGTGAGTGTGTATGCATAGATTCCTGTCCTGTGGGTCTTAAGAGTATGTCAGCAGTATAGCAACACAAGCATCAAAAAGGCCAGATTTTGCTATCAATGCTACTAACACCAACATAGTCAGCGTGACTTCCATTCTGAAATGATTAGACTTTTAAAGGTTGTTTCTAAATTTCATATTTTTAATCTACATTATTACTATACAGCAGCTAATTTATTTATTTAAATATATCCTCCCCTGTAGGAAACAGGTGCCAAGGTGCCAGCAATCCACCAATTGCCAGGCAATGAGCATGAGCTTGTGCTCAGCCCACCTGTGCCCAGTCAGGGCTGGCCCCAGCTGCAAATGAGCAGCATTAGGGGGCCAATAAAAGGTAGGGCTTAAGGCACATGCTCAGCTCATTCCTGAGCTAGTAGGAGGAGAGGCTGGTCTGCTTCACAACACCAGTACTGACTGAGATCAACCACTGCTGTACACCTATTTATCTCAGAGCTCTGCGCTCTTCGAGAAGTTCTTCCAGCTACATCTGGTGGAGAATGCGGGCATAGACCTCGGTCTAGCTGCTCCCCAGACGAACTTGAAGAAGAGAGAACTAACTTTCATCAAGGGACAGCCCAAGGAGTCGGGTAAGAAGATTTTCTACTTTCCCCTCCGTATTATCAGTCCACCTAGGAAAATGGGTCTGTCTTTGAGCACTCAGAAGCCAGCAGCATGCACGAGGGAGCAGGAACGCTCCTCTCCCCCGTCTGCAGAAGCTGCTTGGGACCTTTGGGTGGAGGTTAACCGCTTGCTGGGAACCATCCATACCAAAGAGACAAGCAAGGGCATTATCGGCTTAGAAGGTACATAGGGGCTGGTAATCAACGCCCTGACAGATATAAAAGTTGAGGCGGAAGCTGTTATTGCTGCCATCGCAGTGCTTCCACCACGGCCTGACAATAACACCGCATCACCGCCACCAAAAGCGGAATCTGGCGATGTCACTCCTCCCCCTGAGAGTGGAAAAAGCTTGAACACCTTTCTGGGGCTCAGCAACAGCAAGCCTGCCATTAAGGGCATGACGGGACGGTCGCATCGTTCCATAGCGGAATTTTTGTCTGACATCGGTCTGGAGGAGGAGGAAGAAGCTCCCGCTCCGAGCACCGATAGCGCCGGGAAGGTGCCGACAGCCTGCAGCCCTGAGGTAGGCGTTTCCAGTTGCTGGAAACCACCTCCACTGCCACTCCCAAGGAAAAGGAATGAGAATGGGAAAGACGCAGCCACTCCATCAGCTGCACCCACCGGCCTGGAGGGCGAAATAAAAGCCCTCCTGGAACAGACAAACCAGGCCATGAAGAGTCTAGAAAAACGGGTGACGGACATAGAACAACGTTCGTCCTTCCGTAATTATCGAGACCCACCCACCCTCCCTGATGATGATGATGACGACAAGGATGTCCTGACCCCACCGCGGACACACAAAAACGCCCCAGGCATTAAAGGTGCTGGCAAAAGCCGACCCGGACGGTGGTCTGGCATTATTCGCGATGCCCTACTCGAGGGGGATTGGGAACCCAGCACCGTCGCTTGCCCTGTCCTCCAAGACAACAACGGGCAGCCTCTTTTTGAACAACATGCCTGGAAGACTTTACAGCAGGCTAGGAAGACCCTGAAGGAGGGAGGGTTGAAAACAGAAAGTGGCAAAGCTGTTTTGGATTGGCTTTTCACCGCCGACACCAACTGCCCTCATGACTGCCGCAACCTGGCCAGGTACCTGCTCACCCCCTCCCAGCAGATTATCTGGTTGAAAGAGTGGGAGCGCCTGGCCCAGGTAGAAGCGAACCGCCCTAGAGCAGCTGGAGATCCATTAACAGGGGTCACGGCTGAGATGCTCACGGGCTCGGAGCGCTATGCGGACGTCCAAGTCCATCTGCAGTTCCCGGCTGCAATCCACCATGCTGCGGCGACCCTGGCCCGCCAGGCTTTCTATACAGTTCCAGAGCCTAGGCCAGTCCCCTCATTCTCTGTTACCAAGCAGGGGATGAACGAGCCCTACCAGCATTTTTTAGACCGACTGTGGCAGTCTGTCATGACTCAATCTGAGCTAGGAAATGGGCAAAAGGAGGCCACGTTCAAGCTCCTGGCGTTCGAGCACGCAAATCCAAAGATGAAGGTGCTCTTTTCCACCCTGCCAAAAACAGCTGAAGTCTCAGAAATGCTGGAAGTCGCTGCCAGGGCCACCCAAACGCAGCAACATCACAGCATGGCCAGCGCCTTTGCCGACGCCCTGGAACCCACCCACAAGCTTCTCGCGGCGGTTGCTCAGAAGCTGGACAGAAGGGGAAATCGGCCGAAGAAATCTGCCCCTTACTGTTCGCGTTGTGGGTCCAGAGGTCACACACGAGGAGCCTGCACAGCCACGGTGTGGTGTGACCGATGCCAGAGGGACAACCACAATAATCTGGCATGCAGGTCTACAAAAAACGGAAGGCGCAGCACGCACGGCCCCCGCGCCAAGACACAAGTAGCCGGGCCAGCGCTGTACACCAACTCCCCGCCCCAGCCCCAAGGGGAAGCCTGGGCATCGATGTGCCCTCAGCAATAGACGTCACCCTCGCGACGACTCAAGTGCACCGGATACCGACAGGGGTTTATGGACCGATATGCCAAGAAAATAGCGGGGTTGGAGCCTTGTTACTGGGACGTTCTTCCACCGGCGTTGCAGGACTTACTGTGCTCCCAGGTGTAATCGATGCGGATTATACAGGGGAAATCATGATTATGTGTTTTACATTGAACCCTCCCCTGATAATCAAAGCAGGTACCCGGGTAGCGCAATTGGTCCTTCTCCCGAAGATGAACCTGGGAAAGAACGCCCCTATGGCACGAGGAAATCAGGGCTTTGGATCATCTGGAAACACTGTGGTCACCTTAGTGCAACAGATGAAGACGAGGCCCATCATAGTGGTACAATTGGCTGCCGGTAAAGAGGTTAAGACTCTGTCCATGACGATGGACACCGGAGCCGATGTCACTATAATCAATTGTAATGTGTGGCCTCGACACTGGAGGCTCAGCACTGCCCTCGATGCCGTTCAAGGAATAGGTGGTGGCTCCATCCCCCTTCAGGCCCTTGACCCCATACAGCTAAAATTTCCGGAAGGACAAACAGTAACTGTAAGACCCTACATACTACCTCTACCGGGACAACTTGGAGGGTTGGTTGGCAGGGAAGTGATGAGCCAACTAGGCGCCGTTCTCTCTATTCCCGAGCCCACCCAACCCCCTCAGCATTTTCAATGCGGGCCACTGCAGAAGTGCCGCCAACTCCCAGACTACGCTGGAAAACAGACAGCCCTGTCTGGGTGGAGCAGTGGCCCCTACCCAAAGAGCGGCTAGAAATCGCTAACCGACTGGTGCAGGAACAGCTGCAGGCGGGACACGTCCAACCGTCCGTCAGCCCGTGGAACACGCCCATCGGCGTGTTCCAAAGAAGTCGGGAAAGTGGCGATTGTTACATGATTTACGTAAGGTCAATAGCCAGATGTGGCAATGGGTGCCCTTCAGCCTGGGCTGCCTTTACTCACCATGCTGCCCAGAGGCTGGAACTTGCTGGTCATTGACCTCAAGGATTGTTTCTTTACCGTTCCCCTGCATCCCGAAGATACAGCTCGCTTTGCTTTCACTATTCCATCAATCAATAAAAGTGAACCTGCAAAGCGATATAAATGGGTAGTGTTGCCACAAGGGATGAGGAACTCTCCAACGATGTGCCAATCATATGTGGCATGGGCACTCTCGCCAATCAGAGAAGCAATGCCGGACACCTTGATATATCATTATATGGATGACATCCTGTTTTGCCAGAAAGCACAGTTCCCTGACAACATTAGCCAGATCTTGACCGATCGGCTAAAAGCAGAAGGATTGATTGTAGCTCCCGAAAAAATCCAAACAAAATCACCCTGGAGCTACTTAGGGTGGAAAGTCACCTACGCCATGGTGAGACCACAGAAACTGGAGGTGATTCATTCAATCAAAACATTGAATGATGCCCAAAAGCTGGTGGGCGAACTCCAGTGGGTCAGACCCATCATAGGTCTCACCAATGAGGATATCCACCCCTTCCTGTCACTGTTGCGGGGAACACAACCAGGTGCATTAGTGGACTGGACCGATAGCCATACGAATGCATTAAAATGGGTCGTCCACAAACTGGCAACCGGCTTTGCAGATCGGCGAGATGCCACTCATCCCATTGGAATCTGGATTTGCAACCACCCTTCATTTCCCTTTGCACTGCTGATGCAGGATTTCAACTGGCGAAGGGAAAATGGGGAACACCATCATGATGACCAAATCTGTGACCGAGACTCTCGAAGATCAGAGTCTATAGCAATCTTGGAGTGGCTATTTCCTCCCCACACGGCCCAGAAAGGTATCTGGCAAAGAACAGAGATAACAGCATTCTTGATACGGAAGGGACGCCAACGTTGCCTTGACGTAGATGGTCGAGAGCCGGAATGGATCAGCATCCCCATCAAAACAATCGATTTTGATTGGCTGCTGCAGCGCTCTATGGCATTACAACTCGCCTTATTTGCGTATCCGGGAGACATCCGTCACGAAGGCCCGAAACACAAACGTTTGCAAGCCATCAGTCAGTTCCATTGGATAGAACGACCGGTTGTTTCAGAACGTCCAGTGCCTGGCATCACTGTGTTCACTGATGCCGGAAAAAGGTCAAAAACGGCCGCCTGTGTATGGCAGGATAAGGGCCAGTGGAAACAACATCTGATTCCAGGCACTGACAAGGACAACCTACAGACTCTGGAACTGCTGGCTATCGTCTGGGCCTTGACACAATGGCAACGCGTCCCCCTCAATATCGTCTCCGACTCGCAATATGCGGTAGGAGTAGCTAACCGTATTGAGGATGCTCTCATTAAGCCAGTCCAGAACCAACGGCTACTGGAACTTTTCCTCGCGTTGCAGTGTGCACTGAAAATTCGCGCACAGCCATGCTGCATCCTTCATATCCGTAGCCATAAAACATCGTTGGGCCTAGGGGAAGGAAATGCAAGGGCTGACTCCCTGGTCAGCCTAGGAATACCAACTCCTGTCAGCCAATTTGCGAAAGCCCAAAATAGCCATTCCCTGTTCCATCAGAATGC
>JAAWXA010000095.1:2280-14235 GCA_038090715.1 Florisuga fusca
CAGGGCCCAGTGCTGACCCCAAACCACAGCCCTGGGCCCTGCTCCCCACCTGGGGTCCCCGTTGGCTGCTGGAAGATGCAGGATGCTGGAGGTGCTGCCAGGAGCCAGAGGGAGCTGAGCAGGAGCAGTTGGTGCATCCTTAGAGCTGGGGGCAGGACGGGACCTGGGGGGGTCACACAGGGCTCAGGGACATCCCCTGGGGGCTCAGTGACATTTGCTGTGCAATGGGGACACAGGTGCCAGTCCCCCCCCCGCTGCCCCACACCTCTCACCGTCTCCAGCCGTGTCCTTTGGGGTGTCCCTGGTCCCATCCAACCTCCCAACACTCGTCCTGCCCGGTGCCTGCTGCCTCCTGTCCCCGTCACAGCCCCATGGCGGGGCCGAGGGCTCCGGAGAGGTCAGGGAAGGGGGGACAGGGGGACATGGGAGGTGAGGAGCTGGTGGTCCCAGCCAGCCCCTGCCCTGTCTCTGTCCCGGCAGTGTCCCGGTGGCCCCGTGGCTCCTGCTCCCATGGCGAGTGGGAGTGGCGAGCACTGGCCGTGCCCTCGCTCCCTGCCCTGTCGCGGTCTCTTCCCGCTTTCTTCTCTTTATTCCACCCCCTCCAACACCTCCCCCAGGAACGCACGGGGAGGAGGAAGCACAATTTCCCATTGTCAGCGTCTTTCTCTTTATTGTTCTGCTCGGCAAAACACAGCGCGCTGGGCTAACAAACCCCCTTTATCTGCCTCGGGGAAAACACCGGCACCGCCCGGGGCTCGGGCAGCCCCCCAGACCTGCCCCGCATCACCAGCCTGCCGGGATGGCTCTCCGGGACACAGGCACAGAGTCACCGGGCTTGGAAAGGGCTCAGAGATCACCCAGACCAACCACCCACCCAGCCCCAGCCAAACCACGTCCCCCAGTGCCACCTCCACCGTGTTTTGAAACCCTCCAGGGATGATGGGGACTCCAGCCCTGCCCTGGGCAGCCTGGGCCAGGCCCTGACAACCCTTTCCAGGCATTNCAGGGGGCTTGGGGGGGGGGATCTCCAGCAGGGTCTTCTCCAGCTGCTTGCGCAGCGCCAGTTTGGCGGCCGCCTGGGAGTTGGCGGCGTCGTTGAGAGCACTGGGGCTGGGGAGGGGGGAGGAGACCCGATTGACGGTGCCGGGTTGGATGTGAGAGGCAAGGTTCATGTAGATGGCTGAAGAGGACGTTCGCTGGCAAGGAACTGAAGAACTTGATTGCTGGAGAGGGAAAAGGAATCCCAATGAATCCACTTCTCCCAAAGGAGCTGGGGGAGGCGCATCTCCTGCTCCCAACCCCCCCAAAAAAGGACCTGAGGAGGCACGTGATGGGACTTGGGAAGAGGGATGGCACCTCAGACCCTCCAAATAAAATCAGTTGCAGTGCTGAGGAGCTGCTGGTGGCCTCAAGGGGTGACAAGACCCGTCACCCAAGAGGTGAGCACCAGCCTGTCACCCAACCTGCCCGTTTCTCCAGGTGGGAACACCTCCAGGCGTGATGCCACAGAGCAAGAAAACCCCAAAGAGTCCCCAAACCCTCTCAGATCATCTCCCAAAGCTTGAAGGACAAAGTTGTGTGGATGAAGGACACCACTCAGCTCATGGGCTGTTCCCAGGAGAAAGGTTTGAGCTCCAAGGCCTCAGCCTCATCAAGGGAGCTTCTATTTTCCCTTCTTGCCAACTCCCCCCCCCTCCAAAGAAGTGTCCCCCCCACAAAAAAACCACCCCCAGGAGGGCAGAGCAGGATCCCACCGGTTGGTAGTTGATGGCTGGATTCATGCTTGGAGTTGTCGTGCGGATGAGGCCGGGTTTGGGGGGGACCCTCTGGCCCTGGAGCTGGGCAGGGTTGGGAGCGATCACACGCTGGGACATCAGCATGTGGGGCAGGGTCGTGTTTGTGGCTGACCTAATGACACTGTGACCCTGAAACAGAGGGGACAGGAAATCAAGAGATTCACAAAGAAAACAAACAATTAAAAAAACCCCAAACACCCCAACCCAGAACCTGAGGCCAACTGGAATTTTGAGGTTCACCAGACCCCGAGTCAACACCTTTGCTGGGGAGAGGTTGGGATGTCACCCCGAAAAGGAGCTCTGGGGACAGTGATGGATCTCCAGGATGGTTTGGAAGGAAGATGGGTTTGTCCTGAAGAACCTGGTTTAACCCTCAGAGATACGACTTAACATGGATGAACCTGGTTTAACTCTCAGGAACCTGGTTCAGCCCTTAGGAAGGAGGGCTAAACCAGGAAGAAGGCACCAGTGCCAGGGATGGGGCAGCCACAGCTTCTGGGGACAACCTGGGGCTCAGCACCCTCACCCCAAAGAATTTTTCCTGATGTCCAACCTACATTTCCCCTTTTTCAATTTAAAGCCATCAACCTTCATCCCATCCCTCCAGGCCCTTGTCCCCAGTCCCTCCCCAGCTTTCCTGGAGCCCCTTCAGGCACTGGAAGTTGCTCCAAGGTCTCCCCATTGGATCCTTCTCTTCTCCAGGATGAACACCCCCAACTCCCTCAACCTCACCAGTTACTCCCGTGTCACCAGTTACCCCTGTGACAAACCTCCAGAGAGGCTGAAACCTTTGGAATCTCCTGGCCACGGCTCCCCCCCCCCTCCCCTCATTCCACATCCCATCCGAATCCTCTGGCACCCGACAGAGACACCCAAATCCCCCCCCTCGCTTCCCTGGCCCAGTGTCCCGATGTGACCCGATGTGACAAAAGCCGGTGGTGGGGACAGCCGGCCCGGAGCTTCCGTCTTGGCAGCTCCAGCCCCGTCCCGGTGGCTCTTCCGCGGGCAGGACCTGGCAGCCACCCCGCGGGCGGAGTTTGCAGCCCCGGATCCTTCCTCCTCCTCGTGGCTCCCTGGTTTCGGGGTGGGAGGGTGTCTGTGCACCCCCGCCATGCCTGAGCACGCCATCACCTCCAGGCTTCAGCTTTCCGGGCTCAGCTTCCTCCTCCAAACCCTCCTCATCATCCTCTTTGCCCTCTTTGTCCGGTACCGCCCGGAGAGGAGCCCGGGATTCGATTCCCAGGAGCTGAACTGCAGCTGGAGGGACCAGGATTTGGGATTTCAGCCTCCCCGTGAGTACCCCCATCCCGGCTGATATCCCGGGATGTCGCCGTGCTCACTCCATGCCGTGGACCTCCCGCACCATCCAGCTCTGGATCCGGCTCGGGGGTTAAAACAGAAAAGGGGGAACATCAGCCCTGGGTGGGCAGCAGAGGAGCTGCAAGGATTGGCAACGTGCTTGGAGCCAGCCCGCTCCCAGATGGGAATACCTGACTCCGGGATGTGGGTTTGGTGCAGAGGGGGGGTCCTCCCAGCCCGCGGGCTGAGCCCCGCAGCTCCCCCGGCACTTCGGGGGCTGCAGAACTCGGAGGTGTCCTGGGTGGATCCTGGCTACTCCCAGGTGTGGGCAGGGATGGGAAGAGAGCCGGGGGCTGGGCAGGGGGAGGGAGCGGGCAGCAGGTTCTCCCGGATTCCCCACCCCGGGCTGGGGTGATTCACGGCTCCGGCACCTCCGGGGTGCAGAGGGAGCTGAGCCCAACTGGAGGAGCAGGTTCCCTCTCCTTTGGCTGCNCCTGGTTCAGCCCTTAGGAAGAAGGCACCAGTGCCAGGGATGGGGCAGCCACAGCTTCTGGGGACAACCTGGGGCTCAGCACCCTCACCCCAAAGAATTTTTCCTGATGTCCAACCTACATTTCCCCTTTTTCAATTTAAAGCCATCAACCTTCATCCCATCCCTCCAGGCCCTTGTCCCCAGTCCCTCCCCAGCTTTCCTGGAGCCCCTTCAGGCACTGGAAGTTGCTCCAAGGTCTCCCCATTGGATCCTTCTCTTCTCCAGGCTGAACCCCCCCAACTCTCTCCCCCTGGCTCCAGGGCAGAGCTGCTCCAGTTCTCATTCAGAGATGACCTCACCTGCAGAGAGAACTCCCCAGACCAACCCTGGGAGCCCAAACTCTTCTGCTCAAGATGCTGAGAACTTCCACCATGGGACCTCTTGGACCAAGTGTCTTGGTCAGGCAGAGAAAAACCTGCAGCTCTGTGTGAGCACCAAAGGAAGTTCTCAAGGTTGGAGCAGCAAATGGGGGTCTCACCTGTAATGTCCTTAAGTTCTGAGGCTCAACCCCCTGAGCTCCAGGCCTGGAGGGAAGCTTGGACAGTCCCTGCTGTCCCACGTGAGCAGGAGATGGTTGGACAATAGACGCCGCGTTCTGGACAACCGGAGTCTGGGGGGAGAGAAGATGGGAGGTGGCATCAGGGGACTGGGAAAAGAAACCCAGGGACAGAGCTGGGATGGCCTGAGCCTTGGGGTTGCCACCAACCACCACCACCACTTCAGAGCTGTGGAGATTCACCTCCTTAGGGCTGAACCTCCACTCCTGAGGAAGAAATATCCCCCAGGAGGACACAGGCAGTGGAAAGGAAGGTCCAAGGCTTTGTGGTCACTTGCTCTGCCAGGCCAAGCACCTTCCCCTGCGCCCCCCCCAATCCCAAACACTCCAGGTTTCACCTTCTGTACCACGTTCTCCTTCTGCAGCTGACTTTGCCTCAGTTTCTTCAGCAAGACCAGCCTGGCTTCCTCCAGTCGGAGCTCATCCCTCAGCTGCTTGATCAGCTGCTGTCTCTCCTCGATGCTTTTACCCTGCAAACAAAAAAAGCAGAAAAAAAAAAACAAAACAACCCCAAAAATCCAACAGCCCAAACCTTGGTGGCCAGAAGCTTCAACCAAAGGAAGTTTGTCCCACGGAGAAGCAAAATGCTGCCCAGAAGTTGCTCAGAAATGTCCTCCCCCTCCCCCCAGAGTACCCAAATCCTTGGGGAAAGGAGAAATGCCCCTGGGGTAGGAGGGCTTGGGACAACCTGGTCACCTCCTTACCTTAAACATCTCCAGGTTTGCTGCTTTGAGTCTTTCCTCCATGCGAGAGCTGGAGCGGGGACTGGAGGCTTCGTTGTCAGAGAGGACAATGATGTCTGGGGAGGGGGTCAATCGGCCTCTGTCCTGGTCACTGGTAAGAGAGGGGAAAAAAAACCAACCCAGGCTGAGATGATTTCAGTGGGAAATTGGGGAGAGGGATGAATTCCTCCTCCACCATGGATGGGCCAGCAGCTTGGGGATGATGACAAGCTCCAGGAGGGCAAAGTCCCCAAATCCAGAGGAATGTGACAGCCTGAGGCTACCTCAAGGAAAAGCTGTTTGAGGTCACTCTGGAATCACAGAATCATGGAATGTTGGGGGTTGGAAGGGACCTCCAGAGATGATGGAGTCCAACACCCCAGGAACACATCCAGGGGGTTTGGATCCTCCAGAGGAGACTCCACAACCTCTCAGGGCAGCCTGGGCCAGGCTCAGCCTCACAGGGATGAAGTTTCTCCTCAGGTTGAGGTGGAACTTCCCATGTTCCAGCTCCAACCCACGATTCCTTGGGCACCACTGAACAGGGATTGGCCTCAGCCTCTTGCCCCCCACCCCTCAGATCTGGATGGACATTCAGAAGATCCTCCATTCAGAAGGTCCTTCCTCCCAGCGCTGCTGGTGTGGACTTCGCTGGCACCAAACCCAAACTCTGGATGAGGCTCCTTTGGGTGGGAACATCCAAAACCAGGGGAAAAAAAAAAAGATGGAGGAGTAACCAATGATGGAGCAACCACTGATGGAGCACACCAGATCTTCTTGTTCCTCTTGCATCCTCACTCACACCCAGAGCACGAAAGCATCAGAATTTAAAGCAGGATTTTCCTCAAGGCTGGTGATCCTGAGGCTTCCTGGGGAATTCTTCTCCAGGAGCATCCAGCTCCAGCCAGTTTTGGTTTTTTTCGAGGCAGAAGGGAAGGAGGGGAGGAAAAAAAAAAAAGCAAAGCCAACGTTTCAGGGGGAACCAAAGGCAAAGGGATCACCTGCAACGGGGGCCTGGAGACCTCTGGGTTGGTTTCTTGACTTTGGTCAAGGCAAAAGGGGGAAGTGGAACAAAAGAGCTGGAAGGAGAGTGAGGGCAAGAGAGGCAGAGATGAGGAGATGTGGAGCCACCTCCAGCTGAGTTTTGTATCAGCATTTACCACCTCCAGAAATTAAATCCCTGAGTATCACCCCTGCTGTCTCACTCAGGAGGGATTTTGGGGGAGAACTGGATTTTTTAGAGCTGCAACAGCCCCAGGGGGAGCTTGGAGCAGGACACCACTTAACCTCGAGCTCAGGCAAAGGGTGTTGCTCCTTCCTGAAAGCTCCCACCCCCATGGGGCACAATGAAATCATCCGGGGTGACCAGGAAGAGAGAAATCAGTCATCTTCTCATGAAAGGAAAATAATCCTGGTGGTTCCCTCCTTCCCACCTCCAGGTCTGCTCCCCACTTCTCGTGGTCTCCAAGCCAAGAGGTGAGAGAGAAGTGAGAGTCTAGAAATGAATATTTCTAATATTTATTGTGCTGAAAGCCCCCAGAAACCTTCAGATTCCACCTTCACCACCTGCACCACCCTCATCCTAAAAAATGTCCTTCAGCCCAGCCTAAATCTCCTCCCTCTTCCAGCTGCAAACCATCACCCCTTGTCCCACCTCTTACAGGCCCTGCCCAGAAGTTTGTCCTCATCTTTCTCATCAGGATTGCCAGGCCAAGGAGGGTCTTCTCCAGGCTGAACCAGCCCAACTCTCAGCCTGTCCTCAGGGCAGAGCTGCTCCATCCTGCTCCTCCAGAAGCCCCCCAGGAGCACAGGCAGAACCTCCTTGTGATCTACAAGTCACCACCACCCAGCAGGTCCACATCTCTCCTGTTCCAAGGATCCCAAAACTGGACTGAAGGTCCAGGGAGGTCTCCCCAGAGTGGAGCAGAGGGGAGAGAATCCCCTCCCTCAACCAGCCCAGGCCATGGTTGGCTCTGGGGGCTGTCACCACACATTGCCAGCTCCTCATCCACCAAAACCTCATGTTGAACATCCACATATCACAAGGAGAAGCTTCTCCTGGAAAACAGACACCACTCAACAGTTCGTGGGCTTCTCACAAGCAGCTTCATGTTCCACAGGAAAACCCATCTCCTTCATCCTGACAGAGACTCCTGCCCAACCCTGGTCAGGTCCAAGAGTGAGCACAGGCACTGCCCACATCACATCTGGCTTCCAGATCAACACAGGACTTCTGCTGCCAGGGTTGTTGGTGCTCATAAAACATCCTGGCTGGAGAAGAAGCTAAATCTTCTCCTTCCCACACACCAGCAGGGCCTGCTCTGCCAGCCACCCCACTGCTGGAGCTTCTGAGACTGAATAGATGGATGGATGGAGGAACCCAAATCCAGCTGGGGTTGGGGTGCACTAAAAAAGGGCAGGAGAAGCAAAACCCACGAAAGAAGAGTGCTGAAACCCTTCCAGAGGAATCCTCTGGGGGGGAAAAGGCCCCACTCCTTGGTGTCGAGCCAAAGGGAGTCGGTGGAGGAGCCCAGGAAGCCTCCCCTGGGCACACAAAACGTCCATTTCATTCCCAGCTCAGGTTCTCACATCTGGCTGAGCCCAGGCTTGGCAGCAGGCAAGCCAGAGACAGGAGGGATTTGGCACCTACCTTCTCCTCGCGCTCATATCCACCGGCTCGTCGTTGATGTTCTCCTTGCCCGGCCGCCCCGCAGTCCTCCCCTCCCCATGGGGCCTCAGGCTCCCATTCAGCTTTTCTTCGTAGACTTTCACCCCGTCCTGTTTCACCGGGAGCTCGTGAGGCACCTCCAAACCCGAGAGGTCTTTCCTCTTCAGCAAGGCCAACATCTTCAGGCGTTCCATCGCCTCGTGCCCTTCCATCTTCAACCTCTTGGCCAGGACGTCCTCCCGCTCATCCGCTTGGTCCAAGCTGCGTTTCAGGAGGTTGAGGCGCAGAGCGTCTTCTGTCATCCTGTCCATCCTGCGGGGGGGACACCACCATCAGGAACCCGGCAAAAAGCTGAGGTAAAAGCAGCTGAACCCCCCCCCAAAACACACACAGAGCCCACCCCAACCCCCCCCGAAAAGGGGGAGAAGCTCCAAGCCCAACCTCCCCCCTGGGGTGCACCCAACCTCCCACGCGCCGGCGTGTGGTGACCTGCAGCGTTCTGCGCCTCAACCCCCGGCCCCAACCAGCCCAGCCAGGAGTTTCCCAAGGAGAAGAAGCAGCACCCCAGGGGTGAGAGCACCCTAAAGCCCTTCGGGGGGAGGGGGGGGAAGGACACCAACAAGATCGACGGGAAAGAGGAGATGGAAAACACGGAGATGGAAAAGACGGAGTCGTCCGGGGACACCACCCGGGCCCCTCCTCACCTCGGCGTCTGCCCCGCTTTGGGGTTTGTGAGGGATCCCGAGGCAGGGGCTGAGCCCCCCACAACTCCTGCCCAAGGGCAAGCTTGAGAGCAAGCTTCCCAAATCCAAACAAACCCCCCTCCCCTCCCCTTCCCACGCCGTTTTTCCTGCTTTCTACCCTTTTGAAGCTGCCCCGTTTGGCAGCCAGGAACGCCAGGAACCTTCTCCCTCAAAGGATGAAGACACCAGAGCATCCCCACCCACGCTCGCTCTCCATCTTCCCTGGCTTCTCCTCCAGGTGCAAAAATGCCCCACGGGGAACAGATGCAGTTAAAACAGGGGGAGGGGGATCAACCACAGAGCCCAACCCAACCCCATCCCTTTGCTCCCGAGCTGATAGGAAACAAAGTACAACCCCCCAAAAATGAAAGCCAAGGGAGCTCCACCTGGCAAGAACAGCTTGGGGAGCTCTTCACCCACTGACAGGAGGCCTGGGGGGGGTGCTGACACCCAACCAGGGCAGAAGGAAGAATGAAAAGGTGGTTGTCTCAAAAAAGCTGATGACATTTTTTAGCTCAGTTGTTAAAAGTCTTGAGCTGAGAGGTGAGGAACCGAACCTTGGGCACCTCCAAGGTGGAGCCTCCTCCACTTGATTCTGTCACGAGACAAAGCTTCACTGCTCCCTACCCCTGCCAGGAGAAGGTTGTCCTGGCTCAGTTTGAGATCCCCTGTAATTACAGAGCTCCCTGGGTTCAGCCTGCACCCGAGTTCAACCTCGGCATCGAGATCTCAAAGGCACAAACGGCGCTGGAGAACCTTTCCTCTCAGAAGAAAAGGGAGACAGCAGCAGAAACAAACACAAATCCACCAAAAAAACAGCAAGAGCCACCAAAACAAAAGTCCAGTTTGGCACAGCCCCACTCCCCAGAGGCTGCCACGTTCACCAGGAGCCCCTTGGACTCTTTCTCCTCGATGGTCTCTGCGGGAAAGCGCGTGTCTCCGGCACCCAGACTGAGCAAGGCAAGCGTGGGCAAGCTGAGGAGGACACAGGAGATGATGTTCTCCACCCCCACCTTCAAGTAGTGACCCCGGGTGAAATGGAAGCCCCGAGTGGGGGTGGATTGGTGGAGGCACCAGCAGAGAACCGAGGAGGCTCCACCGCACCCCGTGCTGCGGTCTGGGAAAGCGCCGGAGCTCCAATTAACTCCGCCATGAAAGAGCTTCCGTGGCTCCTTCCTCCACTTCTGAGAGATGAAAGTGAGTGAGGAGGAGGAGGAGGAGGAGGAGGAGAAGTCCCAGCTACTTGGCAGACAAAGGCCAAAGCATGGGGAGGCAGCTCAGGAGCTTTCCAACCAGCGTTTGCTTGAGGCCACAGGGAAAAAACTGTCCTTGAGTGGTGGCACCAACCTGCAGCGCGACCAAGGCCACCTCCAGGTTCTTCCTCCTTTGTCCCCAGGAGCTCAGCTCCACGTTGAGAGACATCAGGAGTCTCAGCCACCCCAAAACACCACCCACCCAGCTGGTGCCACCTCACCCCAGCAGTGAGTTGGGGACAATGTCACTCAGTTAGGGCTCAGGACTCCAAAACCTCACGTTGCTCCATGCATGGGGACATTCCCAGGACAAACACAGCTGGAAGGTGGGAAAAGGAATGAAAAGAGTGCAGCGAGGAGATTTTGGCTTCCCAAAAGCACAGCTGTCTCCTTCTGGCCTTCAGAAAGGGGGTGAGACGTCCCCAACATGAGGAAAAGCATCAGAACGTGGTCAGGTGTGAAGGTCTTAAAAGAACACAACAAGGTGAGACCTGCACCTGAAGGTGCCACAGGCAAAAAAAATAAAGGGAGGTACCCAAAGGGAGGGTTGGTGGGTTCTGAGGAGGCTTCAGGTGGAGCCAACCTCTTCACCAGTAGGGATCTGGAAGAGGCTCCCTGGCCCAGGCTGCCCCAGGGTGGTGGTGGAGTCCCCATCCCTGGAGGGGTTCACAGAACATGTAGATATGGCACATGAGGAGGTGGTGGGGCTGGGATGATGATCTTGGAGGTCTTTTCCAACCTTGATTCCATGATTCTGTGAGCTTGAAGGTGGCTGCCCCCTGCCCCAGGCCAGGTTGGACGGGGCTTGGAGCAACCTGGGCTGGTGGGAGGTGCCCCTGCCCACACCAAGGGGTGGCCTGAGCCTCCCACCCAAAGCAGTCCATGATTCCATGAGCTGATGATCTTGTTCCATCCTGGTACCACATCCCAGAGCATCCCGGGCCACGGAGCTGGAGGACAAGAGCTTTGTCCTTGGGGAAGTTGAGAAAACGCCGTCTTGGGACACCAAAAAGGAATGTAAAAAATCAAAGTCTTGGCCACCAAAGCCCAAGGAGACAACCCACCAACCCCCGGCAGCTGAGCAGCCCACGGAGGAGCCATCCCCCTGGTGGAGCAGAGATGGGATCTGAAGGGGTTTCACCCCACCCTCCCCTCCAGCCTGAGTGGCTTCAGCACCAGGAAGACATCAAAAGGGTTGTTCTGAGGAAGAGGTCCCCCAGCTATTCCGTCCTTTCAAGAGGTTTCTCCCGAGCTGGGAAGGAGCTTTCAGCCAGATTCAATCAAAATTAAATCAGGCTTCGAATTGTTGCCTGAATGGGGCCCTTCAGCTGCCAGGAGGGGGAAAGGGGAAAAGCTTTTCCAGAGCTGGGTAAGGCAGGGGAGAGAACGTTCACCTTCCTCCAAAGAGCAGCAGCAACTCCTTCACCCAGAAGCTGCTGAGATGAAGGTGGGGAAGCGGCGCTGCTCCACGTCCCAGTGACCCAACCAACTCCAGAGATCAAAGGTGCTCCTGGTGCCTTTCCCAAGAAATCCCCCTCATCCAGAAAGACCTCAGGGAGTGAAGCCCTTGAGCTGGAGACCCCGAGGAGCCGGAGGCCCCGAGGAGCTGGAGGTCCACCCGGAGAACTGGGGATGCACGGGGTAAGGACGCCGGCACCACGGCACCGCAAACCGGAGCAACCGGACTTGTTGGCCTCAGGCAAAACCCTCCTGGAGATGTGGAGCATCCCAGGGAGCTGGCTGGGCTTCTGGCTTCCAAAAATATAAAATAAGAAATTGAAATCAAGTTCTCAAATGGTGTCAAAAAAAAAAAAAAGCAACAACAAACCCAAAGCCTTCAGGGAAAAACCATGAGAAGGAGAAACCACGGCTTGCCGCTGCCTCGATTTACCTCCAGCTGCAACTCCGAAGGTGAAGGAGCTTTCCTGACATTCCCAGAATAAAAAGTGAGTTTAGATCCAACGTTTAAAAGGCTCCGAGAAGGAGAAAGGCAAAAGAGGAGCGGGAAGGTCCAAGGGCTGAACTGAAACATCCTGAAGCTCAAAACATCTTCCAAGAAGCCCGGGAGAACTTCGGCATCACCTCGCTGCCCCACCAGCAGGAGGGCAGGACAAGTGCTTGGTGCACAGATGCTCTTCCCAAGAATTCCAGGTGCATAAATCCAAGAGAATCGTGCCCGGTGCCCGTCCGTGCCGCCGGCGTTGGCTCCGTCCTCCCACGCTGCTCCGGAGGTTCCTTTGGCTCCGGGCGGTTTCGCTTCGCCGGCACTCGCCGGACGGGTTTGCCCTTCCCAGACAAACAAAGCAGCACCAGGGTCGGAGTTTCTGGTTGATACAGCACCCAGCAGGGAAATAAAAAACATCCCCCCCCCCCCCAAAAAAAAAAA
>JAAWXA010000095.1:16104-53044 GCA_038090715.1 Florisuga fusca
CCTTCCCCCCCCCCCAATTCCTCCTCCTCTCCTCACCAAGCTCAGTGGAAAAAGGAAATTCAGAAACTGAAGATAAAACCTCTGACTCTGGCTCTGCCGGCGGGACGGCCCCGAGCAACTTCCCCGTCCCGCTGGGTCAGATCCCTGTGGCCACAGCACGGGGGGAAGGTGGGGGGTGAAGACCCAAGACACAGCCCCCCCCCAAGCCCAAGACCCCCAAATCGCTGCTGTCTTGGATCCTGCATCCCCCCAGGTTGAGTTTTGGCGCAAAGCTGAAGGTTTGGAGAAAGGAAAAAGTGTTTCTCCTTCCTTTCCCCGCTAAGTCTGGGGTGAAGTTTAAGGCAAGATGGAGGTGGGATCCTCAAAAATCCCAAATCCCCCCAGAATTATTTTTAAGTTGTGGAAAGACAGGGAGAGGGAGAAACAAATGGAAATGAGATTTCCCAAAAGAGGGGGAAAAAATGGATACAGATGTTGAGAGGGGGGGGACGGGAAGATGCCCCCCCCAAAAAAAAAGAAAAATAATAAAAAAAAAAGAAAAGAGAGAGAGAAATAAAAGGGGAAAGGGAAGGGAAAGGGAGTGCTGGGCTTCCTCAGCCTCCCTCCTCCTCCTCCTGCCCGGGATGACGCAGGCTCTGCCTTATATAACGCCCGGAGAGTTCCTCGACTGCGGCCTCGGGCTTTGTGCGGGCGGCAGCGCCGGAGCCTCCGGGGGAAAAAACCCCAAAAATCCCCAAATGGAGCAGGAGGAGAGAGAGAGAAATGTCTGGGGATCTTTAGGGGGGTTTTAAATAGGTGGGAGAAGGGTTGTCCAAAGGGTTGAGGAAGAGTGGTGGTGGGAGGTGGGGTTGGGGTTTTTTTTTGGGGGGGATGAAGGAGCAGGGATGGTCCTGGGAAGGAGCTGGGAAGAGCTGGAAAAGTCCTGGTGGGAAGTAGAGAGAGGAAGAGGAGCTGCTGGTCCATAGAGAGCCTTTTGTTCAGGGCAAAAAAAAAAAAAAAAAAAAGAAGTTAGGGGAAAAAAAAAAAAAAGGGGGAAAAAAATGAGAGGGAATAGTGAAGTTAAAAAAGAAATGAGGAAGAAGTGGAAGATGAAATTAAGGGTGGAATTAGGGATGGAATTAGAAATGGAATTGGGGATGGAATTGGGGATGGAATTAGAAATTATATTGAAAATGAAGTAAAAATGGAATAAAAATGGAATAAAAATAAAACCGAAGCGAAATGACCTGAAAATGGGAAAAATGAAAGAATAATGGAAAAAATGAAAGATGCACTAAAATTAAATGTAGAAGAAATTTTGTAATTAACAAGAAATTTAAAATGAAATCAAACTGAAATAACCAATGAAACAACGAGCTGCAAAATGAATATAAAAAATTAAAAAAAAAGACAAATAAATAAATGAGATTTTGAAAAATTGTGTTAATGAGTCAGAAAAAAAAAGAAAAAAAAAAAAAAAAAAAAAAAAAAGAGGGACAGTTGTACTTACAGGTCCAACCTTCCTGCTGCCTCCTCCAGCTGTCAAGAAAATCAGGGAGCAAAGAAGGGGGGGGCAGAGCGGGCAGGGGGGAGCGGAGCCGGGGTGGCCCCGGGTGCCATCCCCCTCCAGGGACCTGCAGGGACCCCGTCTCCAAGCGGGCACTTCCCTGCCAATCATGCGCCGCGGTACTGTTATGTTAAACAAAAGAAGAGGGGGGGGGGGTGCTTGACTTTTACCCAGCANTGCCAGCATCATGCAGGCTCTCTGGCTCTACATCAAACACAACAAACTGCAGGACAGCCACGAGAAGGAGTACATCAACTGCAACCGCTACTTCCGCCAGGTCAGCCCCACCCCAGCCCGGCCCTGGGGCTGCTGGGACAGGCAGGAAAAACAAAACAAAACTGATTTTTGGTTCAAAACACTCTCGACTGCCCAGGCTTGTGTCCAGCAACTGTGTCCCCAGGTGGCCAAGAAGGCCACCAGCATCCTGGCTTGTGCCAGCACTGGTGTGGCCAGCAGGAGCAGGGCAGGGATCATCCCCTGTGCTGGGCACTGCTGAGGCTGCACCCCCAATCCTGGGGTCAGTTTTGGGTCAGAAAAGGGACCCTGAGGGGCTGGAGTGTGTCCAGAGAAGGGAAACAGAGCTGGGGAAGGGTCTGGAGCAGAAGTCTGCCCAGGAGCAGCTGAGGGCCCTGGGGGTGTTGATCCTGGAGCAGAGGAGGCTGAGGGGAGACCTTCTGGCTCTCTGCAACCCCCTGAGAGGAGGTTGGAGCCAGGGGGGGTCGGGCTCTGCTCCCCAGGAACAAGGGATGGGACAAGAGGAAGGGCCTCAAGTTGTGCCAGGGGAGGTTGAGGTTGGAGCTGGGGAACAATTTCTCAATGCCTGGAAAGGGTTGTCAGGGCCTGGCCCAGGCTGCCCAGGGCAGGGCTGGAGTCCCCATCATCCCTGGAGGGGTTTCAGAGCCTGGAGATGTGGTGCTGAGGGACATGGGGAGATTTAGGTTAGACATCAAGAAAAAAATCTTTGCTGTGAGGTTGTTGAGATGCTGGAACAGGTTTCCCCCAGAAGCTGTGGCTGCCCCATCCCTGGCAGTGGTGAAGGTTGGATGGGGCTGGGAGCACCCTGGGCTGGTGGGAGGTGGCACTGGGTGAGCTTGAGGGTCCCTCCCAACCCAACCCATCCCATGATTCTGGGAAACCAATCGTGTCCTGAGCTGCAGCAGCAGAAGCATTGCCAGATGGGTGAGGGAGGGGATTCTCCTCCTCTGCTCTGCTCTGCTGAGACCCCACCTGGAGTTCTGGGTCCCTTTAAGGTCCCTCCTGACCCCAACCCATTTCATGGCTGGGGAGGAGCCAAAGATTTAACTCCCAATATTTCTCCCCAGTTCTAAACTCAACTGGACGGGTGGTGGTGGCATCCAGGGCAGGTCAATGACCACCCCAGGCAGGGGAAGGGGTGGAGTTCACCAAAACTCTTTTTTTTTTTTGCTCTGTTCCTTCTTCCTCACTTTCACTGTCCCCTGCTAACCACTCCTCTCCAAAGCTTTTCTCCTCCAAACCCAAGGGATCCAGGAATAAATCCCTTTCTCCTCCAAACCCAAGGGATCCAGGAATAAATCCCTTTCTCCTCCTGACCTTCTGGGTTTCTCTTCCTCCTGACAGCAAGCAGATCATCCTCCTCATCATCATCATCCCCACAGAGCTTCAGACTAAAGAAGAGCTTTGAAAAACTGTTTGGTGAAACTGGAAGATGAATTCAAGATGATTTGGAACAAACCAACCCAAACCCTTTGACTTGGACCTCCGGGCGACGCAACCTGGGAAGGAGAATTCCCACAAAACTCCCAAGGAGGAGCAGAACAACCTTCAGGGGGGAAAAAAAGCCCAAGATTGGCTCCCCTGGCTCATCCTCATTGCTAACTTCAAGCTTGGTCTTGCTGAGACCCAAGTGACCACCCTGTGCCCACCCCAACCTCACCCACTGCCACCTCCCAACGGGTCGGGGAGGTGAGTTTTGGAGGAGCAGAAGGAATGAGGGGAAGGAGCACGGGAGCAGCAAAGCAACAAGAAAAAAAAACCACCAGGGGAGGAGAAATGAAGGGATCTGGGGCTACCAATGGTCCAAGCCACCCCTGTTTGCAAGCCAAGGAGAAAAGGGGCAGGAGAGGAAGACCTGGAACTGCCAGCTGGTGTCCAGGCATTTCTTAATCCTGGAATATTCAGGGTGGAAAAGCTCCCTAAGGTCATCCAGTCCCACCATCCATCCCAAGGCTTGCAGCACACTTCCCACTCCGGTGTTGGCTCTCCCAAATCCCAGTGGAGCACGAGGAGCAACCACCACCCAGCCCAGAAAGGAGATTATTAAAAAAAACCCAAAAAAACAACAAAACCAAACCCACACCAGAACAGGGATCTGATCTTCCACCCTTTCCCAACAAACCCATTCCCATCCTGCCCCTTTCAGAGGACCAAGGGGGAGGGTCTGGGGGTACCTGGACACGCCGGAGCCAACGGAGATTCTGGGAATCAATTGCCTGTTGCTCAAAATCCTCTTTTAAACCCACAAACCCCCCCCAAAAAAATAGATCAAAAGAGCATTTTATCAACCACGGAGCAGATGGTTTCACTGTGGACATGGGAGCAGTGTCCCCACCAGTGGGGCTTTCCTATAACCACCACCAAGCACCCTTAAAAGGGGGGGGATTTAAACTGGGAGCAAACTGGGAGCAGCCCAGATTTCCAGCTCCTGCCCAGTCCAAGCCCTGGTGGGGCCATTCCCTCAGCCACCTCATCCAGAACAACTTTCAAGCTCTCTCAGCACTCGCCTGGGAAACCAAAATGTGTTTTAAAAGCCTAAAAAAATGGCCAAGTGGTGCCAGTTTCACCTCCAGGTGACAAGAACCCCAGACAACAAACAGACAACCCAAACTCCTGAGGATTGGCACTGGCAGCCTCCAAGATCATGTCCTGCCCCCCCTCCCTCCTGGTTTCTCAGCTCTTTTGGCTTTTCAGGGAGAAAAGGGAAATGTCTTCAAGTCACAAAGTGACTCTGCTGCAGGGAAAGAGAAAAAGTTGAAGTCCCTCTGCAGGCAAAGAAGTTTTATCAGTCACTGAAGGGGAATTGTCTTACTTCTTCCTTGAACTTCAGGTCATCCTTCTTCCTTCCTTTCCTTTTTCCTTTCCTTTTTCCTTTCCTTTTTCCTTTCCTTTCCTTTTTCCTTTCCTTTCCTTTCCTTTCCTTTCCTTTCCTTTCCTTTCCTTTCCTTTCCTTTCCTTTCCTTTCCAATTCCCCCCTTTCCTTTCCTTTCCTTTNTTGCATTGCCTTGCCTTTGTTTTGTTTCCTTTTCTTCTTTCATTTGTCTTATCCTTTCCTTCCCTTTCCTTCCCTTTCCTTCCCTTTCCTTTCCTTCCCTTTCCCTTTCCCTTTCCCTTTCCCTTTCCCTTTCCCTTTCCCTTTCCCTTTCCTCTCCCTTTTTCCTCCCCTTTCCTTCCCCTCCTGCTCCTCCAGGACACCCCAACTTTGCAAATCTTCCATCCATGGAGAAGTTCTCACACAGCCTGGAGGTGATTTACCCCCCTCAGCCCCTCCTTAAGGGGAAAAGGTGGAGGTTTGGTCTCCAGCCAGTGGCATTTTAAGGAGGTCACATTCTCCTGCCCTGCTGGGAGCTCGAAGCAGCATCTTCCCATCTGGTTCTCTGCTGGCTGGGAGGGGAGCACAAGGGGTTTGGTGGTAAAGATCTTGGGCTGAGGCCTCAATATTGAACTGGAGAAGGAAAAAAAAAAAAAAAAAGGATTTCAAGGGTTGGGTATCAAGGATGGAAGCAACCCACTGATGTGCTCCAAGGCCCAGGAGATGGAGAAGAGGCAAGGAGCAGCAGTGGTGTCCTCCTCCCCCGAGGAGATGGGCTTTGGGTCAACTGAATCCCAAAGAGGTGGGATCCTCCCATTCCTTTGCTGAGATTCAGTGGAAATGAGGCCCAAATGCTGCATTTATTGGTCCACTTTGAGCTGATGATGGTCACTTCAGGAACAGCAAACACCATCTGCAGCGACCCAACCCAAGAAACAGGAGGAAACGTGGGGCTGGGGCAGGTTCTCCAGAACTTCAGAGCCCAAGGGGACTCCACTCCTCTCCTTCCTCCTCCTAGCAGGACTCCACCATTGGGCAATTTCAGGGTTCAATCCCCAAAATATGTCTTCAAACCTGAGCAGTGGCTCCATCCATCCATCCAGGTGCTATTGAAGATGAGGGATGGGACAACAGGGATGGGGCTTGGCCGGAGCAGCCCCGTGGAGGTTGGGTGGAAAATAAAACCCACCCCAAGGCTCTTTACAGACTCCCCCAGGCTGGCCGTGGGTCTAATTTTAGAAAGGAGGCTTGGAAGAGCCTCTCCTCACACCCTCCAGATTCCAAAGGCTGGGGTTGGGGTCTTCAGAAGGATCTCAGACACGTTCTGGAGAGCATTATCCCAAAGAACCGGATTCCACGTCCGAGGGGCAGAGCTGGCCAAGTGATCCCAAGTCTGGGGTTCTCTCCTTTCTCTTCCAACAATCCCATGGTTGAGAGTTCCATGGAAAGGAAAATTTGTGGAGGATCAAAATCAGCAGAAATCCTCACCCAGAGAGAGGGGGAAGCTTCCCAAGGCACAACCAGGACCTGGAACCAGCCCAGAGGTGGGATCATCACTGAGGTTTCCACACCAAGGAAGGGACTGACCCCAAGGATCAAGCTCCAGGTGGGATTCTGGGCCAAAGGACCAGAGCTTTCCCAGGAAACTTGGCTTTGGCTGAGTCCAAGGAGCAGCCAGAGCTCAAAAAACAAACGTGGGGAGAACGTTGGTCTTGAATCTGTTTCTCCAGAGCTGCTCCCGTGGGTCAGGTCAGGGAAAACCAAGCAGATTCCCATGGAAACTCTTGCAGTTTTCCCTTGATTCCATGAAAATCCCAAGAGGATCCTTGAAGATTTGGCATACCTGGAGAAACCATCACCTCCAGAGCTCCACGTTGGCTGAATTTTTAAGTCCATTTATTCCCAGGTTGGATGGAAAAAAGAAGAAAAAAAGAAAAAAAAAAAAGCAGGAAAATGGGAAGGATGGCACATGCACATCCTCCAACGTTTGTTGGGAAGGAGAAGGTGGGATCCAGGAGTCCAAATAATTAAAAAGTCATCAGCTTTCCCAGAGAGAGGAGAGAGCTCTGGAATGGGTGGAAAAATACAGCCAAGGGGACCCCCAGGGGGTGCCTGAGCCCCCACTCCTCACCTTGTCCGAGTCCCAATTCCAGAGTTTATTTCTTTAAAAGGTAAAAAAAAAATAAATTTCTGAGTCTCTCTTGTTGCCAGTGACCCAGATAAATGTTTCAACTCCACCTCTGCCAACAGTTCCACTGGGACACCCCTTGGTTTCCCTGGAAAACTCCTGGAGGAAACGCAGGTGAGGTGGAAAAACCCAAATGGGGTGATTTTTGTGAACGATCCAAATCCCTGCAAAAAAGGGGCAGGAAAACAACTGGAAACCTGCAGGAGACCACCAGGGGCTGAAGGCAAAGCCACATTCCCCAGGCTGTGGCCCATCCCAACCCAATTCCTGGAAGTGCCACGATCCCAGGGGTTTAAAAAAAAAACCAAACCCCAACCTACAAAATAACCACCAAAAAAACCCCCAAAACGAACCATCCAGAACCTCCTGGGGAAGGAAGAGCAGAAATCCACGTGGTGTAGGGGGGAGGAGGCACCTGAGGAAGGAACAAGACCCTGAGAAGTGAGTTGAGTTCCTTCTCCATCTTCCAGCTCTCCAGCCAAGGCCAGAAATCCGCAGGGACACGTGTGGCAGGGTCTGAGAGGTCCAAGTTTCTGTCTCTGAGGTGATGCCTTTCCGTGGGGGTTGGATTTATGACCAATTTTTTTTTTTCCTTCTCTATTTTCCCCCCCCACCTCCTTTTTTTTTTCTGGCATTTTCTTCTTTTTATTTTAACCAGAACCATTTCCCTCTCGTGCCGTGTCTGCCCCCTCTGAGAACTTCTGACTCCAAAGCTTCTTTTAAGACAACAAAAAAAAGTCACTCTGGGTTCTTTTTTTTTTTTTTCTTTTTCACTAAAAATGATCATTTAATTTTTTTCTCTCAGTTCTCCTTCTTGGCTTAAGAAGTGGAGATTCTTCAAAGGGAGAGGTGAGACAGGATGACCCAAGAGCCAAAAAAAAAAAGTATAATCAAAATAAAAATTAAAAAAATGGGGGGGAGGAGGGGGAATTACCCCACGTGCGTGGCCCCGAGAAGAATTTGGGTGTTGGGGAGATGAAGAAAGCAGAGAAACTTGTTGATTAAATGAAAAAAAACCATAAAAATTCTGGATTCTCCTTCAGTGAATGAACTTGGGAAGCTCCTCTCCTCCCACCCCCCCTCAACCCCCCAAACACCCACCCTGAGGGTTTTATATCAGTGTNGGCGGCGGCTGCGCGCTCCCGGCCAAGATGGCGGCTGCGCGGTGTCTGCGCGGCGGCTGCGCGGCGGGAGGGCCCCGAAGGAGCTTCCGCTTCCTGCGGAGCGGAACGGAACGGAACGGAGCGGGACGGGGCGGAGGGGCCTGGGCGGCGGAGGCGGCCAGCGGTTCAACCGCTTTT
Organism: Florisuga fusca; assembly: GCA_038090715.1. Taxonomy (NCBI): domain Eukaryota; kingdom Metazoa; phylum Chordata; class Aves; order Apodiformes; family Trochilidae; genus Florisuga; species Florisuga fusca. Next base: position 24,207 of record JAAWXA010000095.1, read on the forward strand.
CTCTTTTCCGGGTGGTTCCCCGGGATGTCGCTCTCCCTGAAGATGCTGCCTTGTAAGAAAAGGAGAGCGGCGGGTGCGGGGCCGCAGAGCCCGCGGGAGCGCGGAGGCGGCGAGGACGGGGAAGTGCCCGGTGCCGGCTGCTCCTCCTCATCTTCTTCCTCCTCAGCCGATGGCGGCTCCTGCTCTAAGCCCCCCTCAGCCTCCCGAGCCGGCGGCCCGGGCGTGTGGAGGGGACCCGGGGAGGCCGCGTTGAAAAGCGGGAAAAGAGCCGCGGGCAGAGCGGCCCCGGGTCCCGCTGAGGAGGCGGAGGGGCCGCGGGAGCCCCGCGCTCTGACTCCGCTCCCTGAGGCGGCTCCCGGGACGGCGGCAGAAGGTAAAAGTGCGCGGGTCAGCCCGGGCTGTGTCCGGAGCTGGGATGGGGGGTTTGGGTTTGGTTGTTTTTGTTTTTTTTTTTCCCCTGGGGAGCGCTCCAGGTCAGCGGGCAGCTCGCCTCCAGAGTTCGGAGGTTTCCTCCCTTAAACATAAGGAAACTTCAGGGAGAATTTCAGCCTCTGGCGCTGCTGAGCGCTTTAGAAGTTGTTTTTTGGTTTTGTTTTTTTTTTTCTTCCAAATTTTCGTCATAAAATGCCCGATTTTAAGCACCTCTGTGGGTTTCCCAGCGCTTGTGCCCGCCTTTAATCCTTTATGGGCTGTAACAGCAATCGGGCTGAGCAGTCACTTTCCCGAAGGCATTTCCCAGGTTTTTCCACGTTGCAGGATGTGTCACTGCCAGGCAATTCTTTAGAAATTTAAGCTCTTGATTCTAAGCAGTCAACTTGTGTTCAGGTTTTGGAGACAACTGTTTGACTGCTGAGCTGGGAGGCTGCCAAAACTCCCAGGAGCTGTTTCTAAAAATACTGTTTTTTTGGAGGGTTTTTTTGCCCATGTTTGCTTTCCTTCCCAAAATGTAATCCAGGGATTCAGAGGAGTATTTTAGAGAGGGCTCTGCTGTTGTCTTGATGTTAACCTGAGTTTTATTTCCATCACAAGAGCTGGAGACTGATAAGCTCTTGGTGCAGGGTGCCTGGAATTTTGCAATTCTTTCAGTCTTGATGGTATGCTTAAAAAACCCCAAACCTCCTTCTGGAAAAGGTGTAAAAATGCTGCTGAGACCACTCTGTAAAATCAGTCTAGAAGAGGTGGCAAATACATAACCTTGATGGACTTCTGTGACTCCCTCAGGTCCTGCAGAATTCCAATCTCTTATTCAAAAGACAGTTTCCAGTTCTCAGGGCCAGTTCTGTGTAGGTGATCTTAGCAGTTTTTGGAAAGCTGCTGCCAATTCAGTATCTGCAGAATTCTATTTTATGGTTAGAACTTTTTTTAACTCACCCTGGCAGTGTGTGCTGGGTGTGAAGTAGAGGAATTTTCAGATCCCCTTGTTGTTAATTTTCAGAGGAGCAAGATGGAGAAGATGCTGAGAGAAGGAAGAGGAGGAGGAGGGCAACCAAAAGGAAAAGGGAGGGGAAAAGTCAGGAAGAGGAAGGATCTTTGTCCTGTGACATCAAGCTGGATGATGCTCTGGATCGCACCTTAGAAGATGGAGCCAAACAACATAACCTGACAGTTGTCAACGTCAGAAACATCCTGCATGTGAGTGCAGTGAGACTGGGCCAGGGAAGAGAGAAATCCTCAGCTTTTAAAGGAAGTGCAGGCTGGAAGGAGCTGGGTGTGATTTCCTGAACAAGGGAGACTTGGGAGGCACCAACGTCCCAGTCACTCCCCTAAAAAGCTGCAAAGAGAGAATTGTGGTGTGCTTGTAACTTACCTGGATTTGTTAGGAGGTGTTGGTCCCTGACTTCTAGTTATTCCCAGTGGCAGATGGGGCTGCTTTACTGCACCATAATGGGAGTAGGATTGCATGAAAGGCATGCTTGTGGTTCCAGGTGAGGAGAGTTGATTAGGAGCTCACTGCTTCTTGTTTTGAGGGAATTGGCTCATGACAAAGTCCTGATGGAACTCGAGGGGTGCTGACAGAAATGCATTGCTCTTAGTTAGTGACCCCAACCAACTCTTTAGTCCATCACTCAGCTTCCAGCCAGAAAGGAGCTGTGTATTTGTGCAGTGAGACTCTGACTCTACACCTGCATTAGGTTTGTGTTTCAGTTTATCCCAGGGTCTGGAGAGCAACAGCATTTATTTTCCCACAAGATCAAAACTTGTACTGTTTCTCTCCCCCTCAAGCAGCTGGTGTTGCTCTAATCCAGGTGATCTTGGGTATTTTCCATACTTGCTGTCCCTGTGACAAACAGCCACCATTCTTGCAGGCAGATTCACCTGCTGATTTCATGCAAGTGCCAGAAATTAGTTCCTTTCTCTGTCACATGGCACTGGAAGGGCTGGAAATACCTTCCTTGGGACATTGTGTTGGCATTCAGAACAGGTAGTCACAGGCACTGGATCCCTTCTGCTTTTATTTCTTATTTGAAATACATACAATGGTGTCTGAAATGATGTGGAGCAATGTTTCTGAGCACAGGTGAGTCTATACTTTTTCTAGAGAATTAGACTTAGTATTTTGGAAGCCTGGGAGTGCTTAAGGATTTGAATTTTCTGGTTTTCTGGTTTAATTTTCTGATTTTAATTTTTATTTCTGTCGCATTTCTCATGTGCTTGGGATTGCCACATTTTACTGATGTGACAGGAGGGAAGGGAAACTGGTGTGAGCTTTTGTTTTGACTGTTTCCTTCTGCTTGTGGAGCACTCACAGAGAATGTCATGGAAATGGTATTTATCACTGCTGGGATTCCTCTATATTCTCTTGCCTGATCACCAAACTATTTTTTTTTTATTACAGTATAATTAGGAAATATACTGTACACTGAGTATTTCTCCCTTGGGTTTCCAACTAGTTTTAAAGTCTATTTCTTTCTTCACAAACTGAATGCAAAGGATAATTTTGTGTGTGTGTGTTCCTGTAGGAGGTGATCACAAATGAGCACGTGGTTGCCATGATGAAAGCAGCCATCAGTGAGACAGAAGATATTCCTTTGTTTGTAAGTACAAAGTTTTTTTCAGTTGTTTGGTTTTTTTTTTCAGTTGTTCCAAATGCACAACACCTTCACCAGTCTTCTCTTGGCCCCTGATAGTGAAAAAAAAAAGGTAAAATAGGTGATACCAGAAGTTGTTTCATTTCCTGATTTGCAACCTGGCTGAAGCAGGTGGTGTATGAATTAAGAGAGGTTATTTTGGGTGTTGCTCTGATCAAGTCTAAAAGGTAATACATTAAAAAAAAAAAAAGGTTTTGTAGTAGAGGATTGCTGGGAAAAAGTTTGCAGTTAGGAAACCAGCTGAATAGATTGCTGTTTTCTTCTTTTAAACTCTCAGGAGCCCAAAATGACTCGTTCCAAACTGAAGGAAGTTGTGGAGAAAGGAGTGGTAAGTACACCAGCTGCTTTTCCAGTTCCTCACTACTTGAATGGGTTTGGTTCTTGGCTTTTCTAAAAAAAGGGTAAAGTGTGCTCTTATGTGATCAATTTGTAGTAAGAACAAATAATTTAAAATATTTAAAAAATTCTAGATGTGCAGAATGGAATCAGTCAGAGTCAGAAAATGCAGTGGATTGGCAGTATCCCTCCTGATGAAGTTACTCCTGTAGAAATCCCAGGGGGGGTGCAGAAAGGCTTTGTTTGGATCCCTGATGTTTGGATCCCTGATGTTTGGATCCCTGATGTTTGGATCCCTGATATTTGAATCCCTGATGTTCCTTGGCTGCTTTGGAGAACAAAGCCTCAAGGCCCAGAACTCCTTTGTTTTAATGGATTGTCTTAAGGTGAGCTTTCCCCTGACAGTGGTTTTGCTCTCTTTAGGTGATTCCAACATGGAATATTTCTCCAATTAAGAAGGCAAATGAGGTGAAGGTAAGTGGGAATTCCTGGGAATTCGGAGTCTGTACTGGAGGAACCTTCTGGAGGGGTGGAGCAGAGTGGTGTCTGGCATGTTGGGAATACTGGTGACCATTGCAAACAGGGTGTGAAAGGAACACACAGAGGGCCCAAAGGGTGACATCCAGAGGGGGTTTTTCCATTTCCCTTGCCTGGAACTGCAGCAGCTCCTACCTGGAATAAACTGCTGAGGGGAAATGTCCCAGCCCAGGCCTCATGCTGTGAGTAGCTCCTTCCTGGGACTGTTTTATCCACTGTAGAACTGCTGGAAGCACGGCCAGGATCTCAGGCCTGAGTTCTGCCTGCTCTAAAGGATTTACTGGAGGCAGGATGGAGAAGTGGAGCAGGAGGGAATGGCCATTCCAGTGGTAGGAGGTGGCATCTGCTCATGCAGTGTTTTCCCCATAAAAATGCTAAATCATGTTTGTGCCTGGTTTTGCACCTTTTCAAACCACTTTGCTTTACCAATCATTTTCTTTTGTTTCTGCAGCCTTTTCCAATAGTCTCTTCTTTCTCTGCTTTCTGTTTTTTCCTCAGCTGGAAATCTTTGGTCTGCCAGTGCACCATTAGAGTGAAACTTTTATCTTACCTGTAAAAAGTTCTCACCTTTCTCCTGCTCTGTTGCAGCCACCTCAGTTTGTGGACATTCCTCTTGAAGAAGATGATTCCTCTGATGAAGAATACCACCCTGATGAGGAGGATGAGGATGAGACTGCAGAGGAGGTAAATGCAACTTCTACGAAGATCTCCTCACCTTGGGGTGATCTGCTTATTTGAGGGAGTAAAATACTCTTTATTTTTCACATGTGAAAACTTGCAAGTCATCCAGGACCTTCCAATCCATCTTCAATGCTGTGTTATCTATTTGACTGAAAAAAAAGAAACTTTGGACTATTGGTTGAAGAAGGGTTTGCTTGGGACATGATTTTTTGATTGTATTCTGCATCTTTTGCTCTTCAGAGCTTGCTGGAAAGTGATGTGGAGAGCACTGCCTCTTCCCCTCGGGGAGCAAAAAGATGTAGGACAAGGAGATCATCTGATGAAGAGGGAGGGACACTCTGTGAGGTAAAAAACCTGCAGGACAGTTTTTATTTCCTTTAGAACCAACTTCCAGTTGTTATTCTGAAATTCTTCACCTAGAAGCAAAGCAACTTGTTCTTGCCTGAAGTGGTGCTGAGGTTACAGGTGCTGTGTGGTTTTAGGGTCCAGTGAAGTGCAACCTTTGCAGAAAGTCTAAAATAAAATACTTAAAACCCCCTGGCAATGGAAACAAGTTGCTCTCCTTAGATCATGGGGGTTTTTCTGATTCTTTTTTGAGGGCAGAGTTTCTTGGTGGGCTTAGCTTAGCAGTGACCTTCTCCTCCTAAAAGCAAAAAGGTGTTTGTGGTGAGTGGATGCACTCAGGAGGAGGAGGAGGTGCAGAGTGATGGGAGCTGAGCATCAGCACAGGAGGAAAAAGTGATAGAGCTGCCCACAGGCACTGGAACCAGAGCAATAATGTTTGGATACTTCCCCTTCCAACTCACTGGGGATTTTTGGGGGGGAGTGTGCCACAATTGCTTGTGCTTCCCCACTCTGCTTCCTTGGAAGCTGATACTTCAGCCTCCCTAATGTCTCCCTTTCCTCAACTCTTGAACAATATTTTCTGAAAATCTCTCTTTTCTTTCTGTGAAGCATTTCTCTCATTTTTGTTGTGTGGTCAGAAAAAAAAAAAATACAAAGACTTAACTCTGTCCTTGGAAACTTGTGTTTTAAATAAAACCTTTTAACACAAAGGCATTTTTAATTAGTAATTAATTTTAATTAGATGGAGAGGGCTGCTACACCTGTTGTGAGACACATCAGTGCTGAAGTAGTTCCCATGGGACCTCCACCACCTCCAAAACCAAAGCAAAACAAAGACAGCACATTCATGGAGAAGCTGCATGCAGTGGATGAAGAACTGGCTTCAAGCCCAGTGTGCATGGACTCTTACCAGGTACTGGCTTGGGGGATGCTGGAATAATGGGAGTTGAGTGCAATTTGTTAGGAAGGTGAGAGACTTGTGGTGTTCTCTGCTGTTACTTTTCATTCTGCTCTCCTTTGATAATTAAATAATAACTTTTCAATCTTTAGGGTGTGTAGAACACTAGCTCTGGGACAGCAGAGCTACTTATTTTTAGTAGAATAATAATAATAAATAATAATAAATAATAATAAAATTAAATATAAAAATATAATAAAATAATAATAATAGTAGAATAATAGAATAGTATTATTCTATACTTATTCTACTTACTTTTTCTATTTATGCTGAAGTCTCACTGCCATTCTTTTGGCTGTTAGGTGGAATTCTGTGGCTTTTACATAACTCAAGGAAAACAGTTTTCCTTTTAAAAGTTCCCCTGTCAGCTTAGTTGGGTTCTGCAGTGACCAGTATGCTTATTTATTACCAGTATACCTATACTGGTAACACCTGAGGAAGCTGAGTGAGGGAACAATTGTTTCAAGTGAGAAAACCATTTCTGCTCTGGGGCCTTGGCAGGGGTGAGGAGTTGTGTAGCTGCTGCTCAAGGGGAAGTTCAGAGAGTGGGGAGGACAAAGAGGAAAAGAGGGGAAAGAATCAAGTCTTGCAAGTGGAGATTGCTTCCTCAGCAGCAGAAAGGAGTTTAGCAGGAGCTGTATTGATCATTTATTTATGATCAACAACACTTTAGCAGTGAGAGGAAAGCTCATTTATTGCAGTAAATGTGGCAGGAATGGAGTGTTTTGAGCAGCAGACTTTTTTTGGCTGGGCTCAACACCTCACCACTGAGGAAACAAAGAAGAGCAGAGGGATTGTCATTCCATTGGGCTTTTCCTTCCCTTTTCAGCCCCTGGAAGACAGCCTCATTGCCTTCAGGACCCGTTCCAAGAGGCCACTCAAGGATGTTCCTCTGGGTCAGCTGGAGGCTGAGCTCCGAGCCCCAGACATCACACCTGACATGTATGATCCCAACACTGCAGATGATGAGGAATGGAAGAGGTGGCTTGGAGGACTCATGAATGATGATGTGGAGAATGAAGGTAGGTGACAGAGGCTTTTGGGGGTGGTCTTGGCTGCCACTGGGGGTGACATTGAAGTTTGGGGCTTTTTTCTTTCGATTTATCTTGGCTGTAGCTGTTCTCTTGTTCCTGTGGTTTGCATGCCATCAGCTTTCCTTCCCTTCTCTGGACACTTGTGAAGGATTTTATACTTCAGATGTCTCATATGTAAATATTTAGTAGCCAGCACATGCAGTAACTGACAACCATAAGCCAAAGTTCTGTGTGTTCAGCCCTTAATCCATGGTACTGTGGCATGAAGGTGGCAGCACTGATAGACCTGAACCTGGTGACATGATTATTTTGATTATTATTTTGATTATTATTTTGGTTATGATGATTTTGGTAGAAACAACTATTTTGTTATTTGAGAAGAAACAAGAAGAAGCTTTGGACCTTGACTTTCTTTTGGCCTGGATTTCCTGGTTGCCAACGTTTGTGCAAAGTGAACACAAACCACAAATGGAAATACTGCTGCAGATTTTCTAAATGTAGCTGAAACCCAGGTCCCAGAGAAGACATGCAGCTTTTCTAAGTGGAGATGGCTACAAACAGGGGTACTAAAAGCTCAGTTTGAAAACGAGAGCAGGTTTGGTGTCTCTTCCATCAAGAGGAACAGAGAAACTGGGGCCCTCTTTGTCCCAGGTCAGGCAGCAAAGTGGTTCTGCTCCTGTAAACTGGTTGGGTTTGGGGCAGGGTAATGACATTTCAAAACATTCTTCTTCCTAGATGAAGCAGATGATGATGATGACCCTGAGTACAACTTCCTGGAAGATCTGGATGAACCAGATACAGAAGACTTCAGGAATGATCGTGCTGTGAGAATTACCAGTAAGTCCTTTGGGAATTCCATCTCCTTTCTTGTAAGGATTAGTAATTCATTTTGAAAAGGGAGGATTTGGTGCAAAGATTTTGCAGTGTAGGTTAATAAAAAAAAAAAAAAAGCCATATACTGACTTTGAACAGCTTTTCTTTCCAAACCTGGCTTTCTGGGAGTGCATGGAAGGGTCTGGCCTGAGCTCCTGAGCAACTTTATACCACAGCAAAGGCTGCAAAAAACCCCAAAACCCACTTTTATGTTACTAGAGTCTTTCATAAAGCTTCAGCCATTTCAGGGTGGAATGCTTGCCTTGTGACTTGAGTGTAATTGAATTTTCTCCCAAGTTCTCACAACCTTTGAGTTAGTTTTAGAAATGTACCACTTTTCTCAACAGAGTACTCTTGGTTTAGGTCTTGCTCCAAGCTAACATAACTTTAAATTATGGAAATCAGTTTTTATGTAATATTTTTGAATCAGAACAGCCTCAGTTTATTTTTTTTTTTTTTCTTAATTCAAACAAAACATTAAAGGGGTGTAATACCAGGGCCACCTTCTTGGCTCTTGCTTTGCAAGAGGAGGGTTTCCCTTTGGAAGGGAGATTTCCTGAATGATCTGATGTTATGACAGAATTGCTAAGTGCTGCTTGTAAAACAGATCCTCATACTTTTTAATTTTGCTTGCAGAAAAGGAAGTAAATGAACTGATGGAGGAGCTGTTTGAGACAGTAAGTGAGAGATCAGATGTAGCACTGAATAACAACACTTTATTGGTTCTGGTATGAAATCTCTAAAGCTGTAAAGGGATGATCTCTCTCACATGGTGGTGAATGGACTATTTGAGCTTTCTGCCACTGACTTGCTGCATGTTTGCTCTCAGTTTCAGGATGAGATGGGTTTCTCAAACATGGAGGATGAAGGTCCAGAAGATGAGGATAATGTGACAGAGTCAAGGCCAAATTTTAATACACCACAGGCACTCAGGTAGGATCATGGTCATAAAATATTAAAAAAAAAAACATAATAATAGCTCTGTTAGGATGAAAAGCCTGTGGTTACCTGCAGCTCTGCTCTGCCAGCCACCAAGGAGTTAATGCCTTTTCAGGACAGGCTCCTGTCCTTATGTTTTGTTGATTAGAAGAAACTCTTGAGGACCTGATCTGAGCCAGTGTGTCACCTTAGCTTTTAATTAAACAGCTTTCCTTTTCTAAGGAAAAAGTCACTAAAGGAGAGCCAAGGCCTAGACCTGAAACTAATATGAAGTTTGGAAATTGGCTTTTTTTTTGATTTTTGTGGGTTATACTTGAAGAGGAAAGCATAAGCCCACATTATTTAACCAGATACAGAAAGTGGCTGAAGGTGAAGTGTGGTATGAACAGTGAGTGTCTCCTTGTTCATGGGGCAGATCAGCTCAAGATTTAGCTGTATCTGTTTGGGAAAGGAGCTAAAATGAAGGCTGGAGCTTTCTTGATACTCTCTCTGGGATGAGCAGTACCAGAGGGGAGTGCAGCAATTCTTAACCCAGCTACAGACAAGAAGCAGGGCAAATCTATGTCCTGTTTGTGTGCATTTTCCTTGCATTAATTTTACACTGCCAGGCAGTCCCTTCCCCACTGGAGCTGATCCAGAGGAGGTGCTGGAGCTGCTGGGAGGGCTGGAGCAGCTCTGGAGCCAGAGGGAGAGAGTTGGGGGGTGTTCAGCCTGGAGAAGAGAAGGATCCAATGGGGAAACCTTGGAGCAACTTCCAGTGCCTGAAGGGGCTCCAGGAAAGCTGGGGAGGGACTTGGGACAAGGGCCTGGAGGGATGGGATGAGGGGGAATGGCTCTGAACTGGAAGAGGGGAAACTGAGAGAAGGTTTGAGGGAGAAATTCTTTAATTTGGGGGTGCTGAGCCCCAGGTTGCCCCCAGAAGCTGTGGCTGCCCCATCCCTGGCAGTGGTGAAGGTTGGATGGGGCTGGGAGCCCCCTGGGCTGGGGGGAGGTGGCACTGGGTGAGCTTTGAGGTCTCTCCTAAGCCAAAAAATTCAATGATTTCTAAATAACTGTGGATTTTTATTCAGTCCCAGTCACTGTGGTTTGGTCTCCCTGGTCTCTGACAGATTTGAGGAGCCTTTGGCCAATTTACTGAACGAACAACACCGGACAGTGAAGGAACAACTTGAGCAGTTAAGAATGAAAAAGTCCTCAATCAAACTACCACAAGAAACAGAAAAATCAAAACCTCAAAATGAGAAGCCTCTCCAGAGCCTTGTTCTGGACAGTGTGCAAAGAAAGAGGCTCCAGCAGCAAATGCAGCAGGTAATGAGATGTTTTCTGGTCTGACCTCATTCATATTCACTGGACAAGGGAAGGCAGTGGTAGAAGCAGCACTTTGGCATGTTTCATTAGAGAAATTATTTGAAAGAGCTCCATTTAAAGCTGTATCTTTAATAGGTTATCTTATGCCTGTTTCCACAGTGAAGGAGAGTTTGATCTTATTTATTGGCATCTGTCTGGTTCTCAGGTGGGATAACTGTCTTGGCCCCACTTGAATTCTGACTGTAATCTGTCAAAATCCTTTCTTCAACTCTTGATTACTTTCTGAAAATATTACTTGCTGTAGTTTGGATTCTTTTTTCTTCCTCTCACCACAAAACAGTAGAAATTCAGTTGGAACAGCTTTACAGCTGTCAGCAGCAGAGATGAACAGCTGTACTTAAAGAATTCTTTTCATTAGACCTGTAGAGTAAATGAGCTGCAGTTTTTCAGCTGCAAAGCAAGATGTTTGGTGTTTATATGCACGTGAGGAGTTCTGACAGCTGAAGTCACTGTTTCTAAAGAAATCCTTGAGTATTTAATTGGGAAAAAAACTTCCTTTCTGTGTTGATCAGGTTATGAAGAAACTGCCTCAAGACATCAGCAGGTGATGTGTTCAAAAGCTGTGTAGTACACTTCCTGCCAGTGCATATTGAAGTTTTCCCTCATTTTCTATTCCTTGGAATGTTTTTTCAACTCAGAATATGATTTTTGGGGTCCTCAGGGGATATTTTTGGTGTCTCTATACTTAATACTTTCCAGTTTCTTGGATTTCCAACACACTGAAAAAAAAAAAACCAACCCATATGTCTAATTTTATTCTTCCAGCACGTTCAGCTTCTGACTCAAATCCACCTTCTTGCAAGCTCCAACCCTGCTTTAAGCTCAGAGGCCAGTACCACCAGGATGTTTTTGGTAAGGATATGTTTAAAATCAAAGCTACATGAATTCTATTGGTTGCTGATTACTGGAGATACTTAGAGCTTAATATCTTTAATTCTTCCCATTAAACTGAAAGGAACTCCCTCTTAATAAAAGAATGATGCTCTTAGCCTGCTGTGCAAATGCTGAGTTTTAAATAATTCATGTTCTGACTAATAACATTGCTTTCAGTTGTCATGTGTCTGCTTTTTGTGTTCTTTCCTTGGAAATATTGAAAACAAAACCAGAGCTTCTGTAATTAGGGAACATTCTGGCACCTCAAAAGGTTCTGGCAAGGAAAAGAATGAAAATTGGCTTCAGAATAAGACCTGCACCATGCTGCTTTCTTATGCCTGTAACTTCACCACCTATTTATATATTTTTTTGTTTGTTTATTGCATGGCATGTGTCTCTCCTGCCCTTGGGATGGCACCTCCTTTCATCTCCTGTGTCCCTTTTTGCAGAGTGAGCTTGGGAACTTTGCTCGGAGCTCTGCCCTCCTCCGTCAGCCCTTCAACCCCAAATTCCAAACCATGTTCCAGCCCTGCAATTTAAAGGGAGCTCTGCAGCTCATTGAAGATTTTCATGCCCAAGTCCAAGTTGATTGGAGCCCTCGGAAAGCTGTGAAGAAGAGTGGTATGTACAGGAAGGGAAAGCACTTCCAGGGGGAGTTCATTCATTCTCTGCACCCCTCAGATGAGATCCAGTTCAGACAGCTGTTTAGAATTCAAATTTTCTCTTTTTTTTTTTTTTTTAAATCTTGGGAGGTATTTTTAGATAAAACCATCCACTTCCTTGACTGCATTTTTTCTTCTTGACCAGTGAACATGTGGTGTGAGCTGTTTGGCTTTTGACTGACCTCATAATCCTGACATTGGTCATTCTGCAGGTGATGTTTGGAGGTGCAGAAGCCCATCAAAAACCTGTGAAACTGGAAAGAATTGTTCCAGATGTGCTGGTTAACATGCATCAAGGAAATACCCCTTTCACTGGAGTATTTTATCTTTTTAAAAATTGGTTTCAAGTTATCTGGGGTTTGAGTCTGTTTTACTTTGTTTTTCCTGCTTCCTAGAGAGTGAACTCACTTGAAATAAAACAGAGCTCTTTCCAAGTGCCTTTTCATTTCAGAGCAAAAGAAAAGATGGAAGGGGAAAGTAATTTCACCTTTTCTTGATGTAACCTTAAGGGCAAAGCCTAGGAAATAGGCAAATTCTGAAAACTAGGGAGAAAGTCTGTCCATTTTTACAGTGAAGGGAGTAAAAAAACAAGTGTTTTCCAGAAGTCACTTGTTTCCTGTCCATGGATACATCTGTATCCTTATTTATTCATTCTTTTCACAGCCAGTGAATTTCCATGTTTGCCAAAACAAGTGGCATGGATTTTGGCAACGAGGAGAGTCTTCATGTATCCAGAGTTACTACCAATATGTTCTTTGAAAGCAAACCCTCCCCGGGACAAGATTATCTTCACCAAGGCAGAGGACAAGTAGGTGCTTAGAATTATTGACTAAAATGCCTACAAAGGAGATTTCTTTCCTCAAGAGAACTTCTAGAATGGAAACTTTTGGGTTATCTGCATATTGTGTAAGAGCACATCCAAATAGTCTGCTCTACTGTTAAAAGACTTTTTTTTTGTTTGTTTTTTAACTCCTTCTTTCCTTCCTTCTTCAGTTTATTAGCTTTAGGTTTGAAACATTTTGAAGGGACAGAGTTTCCAAAGCCTTTAATCAGCAAATACCTCTTGCCAACAAAAACTGCTCATCAGCTGACAGTAAGAATCAAGAACCTCAATATGAATCGAGCCCCTGATAACATCATCAGAGTAAGTGATGGGGTTGGGTAGTTTTAATCTTTGTGCCTGCTTGGTTTTGTTGTACAAGAAGAGACATGTTTGTTCCAAGGACCTGATTTTTTTTTTATGTGCTGACACCTTTCTTAAAAGCCAATAACATCCTTTTTTATTAGCAATGAGGATTTCTTCACCCAGACCTTTTCCTCTGTACTTTGCAAGTTCCTGTATTGCTGTTTTTGAGTCTCTAGAGCCCAGCACTGGCAGACACCCTTAGAACAATTGTGGCAGCAGTAATGCTGACAAATTCCTACAAATACACTTGAGGCAGTGAAGCTGAAACAGCTGCTCTCTCCAGTCAGGCTGAAGGTCCAGCTGGCCACATGTCCTGCCCATGTCCAATGGCTCAGGAGAGAATAAGAACCACAAATACTTAGAGCAAGTCTGCCTGCACATCTGCTAGAGCTTCAGGCTTTCTTTTGAGGGAAACCAAGGTAGCAGTGGACTCCTTGTTCAGCTTTATTATTCCTTTTCAAATGTTTCTGGGGGTGGCACCTCACTAAGGCAGTGCCAAGGAAAAGCACTTGATTCCCACTCACACCTCTGCAGAGCACAACCCCTGCCTTCCAGCCAGCAATGATTTAACCCAGTCACCTTGTCTTGCATTCCCTCCTGTCTCCACACAGTACTACAAAAAGACAAAGCAGTTGCCTGTTCTCTTCAAGTGCTGTGAGGAAATCCAACCTCATGAGTGGAAGCCACCCGTGGAGAGAGAAGAGCATCGCCTCCCCTTTTGGCTGAAGGTAATTTCTGCTCCTCTTCATCCAGGTGGTTGTTTATCCTGCTGACTTCTTGGGGTTTGCTGAACCTTGGGTTGATTTCTTTGGGGTTTGGGGTTTTCTTTCTGGGTATGTGTGTGTTTTCTGTCTTGACAGCCAAGGTCCAGAGTGAGCTGTTAGTTCAGCCTACAGCTCTGAAGTTAAAAGATTGTGTTGCATGGGGGGATGTGTTCTTCCCCCTTAAACCCCACCTTCTAAGAGAGAGAAGAAATCAGGGGAGTTGGGGTGTTTTTTTGTTTTGTTTTGGGGTTTTTTTTTAATGGTCTCTTCACCTGCAGTGTGTTTGGTTGGTTTTTGTTATACCCCAATGTCTTGTGCCTGGTAAGGATTTTTTCTCTGGGAGCTTTTTTTTTTTTTTTTTGCACAAGGAAGACTAAGCTGGAGGCAGAGTGACCATGCCTGTGAGCCAGTCAAGGAGAACTCTGAGAAAAAAATTAGATGCCATAAACTCCAGTTCTCTTACACCCATTGTATTTCATTGGTACAGTGATGTTTGCTCCTGACAAAACTCTGTATTTATTAAAGGAACCTTCCCCTCCATTGGACACTTTTTAAGACTGAGCTTTACAGGATGGTGGGCCACCTCACTGGAACTCTTTTCTACCTAGAAAGTTTGGACTAGATGATCCTTGTGGTCCCTTCCAACCTGGCATTCTGTGATTCCTTATAGAACAGTTCAGCTCTGTTGTTTCTTTCAGATTCTTTTAAAGGCTTTGGAGTAAAACTTGTGAATATAAAGTAATACACAGTGAATATAAAGCAGTACAGAGTAGGGTAAAGTAAAAAAAAAACCACTTTAGAAGCAAGTTGCTGTCTGGCACCTTCTGTGGTGCTGTTTGAAGGTGGTGATAGAGGCACAGCCAATGGACTGGACTAATAAACTCTTGTTCCCTTCAGGCCAGCTTGCCCTCCATTCAGGGGGAGTTGAAGCAATTAGCAGAAGATGCCAGGGAGATGCCAGGTTCACCTGATGCAGAATCTGTCTTTTTGGCAACAGGAAAGGAAACTTCAGATCCAGAATCTGATGACAAATACCCTCTCCTCATGCCCAAGGGATTAGTACTGACCCTAAAGCCCCTCGCCAATCGATTCTCTAGGAGAGCCTGGAGGAGGCAGAGGTCTTCAGCTCTGAAACCTGTCCTCATTCGACCAAGTCCTTGTCTACAGCCCACTTCCAACACAATTAACATTCAGAAAACTCTGAAGCTGTCCCAGTCAGAAGCTCCTCCCAGCAAGGTCATGGTGCAGATTCCTCGGCTCATCCAACCCGCTGCCGTCGTGCAGACGGTTCCTGGAGTGCAGCCTTTGAATGTCCCAGCAGTGGTAGGAAGTGGGGATGGTTTGGAATTTCCCAGTGTCCTCTCCACTTCACATTCAGACCCCAGACAAGCTTTCTCAGCTGCTTTACCACCAGCTCTGGTGTCCTCAACTCCAGTAACGTTTCAGCCCAAACTGATGTTGCCAGCTCTGGCCGGAGCAAAAATCCGCAAACCGGGTGGTCGGAAGGGATACCAGAAGAAAAAAGGGACCAAACCTGCCCCACTGATAAAGGCTTCACCTTTGATTCAGCCATCTCCTGTCATCCTTACTGTGCCTGCAACCACAGTGAAAGTGGTCAATATAGGCAATGGCTGCAATATGATTCAACCCATCAATACAGCAGTTGGGAGAGGCACTCAGGCTATCCCAGTGACAACCTTGTTGGTAAATCCCTCCACCTTTCCTTGTCCCTTAAATCAGCCTCTAGTGACTTCTTCAATCCCTTCTTTGATTGTCTCTCCTAACCCTGTTGGTCTTTCGGCATCACCAGTTGGTGAAAGTGAAGAGCAGCTGACTCTGGTTCCTCCCTGCACTCCTGGCAACACCAAAAATCCCTATCCCCCAGCAGAGCCCAAGGCTGAGCCCCCAGAGCTCTACATTTCCTGCTCTGCTGTGTCCCCCAAGAAGGAGTGCAGTACAAATCCTGCCACTTCAGTTAATGGCAGTCAGGAGAAGGTAACCAAGGGTGATTGCTGCAGCTGGACAGTGGTAGAAGGAGAGAAAAACCCTTCAGAGCCATTGTCTGTGGACCTTCTGCCTCACTTAGAAGCTGCAGATGAACCGATGAAAATGGAGCCTGAGGATTCAAATGCTGCTCCCAAGGAAATAAACCCAACACAGAAGAGAGATCTTTGTGCTGAAGTGAAGGAGGAATTCCTGCTGGATCTTGGGCAGGAGCTGAACATGGAGGCTGCGTGTCCGTGTTCCAGTGACCTGAAGGACATGAAGAAGGAACATGTTTCCTGTGATGAGAAGGGAGAAGAACCACCCCAAGCTTTGCAGTCACCTCCCTGTGGGGAGCAGCAGAGGGATGCAGGGGGGGGAGGTGCTGGACCACAGGGAAGCAGTGAATCTCCAAAGAATCTTTCTTACACAGCAGATGTTGAGGCAGAATTTAGTAGCCCACTAGGAAGACCAGAGGATTCATCCAGTATAGATGGCCAGTCTGTTGGGACTCCAGCTGGCCCTGAAGCTGGAGGAGAGAGAGAAGGACAAGAAGAGGAGGAAGAAGATGACTTTGATGATTTTACACAAGATGAGGATGAAGAGATGTCATCAGCCTCAGAAGAATCCATTCTTTCAGTGCCAGAACTTCAGGTAAAAGCAAATAAAACTCTTAAAAACTTGCTGATGACAAGGACCAGTATCCAGAGTGGAGTCAGGGCAAATGCCAGTTTGAATCCCAGTGGGAAGCTGTCCTGTTTGCTGTGTTACAGGGTGGTACTGTGCTGTTCTACACAGAATGGGGCACCACAGTTTTCTAGAGAAGATTTGAAGCCCAAGCTAGAGGAATATCTTGCAAATACTCTGATTTAAATTCTGCTGAGTTGTAAGGACTCCCTCAGCTGAGGCTGTTCTTTAATATGAAGTATTTTAAATGAAAAGAATTTTCCAGGTCACAGCTCTGGTAAGCCTTTAAGTGCTAAGTTGATCATTAAAGGAATCTCACCTCATTTAAGGCTTTTAGAAGTGGCAGATTCTGAAATGTAATGTTGTGCATGATGGAAATAGAGGCAGCTCTGGTTGTTGTTGAATTCTCTTCCTTCACCAGAATCCTCTAGTTGGTCAGATGTTGATTTGTGAAGTTTGCTGTGAAGAATTCTGCTGGGGTGAGTTTGTTGCTGAATGACATGAAAACAAACACTGGGAAAACAATGTGATGGAGTTTTTTGTTGTTGCTTTTGAAGGAGACAATGGAAAAACTTACTTGGCTTGCAACAGAGAGACGTTTAAGCCAAGAAGGAGATTCTGAAGAGGAGAACTCCCAGGAAGAGAACTCTGAGCCTGAGGAGGAGGAGGAGGAGGAAGGGGAAGGAACAGAGAGTTTACAGAAAGATGATGAAATATGTGGAGATACATCAGAGGAACCTAAATCTGCTTTCACCTTGACAAAGACAGCCCCCCAGGTGGAAGCCCACAGAATGCCAGCAGGTCAGTTTGGTTCATTTCTTCTGATCTGGACGTGGGGACATGAAGCTGCTCTGCATTAAAAGCAAAACAATGGGGAAGCTGTGTCTGGGTTTAATTTCAGTTAGTTTATGTGAGCTTTGTGATGCTTTCTATCTGGGAATTCTATTTTGAGACACAGTCACAATTGTGTTAAAAACAGTTCTTGACACAGAAGCTCTTCTGCATGTGAACTTTGAGGAGGTGGATCTCAGCCAATTAAACCAAGAGATTCTGAGTCTAAAGACATAAAAAATCTTGATATAAGCAACTCCTGGGTACACTGTTTCATTCCCTGTTGGGTGACACCAGTTATCTACAGGTGATGTTCATTCTATTCACCTAAATAATAAAGTTAAAAGAAGAAATTGCAGATTTCACAGCCAGCTCTGCTGCTCACATTCTCTCTCTGTTCACATGCTGCAGATTTTGGGCTCCTGGTATGCAGTAGATGTAGAAATTTCTCCTGTCAGGTGCTATAAAATTAAATAGCCCATTAGCCAACCTGACTAATGAAGAGTGCATCACTCAGACTCTTAGAGGAAAGCATCAACAGTTCAGTCTTAAATCTGAAAACTGCTTCTCTGCTGCAATATTGCTGCAGAAGAGTCATTGTCTGCCAGCCCAGGCAATGTCTGAAGGGTTTCTGTACAAGTCTCTGTGTGCTTCTTCACAGGAGAAAATATGAAAGCCCCTGGGAAGAGCAGGAGCTGCCACAGAACCAGAAATAAGAGGGGAAGGGCTCGTGCCAGCAAAGATACATCCAAGCTGCTGCTCTTGTATGACGAGGACATCCTGGAGAGGGATCCCCTGCGGGAGCAGAAGGATCTGGCATTTGCACAAGCTTATCTCAGCAGGGTGAGCCCAAGCCATGGGGCACCCAGAAACAGGAATTTTGGAGGCTGAGAGCTCTGACACAGCTGAGGCCTGAGCCCTGGGGCTGCCAATTCCAGCTGGATGGGCTGGAGTGAAGTGTTCTTACCACCCCTCCTGGTGCTCCTTCACTTTTCTCTTTAGCTCAAACCTATCAGTGTTCTTGGGTTTGCTCTTCTCCCCTGTCCTGCTGGGGGGGTGCTTGGCTGCTGTCAGCCCACAGCACTGAGCTGCTCCTTCCCATCACAGCCTTGGGTTTGGTTCCCTTCTCTCTTGGGAGCAGTTCTGATTTATCTTTAAGGAAGAGACTTAACCAAACCCAAAGCACTCTGTAAATTCTGAGTAACAAGAGATCCAAGATGATTAATTTCTTTGCTCCTGGATGTTACATGGTCCTCTAAAGGTCCTGTTGCTCTCTGCAGGTACGGGAAGCCTTGCAGCATGTTCCTGGGAAGTATGAAGATTTCCTTCGTGTTATCTACGAGTTTGAGATCAACACAGACAAACGAACAGCTGTGGATCTGTATTCCACTCTACAGAAGCTCCTGCACGAGTGGCCCCAGTTGCTGACAGATTTTGCTGCCTTTCTTTTACCAGAACAAGCTTTGGAGTGTGGACTGGTAAGTCAAATGAAAAGAGGAGACCAGATTTGAAACAGACAATATGAATGCTGAGTGAAAGAGTAAGGAGTTCTTCCTAGGCCAAGAAATGTAAACCATTCCAGAGAATCATAGAATTTTCAGTTCTGATTAATAAAACAGGAAAGGAAGCAAATGGACCTGGATGATCTTCAAGGTCACTTCCAACCCTGAAAATTCTAAGTGTTTAAGTCTGAGATGATTGTGGAGAATTGACCTTTCCCAGTTACACTGCAGAATGTGCAGATCCAGCAAGTGGAACAGTTCCCTGGTCTCACAGCTGAGCTTTCTGGTTTGTAAGACAGAGGTTTTCCCCTCTTAGGTTCTTTCTGGAGTTTCCTGCCTTCCATGCATGAGGCTGAAGCACAACTTTATGGCTCAGATAAACACTGATCAGACAGAGTCTTGTTTCTTTTCCTGATTTTGCAATCCTTGTCAAATACAAAGGGAAAGCAAATAGCAGAAGTTTTTATTGTTGGCTTAAGCAAACAAAGAGAAGCTTGGAAAGAGTTTCACACCTCATGTTCAAGAGATGTTTCTCTCTTGGTCAGTTTGAAGAGCAGCAAGCCTTTGAGAAAAGCCGCAAGTTCCTCCGGCAGCTGGAGATTTGTTTTGCTGAAAATCCTGCCCACCACCAAAAGATCATCAAAGTTCTCCAGGGCTGTGCAGACTGCCTCCCCCAGGAGATTGCAGAGGTAACCCAGGGATTTCCTTCCACCCCAAATTCCCTGAGGATGGAGTGAGCCAGCCTGCTTCCCTTCCCTCTCTGAGCCCACAGAAGTTTGTATCATCCCCCTGTGAAGTGTGGCAGGGAGAGAAGTTCCCTCTGCAAGGGGCTTTCTGATTCACTGACCTGGGTTTCTCCTCTCCCCTACCTTCACCTTGCAGGTGAAATTTTAGCTTAATGCCTCATACAGAGGCTGCCTAGAATTCTGGAGGGCTGTTTCTCTGCCAGGTTAGGGGGTGGAATGACCTCAAAATGCTCATTAGATAGGAGCAAGCATCAGCTTCCCCCTGGGAGGTCTGATAACCCTCAAGTTTCCACTTGTTTGGAGAAATAACATTCTGAAGAGAATGTGGCAACGTGAGATGAAGCACTCATTTCTCCTGGATTTTCTCCCTTTCAGCTGAAGACCCAAATGTGGCAACTGCTGAAAGGCCACGACCACCTGCAGGATGAGTTCTCAGTGTTCTTTGATCACTTAAGGCCCTCAGTCAGCCGCATGGGAGACTTTGAGGAGATCAACTGGACAGAAGAAAAGGAATATGAGGTGGAGCAATCTTTTCCTCCAGCCCAGAAAAGATAAAACCAGAGATACTAGACATGTTTGAACTTGAAGAACACAAATTGAGGCTGCATTTCAAGAGAGAGAGAGGGAGGTAACGGGGTGGGAGAGCTGCTGGGGGACTGAAGGAAACTTTTTCAAACCTTTTTACACCATTTTTTGTGTCTCTTCAAACGTAACTGAACCTCTCATGTCCTGGCACTAAGCTCAGTATTGAGAAAGTCATGAGGAAAATGAAGTTGGGTCTGCTGAAGAGCTACCATAATAGAGCAGGTTTTGTGTTTCTCTTGTAGTTTGATGGGTTTGAAGAGGTGTCTTTGCCAGATGTAGAAGAGGAGGATGAACCACCCAAGATGCACACAACCTCCAAAAACAAGAAACGCAAAGAGCTGGGAGGCCAAAGCAATGACAAGGTGGGCCTGGGGTGTCTTGGCTGCTCCAGATATCTGGACTCTGAGGACATGCATGTCTGTGAAAAATGTGTCTCATGGAGAGACACAACAAGAGCCTCAAAAGATCTGAAGAAAGGGGATTGAAATGTTTCCATCCTGCTTTGCTTGCTAGCAGCATCACTCCTTTAGTTCTCTCTGGGTGTGTGCAGAATGCCCCTCAGCCCTTCCTGCTCCCTCTGGGCTTGGCCTTCCCCTTCCTCTCCCCTTTGTCAACCATGCACATTTGTCAGCTGGAGTATGTCTGTTTCCAGGAGGTCGAGTGGGTAGATGGGATGAAGGAATGTTCATGCTCCTGCCATGAAGGGAGTAGCGATCTCAAGCTAAAGAAAAGCAAAAGGAGGACCTGCAGCCATTGTAGTAGTAAGGTTAGTTGCTAGGCAATGTCATGGGAGTGGAAAGTAAAGAGTCCTGCCCAGAGCCCCCTCTTGTGATCATCTGGCCAGCCTTGGGCTTTCATGTCACCAAAATAATGTGTTAAGGAAGAAAGTAAATGAGGAGATGATGGGCAGAGTCTCCTTTGGAGCTCTCACTGCACTACCTGACCCTCCCCTGTCTGCTTACTTCCTCCTGCCCCTCCTTGCTGTGCTCAGCAGTGGGAACTTCTACATTCTTTGGAGCTAAGAATAAGCTTTTTTTTTAGTGGAAGATGCTCGTGTGGCCACACTGTGGAAAGAACTGTGCCTCTTCATAGTACTAAAAGCTTCAGCTTTTCAAATGTGAACATAATGTTGAACTGAAGCCTGTGTGAGGGTCAGGGAATGCTTGGGGAGCAAAGGCTGAGGTGGTTGGTTTGGGTGGGTCACATCTGTGATGCTGTTGCCTCTACATTGATTTGCAGGTGTGTGAAAACAAATTTGGTAAAAATAAAGATTCTCAAGAGCTGACTGCAAGCCTTGTTCAGCAAGAATCCAGTCCTCAGCCTGAAGGGAAGGATTCTGGACTGATGAAAGAACCTGCAGAAGAAAGCCTGGAGAGCAGAGATGAAGGAGAGGACATCCAGAGCAGAACAAAAGCTGCATCTAGGAAAGTGGACTCTCTGGCTTCAGGTATGTGAGTCTTGGGGACAGAGAGGAATGGCTTTCATCTCCAGACTGGTTCACACAAATGAAAATAGGATTCTCTAATGCAAATTTATTGAGATAATGAGAACTAATAATGTTTTTTCATTTTTTCCCCTTGTGTTCATCATGCTCTAAACATGCATATATCCAGAGAATTCCCTTCCCAAAAAATAAAGCTTTCCTGACCAGAGAAACATTCTCCCCTTTACAGAATGATTGGTCCATTTAAGCTTCTTGCTAGCCTAATCCAGGACTGCCAGGCCATGGGGGTTCTTCCAGTTTTCATTTTAGCACAGCAATTCCAAATCACCATCTCTCTCATGTCTCTCTAAATGATCTCTCTCATGTTATTTGGTTTTCCTTCAATCTGGTCCAGGATAAACAGACTGGAAGAGATCTCTTCCTCCTTTTAGTACCCATGCCTCAGTGAATGCTGCTGCAGAGACCATGCAGAGGTTTAAATAGAATGCAAACAGAAGGGGCCAAGAGCAGCAGTGTCTGTTTCACTGAAGAATTTTGTTGTGGGCAATCCCCTTTTTCATCATTTCTTCACACAGCACCTCCCTGTAGTAACCTGCAGTGGTGAAGAAAATTGTGTGCAGAGTTGTCTGCCTTGGAAGTCCAGGATGGGTCCAACTGCTGATAGAATGACAAACTGTGATCCCATCTACAGCCTTATGCTGTGGAATAATGAATAAAAAATAATTTAAACCACAAAACAGAAGGCAAAACAAACAAATTCCCCTTCAGAAGTAAATTACTACAGATTACAGAAGTTTTTTATTGCTGACAGCCTGTCTAAAGCTGTTTGGGTTTCTTACCAGGATCTCACTTGGAAGCAAAGATTGGCTCCAGCAGACACACATCTGAAAAAGCTGCAGTGCCTGAGAATCAGGTTCAAGAAGGAGGTGCCAAAGCTGCTGAGAGCACTGCCAGGGACAGTGACTCTCCTGCCACTGCCTCCAGATGGACACATCTACAGAAAGCTCTAAGACTACCTCAGGAAACCAAAGACTGCCCTTGCACTGGGGAAAATGACTGTGAGGAACTCAACCACTCTCAGCAAGGAAAAGCAGATGCTGCTCCTGGGCTGAGCAGGGATCTGCTGCTGTCTTCTGGTTCTGCTGCTGGAAAAGGTTTAATGGGACCTGGTTCCTTTTCTGGAAAGAGTTCATGTCAGACTGAAGGGCTTCATCCTGATTCAGCAGATAAGCTCACTGCCTTTGGTCACACCTCAAAATCAGGTGTGAAAGGATCTGAGGGACTTCTGGAAGGCAAACCTGAAGGAAAGCAGGGCTGGAGCACACTGAGTAGAAAACCAACAGTGGGTGACAGCTGCAGCTCATACTCCTCTGATAACTGCAGTTTGGAACCAGATGAGAGGGGCTGCACTGGAAACTTCCCTGAGGGCAGATTAAAATCAAATGCAAACAACTGCTTCCAGGTGCACCAGCATTCCAAGCAGCTGGAACACAGAGCAGGGTCTGGCTCCCCAGGGCAAAAGGAAGAGGAGCAGCAACAGCAGAGAGTCACAGAAGCAACTGTGTGTGCTAAGAACAGCAAAGTCAGCTCAACTGGGGAGAAGGTTGTTCTCTGGACCAGGTACATCTGTCTGAATTCCATCTTCCACCCTTCTTGCAGCCAATACTGGGCTTCAGCTTTCACATTCATTAGAGTAACTTTTGTTTTTCAGTTTGTATCCTCAGTGTTTAATGTCTTCTGCCCCCTCCCTTTGGGGCAACCCCAACCCCAGCCCAGCATTGCTGCCATCTTGCTCCTAGGAAATAACTCTCTGCTCCTGGCAGTTTATTTATTGTAAGACTTCAGCCTGGGAGAGATTTCTTTTTTTCATAATCCTACAAAAATTGTGGGATAGTGAGAGGACTGTGGTTTCAAACTTGGAAGAGGGGAGATTTAGGTTGGACCTTAGGAAGAAATTCTTTCCTGTGAGAGGCTGGAACAGATTGCCCAAGGAAGCTGTGGCTGCCCCATCCCTGGCAGTGCTGAAGGTTGGATGGGGCTGGGAGCCCCCTGGGCTGGGGGAGGTGTCCCTGCAAGGGGGGGTGGGACTGGATGAGTTTAAGGTCCCTTCTAACCCAAATCATTCTATAAAAAAAAACCAAAAACCTTAAACACAGACTTAGTGCAGCTCTGCTGAGCCAGGACTTGTGATCCACCCTGCTGGACTTGCTCTGGGATTTTTACCCTTCCCTGGCAATGGGGTCTGGGGTGGGGTTGCTTGAAATTCATCACTGCTTGTTCTCAGCTGCTGGCCTGACCCAGCTCCTGTCTTTGCAGGGAGGCTGACAGAGTCATCCTGACCATGTGCCAGGAGAAAGGAGCCCATCTGGAAACCTTCCAGGCCATCTCCCAGAAACTGGGCAACAAAACTGCCAGTGAGGTGAGGGGTTGGTGTGGGGAGGAAGGGAGAGAAGGAAGAGGTTTGCTGCCATCTCAGGGCTCCCAAACTTAAAACCTTGGTGGCTGCATTAGAGAAAAATAACCCCAACTGTAAATAGAACCCAAAACAAACCCTGAACTTTTTGGTGGAGCCTGTAAAAAAGGACCATGAGGCTTTTTTTTACATGATCACTGATGTTCTAGCATTGGATTTGGTGGCAGAGTGGGTTGGGTGAGTGCTGCTGGGGTCTTCTTCAGCCTTCTGCTACAGTACCAGGAATCTCTTGGGGTTTGGCCCTTAACCTTCCCCTCCCACCTCACTGCCAATCTGCAAACTCTTCCCAAACTGCTGGATTCTTAATTGCAAATCAGCATAATGTAACTTCTGCCAAAGAAAACAGAACAACCCAGGGCTCTCCCTTATCTCTTTCCAGTTGTGACAGAATCTTGCATAAAATTGCACTGTTAGTGATTTATTTATTTTATTTTTTTTTACATAAAAGCCCAAATCATCCTGAATTTTCTAATGCAACTTTCCATGTTGTACCCTTGTTCTGCAGGTGTCCCACAGGTTCAGAGAACTGATGAAACTCTTTCATACCTCCTGTGATGGGAGCTCTGAAGATGAAGAGGATGCAACCAGTACCAGTAACACAGATCAGCTCTCAGATAAAGATCTTCTCCTTTCTGAGGAAGAACCTGATGATTAAGGTTTTTCTGGCTTGATAAGCTACTGACTGCATCAGAAGAGTTGTTTGCCACTTTGCTGCTAGACAGGTGCTGTGGATAAAGACAAAATATTTGCACAGGTACTTAAGATAACACCTTCTGGGTTTGGTTTTTTTTTATTATTTTTCCATTCATTTTCCTGCTGCACTTCCCCAGCTGCATTAAAGAAATGAAGAAAGGTGTTAAGGTAAAAAGATCCTCCAGAACCTGCCAGGGGAGCTTCACCAATGAAGTGACAGGAGTGATGCCTGTGGACACAGCCCTTGCTCCATGGTGGAGACTGAGCCACCAGCCTTTGAAAAAAACATGTAAATATTGTACCATAAGATGTCTGGTTACATGTGGAACAAACACATGGGGTTTGTTTGGGGTTGTTTTTTATTTTGTAAGATTTTTTTTTTTCCTTTGTGTATGTGGGAAAGTTACAATCTGAATTCTGTATTTATTGTGTGGTCTTATTCCAACAGGCAAAGTCACTTTGCCAAATTTAAAAAAAAAAAACAAAACACAAACCATACAAAAACAGCATCCCCTCTCCCCCTCCCAAAAAAACCCAACAAAACAAAACAGCTTTCCTCTATTACAACAAAACTGCAAGGAACTGGACAACTGAAGGCAGCTTTTGTAAGATGGTTTTACTGAAGTGAAAAGAAAGCAGCAGTTGGACCATCTTGAAACAATTCCCCTTTCTTTGGACAGTGATCTTACAGATACTCTGCTAGTAATAAAGATAAGTTAGTCTGAATCTCCTTCATCCTCAGATTCATCTGCTTCAAACCCTGTTTTGTAGCACTGGGATAAAGTTCTTAGCTCCTCCAAGGCTTCCTGGAAGTCATCATGTTCCACTCCAGCAGAGAAGAAGCTGGCCAGACGCCGGATGTTCAACCTCTGAAGGTCCTTATCTAAGCTGTGGAGGAGTGTGTGCAGGACTGGTGAAGACTGGAGGGCTGCCAGGACAGGAATGCTTTCCACAGCTGCAGGGAAAAAAAGCAGCATTGAAATACACCCAGCAACCCCTCTGCTTTTCTCTACTCTGTTTTACTTGCTTTACTTTAGTGTAAGAGTTGCCCAATGCTTCAGACACTCAAAAGTGGTTCTGTTTGGGGCTTTAAAACAATTTTTATCTCTTTTAGACCCCACAACCCCCCCCAAATGATTTCTCCTGCTGCAGAAGAAAGTTTAAGTGGTACTTGTTACCTGCTGAGGGGTATCTGGGAGGTTTGTCCAGGAGGAAACCTTCTCTGGTCAGAAGAGGAGAAAAAAACTGGGGGTAGGGAGGCAGAGTGTGACAGCGCTGCTGGAGCACGTGGGATGTGCTGTGGAAGGAAGGGGGTGAGTGAAGTAACTCAGAACTCATTCTGCCTTCAGCATCCAGGCACTGTTGCCCATTTCAAACCAACCTGAAGGCCCCAGGAAACACAGTGTGTAAGTACTGCTGGAGGATCTGCTCTGTGCTCTCACAGGTGTGGAGTGGAGACCGGGGCTGCTTCCCCTGGCAGCTGCTGCAAAGAAAACCCAGCTGTGGTTTTCCAGAAGCCTTGGACAGGATCAGTGACTCAGCTGCTTGGCTCTCAAGGCAGTAGTGTGTGACTCTCTAGGTCAGTAGGCTTTTTTTTTTTTTGTTCCCCAACAGAAGAACTGGGAATAACTTGGAAGAAGTCACTGCCCTGGAGGGAAAACTGCTGATTACCTGAGGTGACTTTCTTTGCCAATTCCTCGTAGCACAACAGACTGAGCAAAACAGCAGCTGACCTTTTGCTCCCTACATGAGGACAGAAGCTTCCAGGGCACCTCCTGCTCGTAGGCACATAAAATATCAGGGAGGGAGAAGCCACGCAGGGCAGGGAAGGGAAGGGACGCCCAGGCAGCCGCCACCTGCGAGTCAGAGAGGGGGTGACAAATCTCCAGCACAGCCCCCACGTCCTGTCTGTGCAGGTTCAGGGAGAGCTGGAAGGAGCAGAGGCTGCTGCTCTCTCTGCCTGTACCTTTCTCCCAGAGAAGTTGAGGGTCTCAGCAAGGTGCAGCATGGAGCCCTGTGAGGAGCAGAGCCGGTACGGAGCAGTCAGGGTGTCGAGTGCTGCTGCCAGAATGGCACTGCTGTGGTAGTTGAGTGATGCCTGGGGAGGGGAAAGAAAGGGCAAGTGACAGGACATGTGAAATTAACCTGTTTTCACCCAATTTTGTGACTTTAACTTCAGCACGTTGTATATTTTATATATGGTTTGAATTATTTCAGGTTTTGGATGAGCAGGTGTGCTGTTTGCCAACATCAGCTGTTGCCAGCAGCTTAGGGCTGGAGTTACATCCTCTGCCTGGGAAGAATAACACAGCAACGTGGGGTTTTGCTCAGTGCTGAAACTGAAGGCACTACACCAAAGGAGAGGGACTTCCTTTTTTGAAGTGTGTTATTATTTTTAAGCATATGAGAGAAGGAGGTGAATAAAAAAGTCCAGTTAAGTCTCTGCTCTCAGTGAAAAAAGCAGAAGAAAAAAAAATCTTTGCAGAACAGCATCATCAACAAATATTGCTAAAAAACACACACCTGTAGAGAGGGGTAAATCTGACCAAGCTGAAAGCTTAGAGATGCTGAGAAAACTGAGTTTGTTCAGCTTTGAGAAGGCTTAAGGAGGCCTTATGACAGTGTTCCAGTACTTAAAGGGCAGCTCCAAGGAGATGGAGACTCCTGATTTACAGAGTCCCATGGAGAAGGGGCAGAAGTTGCTCCTGGGGAGAGTCACATTGAACACTAGAGGAAAATATTTCACTCTGAGGACAATCAGACATTGGAATGGTCTCCCAGGGGAAGTGGTGGATTCCCTTACTTCATCTCAGAAAAACAATATTAGAAGGGTTGGGCCAGATGGTCTTTGAGGTCCCTTCCAAGCTGTGATCCTATGAAAGGCAACCAAAGCAGAGGTTTCTGCAGAACACTGCCAAATACCTACATCATAGTGGATATATGGAAACATCACAGGAGGCTGTGGCTGGATTCCCAGGCTCCCACTGAGGGACAGGGGACAAAAGAGTGAACTGTGACTGGAGAGGTGGACAATTCCCATGACTGTGTTCATCAGTCTGTAAAAATTCTTCTGAAAATCCTAAGGGGGGAAGAAATCCAGTCCTTACAATGCAAACAAGAAATGGTCAGCTCTGTGTGAAAGCCTCACCTCTCCTATTTACTTACACCCCTGTTACTCATGACTGGAGTCAAACCCCAGGTCAGGATTCCTTTTCCTGAGTACTCATCACAGAGCAGTTCTGTCACCTTGGCACCAACTCCAGAGAATCCATTGTGTAGGTCACAGAGGACCTGAAATCCCTGTGTAAAATGATGCCAGCATCTCAGATGCTACTTAAGCATGAAGGGGAAGTTTCTTGAAAGAGGAGGGAGTTTGGGCTAAGCTGTCAAACCTGCAGATTATCACATTCTTCAACATAGAAGTGCAACCTATCTTCCAGCTCCTCTATGCAGCCAGGATCCCTCAGGAGACTTTCACCTTGTCCAAAGGCTTCGAGACAACCACAGTCCCTAAGGAAAAAAAACAAACCCAAAATCCAAACACATGGGGGGGGAAGAGCTTTATTCTCTCCCCTGCTAGTTTCTCCTGTTCTGGACAAGAGGTTCTGAACCAAACCACTAGGATGTACCCATCATGCATGTACTGACGGATGACGTAGACACTTTTGGGATGCAAGTGCACGTTGAGGTAATCGGACCAGAGCCGAATGCTGCCCCCAGAGTCCAGGTCCTGGGACACAGCGAGGCGTGGAGGGGCTGGGGAACTGCCTGGAACAAGAGAGAGGTGAAGAACAAAGAGCTTTTCAACTCCTGACATCCCCTCCAATAAAGAAGCCTTTTATCTCCTCTGGTTTCTTAACCTGCTCTTTGCCTGATGCTGCTGTAAGCAAAGAAACATCCCATCATTTTCCATCCTCCTTATGCCTGGTCACTGACAACTTCACTCATATTAACTTGTCCAGCACCAGCCTGTTGGCATGGGGCTTGTTCTCCCTCTGGGGTCCCAGCAAAAGAGCAAAACCCTCAAAATGGGACAGAAAACCCACACGCACCTTGGACGGCAGAGCTGGAACCTTCCTGCCCCTCAGAGGAAGCGTCTCCCTGGGGAAAGAACCCGACACGCCGCTCAGGGGACCCTTTGCCTCCGCCCTCCCCGTGTGCCGGGCCGGGGGTTCAAGGGACCGCGCTGAGTACCGGGCCCGGCGGGCTGGGGCAGCGCTCGGAACCGCGGAAACGACCCTGCCCCCCC
>JAAWXA010000095.1:53064-66320 GCA_038090715.1 Florisuga fusca
CCCCCGGGCCGGGTCTGACCTTTCTGGTGCTGCAGCCACTTGCGGTCCAGGTAGTAACCGTAGCAGCTCTCGAACTCCCGCGGGCTGTAGTTGGGGACTGGGATAGGGACGAAGGGGTCCAGAGCGTCGAACCCCTCCTGGGGAGGAAGGGAGGATGGAAATGGAGCCGTCAGCCCAAGCAGAGTTCATAAAATCATCGACTTGGTTTGGTTGGAAAAAATCTTCAAGACCACCCAGTGCGACTGGTACCCAAGGGCAACACCAACCCGTGTCCCTCAGCTCCATGAGGGCTCTGAAACCCCCCCAAGGAGTCTGAAATCCCTCAAGGGATGATGATTTCACCACTGCCCGGGGCAGTTGGTTTCAGGGAGAATAAAAACCATGTGTGACCTGAGGAGGATGTGAAGAAAAGTCTGCCCTGTGCACTATGGGCTTCCCAAACCAGGATTTCTGTTGGCTTCCCAGTGTGAAGGTTGGTGGGGAAAGAGGCCAGGACTCACCTTTCCCAGCAGCTCCTGGGGCAAATAGGCAGAGCTGGGCTTGAAGAGGGAGCCTGTCTGGCTGAGGGTGGTCACGATGGCTCCTCCATTCTAAGAGAAAAGCAGATTAGAAACCCTGAGAGCTGCAAACACAGAATTTGTGGAATAATCATGGACTGAGGCTAAAAAAGCGTGAGGTGTTTTCTTCTTCAGCTTCATAGTTACTGTAATTCCAACACTTCCAAAGTTCATTAACCCTGGGCACAGGGGATACAGAGTTGGTGTTCCCAGTGCTGGCATTTAAATGTGGCATTCTTACAAATAAATGGCTTCCAGCTGCAACAACTGAAATCATTTCAGAACAACTTTCCAGTATACTTTCAAATCTCAAGACTACCCCCACTGGAGAACTCAGCACCCAGGGGATTGGAAAATAAGGAGCTGACCTCCTGTGGCAAAAAGTTAAAACAGGTTTTTTGTAGGAACTGAAAGTTGCTTCCGCACATACGCTCTCTTTTGTTGAAGGAAAGATGTGATTTTTGGATTGTAGCTTTATCCTTATCAATAATGTGGCTTTCATTGGGAATACCACACCCCAAGGTCCAGGCTGAACTCACCCAATCATTCCTCAACATCTTCCTTAGGTTGTACACGAGTGTCAGCTCCTCTGGAGAAACCTGGTGAAGATTGTCTTGTATCACTTTTTTTTTTTTTCTTAGCATTTTCTACCTAAGACATCAATTCCCCTCCCCTGCTTTAGACTGGAAGGATAATTTGCATCATTAGGTGCCATTTTTTTCTTTGCTTTGACTTAGCACTGGTGCATTCAGCCTCAGTAATGTCACACAGAGGAATGCCAGACCCTAAGGAGGCATCTCTGCCCTTCTCACTGAGAACATCCTTCAGTAAAACCAATTTTGCAGCTCCCTCTGCTCAAAAATGAACAAAACACCCTCCCATGCTCTGCCTTGCAGCAGGAATGCAGAAATATCTCCAGAGCAGATGACTTACAGGACTTTTGTCTTCCTTCTTCAGTGTAGTCCTTCCCCAGAGCGCGTTAACTCCATCCACTGCCACAAGAAGTCGGAAGGAGCCGAGCTGACTTTGCTGCTTCAGCTCTCTCAGCACAACCCCTACAGCATCACTGGCATTTTTCACACGAGTCAAACCCTTTAGGTAGACAAAGGCACATGGCTCAGCTCAGGTTTCTTGTTAATACATAATGCTGGCAACTTGGCAGAGTTTTTACACCCAGTTTTTACAGCCCTTTCTAAGGGGGAAGAGAAATAAAGAGTCAAAAGTCCATTCGTGCCATTCAAAGGAGCAATCTGGTCTGAGGTACTGAGCATCAAAGAACTAGGACCTTTCAATTTGTAGTTTTGCTTTTACCCAAGTTCTTTGTACACCTTCCATCACCTCTCCCAAAACGTTTCTTTTTTTCTTTTTAGCCACTTTGTTGAAAGGGAAATGCCTCCCATTTTCTAGAACTGTTATTCATAAAATCTACAGAACAATTTGTTCCACATACAGGACAGATGAGATCTCCTAATAAAAGATGAGACAAAGCCACAGGCACTTGTTCCTTACCTGTTCCACCACTTCACCCAATGGTCTGCCCTCCTCCGTGCTTTCCCGTTTGCCCCATACATACTTCTTTTGTGTTTTTATCTGCAGTAAGAAAACTACAATTAAACTGGGAACAAAGGCAGCCTGGTGAGTCTGGATGGCAGGATTCCTGGTTTTCTGCAGCAGTGCTACAGACTGGAGCAGAATCTAGAAGTACTCATTGCAAAGAGCCACCCCCACAGGGGAGGATTTGAAGTGCTGCTACTACTCCCAAAAATTTAGTTCCAGTGAAGGGTGGGGCTGGTGGGTCTGAGAGCAAAAATGAGCAAACCAAGGTGCTCAGTGACAGGAATCAGTCCCTGAGAAATGATCCTGTGGGTAGTTCTTAACCAAAATAACCTGACAGGCTCTACTCACCTCTTTCAGGAAGCGCTCGTTTGAGGTTTTGAAGTTCTTGAGCCAGAAAGATGCTTCCAAAGGCTGATCAAGCCGGTCTTTGTTATAGGAAGACTGCAGGAGTTCCTTGCAGTTTTTCACCCAGAGATGAGCTGTAACCAAAGGAAACAGGTGGGTTTCTTTAAAACTCAGCTGTATGGGTTGGGTGGTGCGTGTTTGGGTTTGTATCTCTTCTCCTGCTTGGCTGGTAATAAAAGTTTGCCCTCCTTAACGACCAAGACTCCCACAGAATCACTGAGGCTGGAAAGGAACTCTGGGATCATCAAGTCCAGCCCATGAGATCAAAAAAAGTTCTCCCCTGAGATCAGACCCACACTAAAAAAGACCCAAGTAAAAACACGTGAGAGCGTGTGAAAATAACTAATTCTATTCTGCTTTATTTGGAGGTTTGTGTTTTATAAGCCTCCTCCACTATGGAAACAAACCAAAGATAATTTGCTGTGGCCTACCCTACACCTTTCACTGTCTCAGCCAGTGTGTGTGATGTGGGAACACCAAGAGCATCAGCATCCTTACCGTCGGGGATGTGCAGCACCAGCCAGCCTTGCCTGGCACAGTAGTGAACAACGTGGCACAGGGTCATGGTCTTCCCTGTTCCTTTCTCACCATCTGCAACAGGGACTGTCAAGGAAAGGCTCCAAAAAACCCACTTCAGTTTATCCTTGACAATTCTTTCACAAAAGGCATAAAGGAAGGTTGTAAAAGCTTTGGTTTACCCCCAAAGCCAGCCCAAAGGGTTCATTCTTCCTGTGTCCTCTCACCTCACTGTATCAGAGCTGAGGATTTCCATTCCTTTAGCTGTGCCCTATTTATGGATCTGTGCCATAAACCAAATCTGGCTTAAAATAAAAGTATATGATGTCCACAAACTTCTCAAGACTGGATTTGCTGACTACATACATGTGGTAGCACTAAACCACAGTGATCAGCACAGGATCAAAACATCCCTGTAAACTCACCTGCTTGCATTTAATTTGCATCAAGTGATAAAAGATACAGATCACGTATCTGACAGCTGGGTGTGCAAAGTTGGAGCTTTTCAGGTAAGTGAAAAGTTCTAGGGCTGGTTTTCTCACCATCACAAAGGCTTCATTGAAGGTCTTAATCTGAGGAAATGAACAGAATATGAACAAGAAGCTGGGTGCTGGCACTCTAGAGCTGTCCCTGATTTGACTCCACCTCTGGCCTGCTCTGCACAGCCCACTGCTCTCCCCTGCTCTCCCAGGGCCAGACTGACCTCACAGTTCACCAAGTTGCTCAAGTGTAGCTTCCCCATGGGGAAGTTGGGTGTTGACTGCTCCAAGGACTCTCTTGTCCTTTGTGTGCCTGGAAATGGTTTCCAGGATTAGGTGTTTCATTACCTTCCCAGAAATCAAGGTGAGGCTGGCTGGCCTGTCACCAAATCAAAAGCCAACCACCTGGAATTCCTGACTCCCAGATAAGAAATCTCTTCCTAAACTCAAGCAGGCAGCGTCAGCTCCTTACAGAGCCTGATCCACTCACAGCCCAACACCACAGAAATCAAGAAGAATTTTTTGTTGCTGGTACAAACTTATTTTCATGAGACATTCTGTGCCACACATTCTGTTTCAGACAGACATGGAATATATTTCTGTAATTTACTGTGCACTCAGGAGATGAAAAATAGCAGATAGAATGTTGGCTGAGGTGGAATCCTCACACCCCTCTGCCAATGATCTGGTTAGTTGGACTGAGAGTTTTTAGATGTAGAAAATAACAGTAAGGACCAGGAATAATCGTGCTCTTGCAGCACTTCATCTCATTCCAACAGGAATAAGCATGGTCATGATATGATGGATCTGGCTCTCCCCAGGGCTCTGAGTACCTGCTGAAGGAAGCGAGGGGGCAGCCCCTGAGGAAACACAACTTTCACCTCCTCCAGAGGAATGCTGTAGTGGCGCCCCTCGTGCTGTTCCGTGTGCTTGGCCTGGGAAGGTAAAAAGCAAACTGTCACACTGAGGGAAGCCTGAGAACCCTTTTTTTTTTTCTGGATACAGAAGTGAGTGTAACAGGGAGGGAACCATCAAAGTGAGCGTCGTCTTGGGAAGTAGAGAGTTTCAGTAAGATACTTACTGAGGGTCAGAAGAACTAATATGTCAAGTAAAGAAGGGATTGCAGTACCAGACACTGCTGGAAGATGTGGAGGAGTCTCAGGCTGTCCTGCCTGGCAATAAACAATTAAGGGATTTTTTTGAGCTTGTATATGACCCACTATGTTTTGTGGGCAGTGGTTGCCCTGTCGTGCTTCATGAAAATGTCTTTTAGTAGTTTACTTGTACTTCTGGTCACCCCAATACCTTTATGGATCCCCTGTGAGTCACCTGAGAGGTTTAAATTTACTGTCTTTTAAGCCTGAAAAAAAAAAATTCTGTCTTCTAGTTTGTTCTTTGCTGTCTCTCCATAAGAATCCTCACTGTGCCATTTGCCTTTGTAACTAGGACTGCTTGCTTGAGAACTCTGGTTTCTGGGGCACCAATCTCAAGTCCCTTGCTGTGACAAAAGTGGTCAGTTATTATTCCTCCAGCAGACCTGCATCACTCTGCATTATTTATAGTGACTACTTTAAGCCCTCAGAGCATACACTCAGAAAAGGTTGTTACTGGTATCTGAATATTTAATGCCTGTTTCATCGTTGCTTTTTCCTTTCAATATTCTATTTTCCTACCATGCAATACTTGCAAAGTACCTTTTTAATTAGTCTTGGTCTAGTAATCAGTTTGTGTGTCTTGTGCATTTAGGACAGTATATAAACTACTCTGCAGTACTTCCCCTGTGACTTTTAGCAGCTCTGAGCTACTCATCCCCTGTTCTGCACTTTCTCCACTTTTCCATGCATGTAAAGTTAAAGAATCCTCCTCTGTATTCTTGGGCATCCCAGTCTTTTGCTTCAGCTTTGGTTGAGATGGAATCAGAGTATAACAACTTCCTTGCTTTCTTTATTTTGCATAATAATGATCCAGGAAAAGTAGTTTTCTTTACTACTCAGAAACAAAAAGCAGCAGTTGTCCTTTCTCCCAGCTTTCATTGATGTGGGTATTGATCCAGACTTTCCTTGTATTCTTTATTAGCTTTGGTGGAGACCTGGAGTTTAATTTACTGAGGCCCAAAAAAGATGAGAGAATACTGGCATGGGCTTGGTCCTGTGCAGTCTGCTGCAGCACCATGAATTCTCCAGCCCCTGGATTCTTCCTCACTCTCCCTCCCTTTCTTCAGACTTCAGATTTTCAGTTTTCCAGCATGCAACATGCCAGGGCTCTTACATTCTGCCCACTCCCTCTACCCTGAAAAGCCCGTGGTAACTACACCTGTTTCCCACCTTACTGAGGACAGGTCAGTGTGTGCAGGACTGGATGATTTACCTTGGTAGGATGTCAGGTACCCCCAGCTTTTCCAAATTGGAAGAAACCTTTTGTGAACTTCAGCAAAACTGCTCTCTTAAGCTGCTTGAGTTGCCCATCTGGTGTCTACTGCTCAGCAAATCTTAGCAACAGGAAGAAAATTTTAAAAACCTGGCTAGTCAATAGCTCATCTACTGCAAGGAGCTGTTTTTTGGAGACTGACTAAAGAGGAGAATTATCAAGAGAGACTTGGGTCTCTTTCAGAGCTGTATTTCAAACTCTGGGATGGATTCCCTTGAGTTTTCCTGCACGTGTTGGACACAGACTAACAGCACCTGTGTTTTTGTGGGGCAGTGTTAACAGAAGAGCAGGACTCCAGAGACCATTTTCATTCTCAGTTTCATCACTGCATAACCTTGGGCAAATTCCTTCAGTCTCCAGCTTCTAGATGTGCAAAGTGGGTCAGGATCTTAATCCTCATGTTTAGTCACTCAGAGTTTTGCTAAGGGGAAGGTACATAAAAGCAAAGTCTTATTAAAAATGTAGTTTTCACCTGTCTCCCTAATCCATTTTTAAAAGGAAGTTATGGGCAGGAGCACGGGGGCAGGCAGAGCTATCAGGTTTGCTGAGGAAGGGAGCCAGCAGAGCCTTTCTGCTGCACTCCAGGAGCTGCAGCACAGTCAGTCTGAGGAAGGCTGAGACAATAAATTAATAAGCAACGGCGGTTGTCACCAAACATCAGGCATCTGAAGTCAGAATGCCAAAGCCAGTTGCCTGGCAACATAAATGGTAGGCACAGGACAGTGGGGACAATCCTTGCCATCTGGACTCTTCTGTGCAATCTATAGAGACACTCACGTCACGTGAGGAAGATCATCTGCATGCTGCTGTTTCCATAGAGACCCCGGAGGAATCGGTATTGAAAGACTCCAATTACAGAGGCAGCAGAAAAGCACCTCAAAGGCTTATTCCATTAATTTATTCCACTTCATTTTGTGCTCAAGACAGAGAGTGTGAGGCTGGAATTATGATGCTGGAGAGTTGTGCTATGCTGAGGTCATCTTGGGTGTGTTTTTTATCCCCCTTCATAGCCAATTTGGGGAGGTTAGTCAGGGAAGAATAACCCTGGAGCTGGAATTAATGTGTCTGATGACAAGCTAAGCCACATCTAAGCTTTTACAACACACCATCTATCTCGTCTGTGCAACTATAAAGAAGGAATCAATACTTGTTCCCAAGAGCTTTCAGGCAGAGGAGCAGCCCAGTCTTGTTTAAACCCAGGGAAGTGCACAGCAGAGCCATGGCCTGCTTTCCCTGGGGCTGGGGATCATGGGGTGGATGTCCATGATTAGGCCTGTGCACTCCCTTTATTTTACAGGAATAACACGATACCAGGAAGAGCCTCCTGGCTCAAGCACACCCAGGGACAGACTGATGGAACTGAGGCACTTGCTCTGACACCAATTGTGGCACTCACTCACCGGGTCACTCTCACTGGTGTAGAAAACTGCCCTGGGTCTTTCTGCCGGAGTCTGGACATCCTGACTGGCAAGGGAACTGAAGCAATCCTTGGCTGCTGCATGGAGGACATACCCATGCTCCAACTAAGGAAAGAAAAAGACAACAAACTTTTCAGCAGTCAGAGACTACAGGTTGAAAATCCAGGTAGTTTGTTTTGTGCACTCATTGTGAACACGTTGTCAGGCTGAGGTACAAGATAGAATTCTCTGAAAAACTGCATGCTCCAGAATCATAGAATCAGCTGGGTTGGAAGGGACCTCAGAGATCATCAAGTCCAACCCTTGATCCACTCCAGCTGCAGTTCCCAGCCCATGGCACTGAGTGCCACATCCAGTCTCTGGTTAAATATCTCCAGGGATGGAGAATCCACCACTTCCCTGGGCAGCCCATTCCAATGTCTGATCACCCTCTGCATAAAGAAATTCTTTCTAATATCCAACCTAAACCTCCCCTGGCACAACTTGAGACCGTGTCCTCTTGTCTTGCTGAGAGGTGCCTGGGAAAAGAGACCAACCCCCCCCTGGCTCCAACCTCCTTTCAGGGAGTTGTAGAGAGTGATGAGGTCTCCCCTGAGCCTCCTCTTCTCCAGGCTGAACAGCCCCAGCTCCCTCAGCCTCTCCTCATAGGATCTGTGCTCCAGTCCCTTCACCAGCCTGGTTGCCCTCCTTTGGACCTGCCCCAGCACCTCAATCTCCTTCCTGACCTGAGGGGCCCAGAACTGGACACAGGACTCGAGGTGTGGCCTCACCAGGGCTGAGTACAGGGGCAGAATCACCTCCTTGGACCTGCTGGCCACGCTGTTCCTGATCCAGGCCAGGATGCCATTGGCCTTCTTGGCCACCTGGGCACACTGCTGGCTCATGTTCAGCTTCCTGTCAATCCAAACCCCCAGGTCCCTCTCTGTCTGGCTGCTCTCCAGCCACTCTGTGCCCAGCCTGGAGCTCCCCATGGGGTTGTTGTGTTGAAC
Source organism: Florisuga fusca (assembly GCA_038090715.1). Classification (NCBI taxonomy): domain Eukaryota; kingdom Metazoa; phylum Chordata; class Aves; order Apodiformes; family Trochilidae; genus Florisuga; species Florisuga fusca. Next base: position 61,413 of record JAAWXA010000095.1, read on the forward strand.
TTCATCCCGTTGGGATCAGCCCAGCTCTCCAGTCTGTCCAGGTCCCTCTGCAGAGCCCTCCTGCCCTCCAGCTGATCCACACTCCCCCCCAGCTTGGTGTCATCTGTGAATTTGCTGATGATGGACTCAATCCCCTCATCTAAATCATCAATAAAGATATTAAACAGAACTGGGCCCAGCACTGATCCCTGAGGGACACCCCGGCCGCCATTTTGATGCAGCCCCGTTCTGGCCCCGTTCTGGGCCCGGCCCTCCAGCCAGTTCCTGACCCAGCACAGGGTGCTCCTGTCCAAGCTGGGGTCTGACAGCTTTTTCAGGAGAATGCTGTGGGAACCCTATTTCAAAACCATTTCCCTTGCTCACTGAAGTAATCTCCCACCTTAAGTCATCAGGAGAGTCAAGCCCTGGGCAATCCTCTTCAAGATTGCTTCAAGGCACAAGTGGAGCCATTAAGGTCTCATTGCCGGGAAATTCCCACAATGTTTCTGCCCCAAGTGATGAATAGCAGCTAGGACCTTGGAAATTCAAGCCATCTCCTAAGCCATAATCACTTCAATTATTGAGGGATTAGTGCAGTGCTGCCCACTATTTGATATTTATAATTACCTTCCCTGCACCCATTTTCCTAACTGTGTCCCTGCATACAGAATCTTTCATTAGAATACAGACGTGGCTGAGAAACTGAAACAGCCAGCTAAGCTGATTAATTCTTTTTTTTTCCATAGACAGGCTGCTGAGGCATGCCTGTAAAGCCTCCCCAAAACAGGCAAGAAAATGAGTGAGTAGCAGAAGGAGAAGCCTTTTCTTGTCTGATGGTGATAGAAAATATGAGCACTTGTCAATGAATAAAAAGTGCACTCCAAACAGAGGCTGTGACCAAAAGGAGCAAAACTGAAAGCTGCCCTTCATATTACTGACTGGAACAGATGCAGGCACCCCTGCAAACTGAGCAAGTAGTTTCCTATTTTGTCTGCACAGATGAGAGCAGCCTCAAACTAAAGTTTTAGAGACAGGAACAGCTGTTTCAGTCCTCCCTGGCATGATGCAATTCTGCTGTCAGCTGAGTTTTCTGCAGGGGGTCATTTGAAAGCCACAAGGGCTTAGAAGAAAGTGTAAGGTTGGGTTACCCCACATCCCACCTTAAACAACAGGCTCCTGAATCAGCATTTCAGCTCTCTTAGGGAAGGAATTAAACCCCTTTGTACTCAGCATCAGATATCCAGAGAAGGCAGAAGATCAGCAAACATTCACTTCTGTCATCCCATTTTAACACCACTTTCTTTTCCCACTGTTCTTTCCAGTTAGGACTTTTGATTTGGGTGTGTTTTAAGGTCACAGAAGTGACTTAATTTACAGCCTAGAGCAAGGCACCAAGATGCCATTTAACACATAAATAACCAGAGCAAGCAACTGTTGTCACCTGGTCACCTAGATCATGGCAGCCCTGGGTCATTTTTCTCCTGGTATCATAGTGCTTCTCATTTTATCTGAACATCCCATATTCCCTTTTCAAGTGAATTTCTTGGGGCTGTCAGCTTTGCTCTGAGGAGGAGGACATCATTTCTCTAGAGTACCATGCAAATCCTTGGCCCCAACCTGTGTAGCAGTGAGTGAAAAATTAAGCAAATATTAAATTCTGGTCTGCCCATGTTCAGTTTTGGCTCAAGGATTCAGTTGAATGAGAGCAGTATCAGGAATATCACTTGTTTAAAAGCCAGATCTCAGAAGATCTGCAGGAGTTGGATTCTCTGTGGTACAAAAGCCAGTTCCTGACAAGCTCTGTGAAGACTGTGGAGTAGGAAAGGGTGCAAGTGTGAGCAGGATATGTCTTCAAGCCCAGTTCTCTGTTCTTGCAGCCAGCAACATGGAGTTTCTATTTTTCTATCAACAGAACACACCTCATCTTTAAGTGACTTCCTCCTGGAAGGATAACATTTAAAAACAACCCTTCTTTGAGCCTCAGGATGATAGATCTTCAGCCACCTCCTAGCCTTGGAGTGCTCTGGAACTTGCCCTTTGTGGACTCTACCAGAAGTGGCATTCAAGTATCTGGAGACATGAAATGCTTTGTAGCTCTTCAAAGTGTAAATTGAGGTGTAAATGTCAATCAACAAAGCTCCTGAGGAGTGAATACATCCCTACTCCCATTTATCCTGAATTTGGGAGACACAGAGCTGCAGCTGAGGAGTTACTGTGTTTCCCTTTGCAAAACCCATGCACAAAAGCATCTGCATTTTTAACAGGCTCCAAGATTACTTTGAGTGCCCTGGAATACCCCTGTTAATGCATTAAATACTCTTGATTTTCTAGGAGCAACATACCACGAGGTGGATCCTCTTGGAACAGAGGGCAGTGGCTTCTCACTGACACCCCTGGCTCCACAGAGAGTGCCAGAAGCACACACACACCTTTCTGGCTCACTGCAGATGATGGATGGCAGAGCAAACCCTAACATGCATGTGATGTCCTCACGTTTTCACACCCCCTTCTAAGCCAATTTCTGCTCGTAGTGTAGAGTGGATTTCAGCTCAGCTCCTGCCTGCCAAAGGACAGAGTCATCTAACTCAGATCCCCGAAATGGCAGCAAAGTATCACGTGGTGCCTGGAGATTAATCACAAAGTCATGTGCCATAAGGTGGAGCTGTTCCTACATGATTCCACAGTCTCTAGAAAAAGGCTGTTCACTTCCTAAAGGCTGCCATCAGCAGTACAGCACCACACAGCCAGAACCTCCTCCCTGGGAAGAAGTAGTTACCACCCATCCACCCTTCTTCCATGGCTGCACAGCACTAGGGAAAAAGCATTTAAAAGAGGAAACAAAACAACTTGGGAAGTCTTTCCCATGAGGAAGTCATTCCAGGTATGCAGCAGCATTCCAGACAGAGAGGGACCTGGGGGTTTGGATTGACAGGAAGCTGAACATGAGCCAGCAGTGTGCCCAGGTGGCCAAGAAGGCCAATGGCATCCTGGCCTGGATCAGAATTGCCAGGACACAAAACAAGGAATACAACGAGCAGCATCATGCTGTTACAGGACTTACCTTCAGAGGATGGCAGAAAAGTCCTTTCAAACTTCTGAGCATTTTCTCTGCAGAGACAGAAGTGGATTTTTTTAGAGTTTTTATGATGCTCATGTGTCTTATGCAGGAGAAAAATCATTCCTGCTTGATGTGAAGGCACAAAAGTAATTCAGACAACTTGTCAAAAAGCTCTGGAGCAACAGCTGACTACTGATAAGCAACATCATTGGCCTAATAAGAAATATTCCCTTAATTATGGTTTTTTTTTTCAGACAGACATATACCAAAAAAAAATCTCTTACTTTACAAGACCCTTCTTTCATCTAGCAAGGACAGATTTTTTTACTGGGGAAGGGGATCTGTTTTAATTTCACCTGTTGAGAGATGCAAGAGCAAGGGCTACAGAGTGATTATTTTGAAGAAACTGAAATAATGCAGACTGAAGGTGCTCCTGGGTCCCCAGCTTCATCCTAAGTTTCTCTTCCTATCTACTGCTCTGCCAGCTTGGCTTACACCAGGAGAAAGAACCCAAAAGAAAACACTTGAGCAATTGTGATGCAAAATGAGGGGCAAAAAGGTAAGTAAATTAAATCTGTCATCTCTGCCAGCATGCAAGGCTTTCTTCATCCCACTTCCTTAGAAGAAAACAATGACAATGCCTGACAAAGATGCTTGAAGAAATCTTGGTTGCCTAAGTGACAGGATGCATTCAAAGTGAGATAATGACCTTGTCATTCCTGGGAGGAAAAGCTGTCTTGGTGGAATGGGTGGGGTAAGACAAAGATGATTTAACTGCACAGAAAAAACTCCCCAGTGAAGGACATCAGTTTTGCAGACATGCTTTCATCGAGCTGCCCTTCTGCACAATAGATATTTGAAAGAAAAGCTCCTTTAAGAGCATTCTGCTTCAAGACTGATCAGTGCCAACTGCTACTTTGCCATCCTAGCAGGTCCAGCAGAGACAGAAGGAGAAATCCAGTTCCACAGGAGAACGGGTCCCATTTGTTTCAAATCAAAGGTTTAAGAGTGAAAATTGGGATGGGATGGGATGGGATGGGAAACCTGTGACCCAAACACAACCTGTAAAACTGAGGAGTCACAAGAACCTGAAAGTTCCTGTTTCTTTGGGGCATCCCCAAGATTGTGACTGAATTTTTTGATTACTTAACACAAGTTGGAAGGTTCTTCTCTAGGGTTTGGGTATCCATGGGAGCAGCTTCAGAAGGAGAGCAGATCAGAACTGCAGCACTTCTCTGATTTGCACACAGATCGATTAAAAAAAACGTCCAACTTGGCATATTGTTCCCTTACAGAAAACAACCTGGTCTGCTTGGGGCTTTTAGGGAGATCGGAAGAGCAGAATTTGTTAGTAAAAAAAAAGATACAAAGAACCCTGGAAGTTGCGTTTGCAGAGATCATTAACCCAACCTAATCACCTCTCGGTACCAGATTAAAACCCAGTTTCTGGTTCCTTGCCGTCTGTGTATTTACTCCTGCCAGGAACAACACGTTTACCCACGGGGTGTGATTCCAATCGCCAGAAACACGGGAGGGGAAGGAAAGGGCTCGGAGCCAACCAGACCCTGGGACACCTCAGGGCCCCTTCCAGCCCTTCTCCGGTTTCCTTCTCCCGTACTCGCATTTTCTCTTTTTTTCCAGGCACCGACACAACCGAGACAGCTCAGAGGCAGAACGGGATCATCCCCGCGGTGCCGGTGACAGAAACCGGGGGAGCTGAAACTCTCAATAAAACTCCCCAAGAGGCACCAAGGTATCGGGATCCCCCGCGCCTCCCGCCTCACCAGGGGCCGTTTCCCTTCTCCCTCCCTCCGGGATCGCTCCCCGCGGCCCCGACCCGACCCGTCCCGGCTTCCACGCGGCTGCTGACC
>JAAWXA010000095.1:66340-77789 GCA_038090715.1 Florisuga fusca
GGGAGCGGGCGGGGGGGGTCACCTGACAGCCGGGGGTGCGGGCACCGGGGCCGCTGTCCCGCGGGGCTCCCGCCGGGGTCCTCCTCGGCCTTCTGCAGGAAGTTTGGTGGTGCCGGGGGCTGGGCGGAGGTCTCCGCAACCCCGAAACTTTGGGTTGTTTTTTTTTTCTTGGAGGGCAAAGCTGGTGGGAGGTGCGTGGTCCCGCCCTGCCGGGGTGCGGGGGGCTGGCAGGCAGGGTTTGGGTTTTGGGTTGGTTTTTTTGTTTTTTGGTTTTTTTCCTTGCTGGGATATTGGCGAGGTGAGGTCAGCGGTTTGTAGACTTCTCTGCTTGCAATCTCCTCCCCCCAAATGATACTTCTGAAATTCTGCTCTTATTGGGTTTTTTAATCCCTTTTTTTTTTGAGTTTCCTGATGGGTAATTCGGGATTTGATGGTTGAGCTTAAGGGAGCTTAGCCTCGGCCATCTCGCAGATCAGGAGGCAAAAATGTGTTGCTGTCCTTTTCTTGCTATTAGATAGACTTCTGCCTTTCTAACTTCCTGGGTTTCACCCTTGGTTTGTGGTTCCTTCACCCTGTTAATTACCTCGCAGAGACCTGGAGACAGCTTGGAATGTGGGTTTCCATCAGATGGCCTCAGGACACGCATTCACTCTCCTGGTAGTTGAGTGTTGTCAGGAGCCTGCTAGGGAAGCTGTGAGATAGTTGGTTTCCAGTTTTTCTGAGGAGACTTTTGGGGAGGAGGGACTGGATGTTTGGTAAAAAAAATCCGTGATTTTACGTTTGTACATTTACATAAATGTGGTTTTCATTTTCAAAACCGATGAATTTTTTTTTTTTTTTTTCTTTTTGGCTTCTTCGTGTTTATTTTTTTGTTGGTTTTTTTTTTTTTTCAATTGTTTTCCTTTCATTAGTGTAGAGTGCACCTGCCAAGGCAGTGTTTTCCAAGAACGTGGGTGTTGGTAAGGTTTTTTTGGGGGTGAATATTGCAAGAATTGGTGTTTCCCATGGTCATCCTTGAGGAGGCTGGGATCATTCCTGGTGCTTCTGCCTCTGCATGCATGGGGAAGTTCTAGCAGCTGGTTGAACATATGGGTAGAGATGGGCTCTAAAATCATCATCTGCCTGCCTCCTTGAATTCTTAAGGAGCTTTCTTCCTCAAAAATGAAAGCTTCAGTAGCTTTTCTAAATGGTATAAGAGCATAAAATATGTTTTTTTTAATTATTATTTTATTTTGAAGGGATCTAAGAACATCTTGGTTTTAAATAGAAAATTATTGCAACTCCTTTTGGACTTGAGTTACATTTGATTGCTACAGGCAGTCAAAATCATCTATAAAACACTTCATGTTTGAGTGATAATGAACACAAAAATAATTTGAGTCATAATTTACAAAAAGGAGCAGCTTGTTCACTTTTCTTTATTTTTTTCCCAGAAGTTTAAGCTGTCCTTGAGGATACAAAACACAGTTTAAACTATTGATATAAATTATAATGCTGTTGTCACCAGAGACAAATGGAAATGGCACATGAAGTTACCACATCACAGTTATTTTTTAATAGGTTTTGTCAGGTGGACTGTTGACTTTAAAAAACAAACTCATTTGTGCTGCCATTGACAAAGAGTTCAACTTTTGCCATTTTGGACAAATTTCTTCCACTCTGGTATGGTTATGTGTTTTATCTCAGAAATTTCAAAAAGAAAAGAAAAAAAACAAAATCTGATGTGCAGATCAGATGTGATTGTCAGGTGCAAAAGTTTTTGTTTCTTCCTAATTTTCTGCACCCCCAGATGACCTGTTGGGTGATGTGGCTCACAGGGGGGTGTGACCAACCTTTCTGGGGTATTTTTGGCATAACCAAAGGCATTATGTCAGGAGTTAAAGGGGAAATACTGGTTTGCAATGTCCTTTACATTGTCTTTTACTAGGTGGGTATTAATAACAGGGTTTTGCACAGAAAAATCCATTTCATGTCACTAGAGGTAGAGCCATCCCTTTCAGGAAGTTCCTGAATCATAAATTCAGAGGCTGGGGGAATATTTTAGTGGAATTACCACAGCACATGTTGGGGTTTTTTAATAACATTTCCCCAGGCAATCAGTACTGGTTAATAATATTGGGACTAACAGCATAAGGCAAAATGAACCTTTGGTCTGAGCACACAGGGGTTTTGTCAGGCAGTGTTTAACAGTTTCATGTGAATTTGCCTGTGAATGGCAACACAAAAACCTGATCAGAAAAAGACTCTTGTTTCCAAACTTCTCAGTTAAAACAGGATAGCAGAAGGAAGATCAAGGTACCAAAGGAAACTTTGCTGTTTCCAAACTTTTCTCACCACTGGAGCATCCTCATCCTCTCTGCCCTCTGCATTTCTTCAAAAGCAGTTAAAGCAGTCAGTAAAATAAAGCAGTTCCTTCTTTTTTCTTCCCCCCAAGCAGCAGTGTCCTGCTGGCATTTGCTTTCCACACAGGTGGCCCCTACTGCCTTTGGCTTGAAGACTTCTGTAGAATATTATCCTTGACAGAACAGGTACTCTCTTGTTTTATGGCTGTCAAACCCCACATCTAACAGGTTCTGTTTGGACAGAATTCTTTTTGTCACCTCATAGAACACAAACAGTAACTTTATCTCTGAACATTTCAAAAATACTCCCATAGGTCATCCCAGCTCCTTGAATGTCTGTGGTGGGTGCCTCCAGTGGTCTGTGTTGCCACTCAGGTTCTCTGATGTGGAAAAATCTAGTGGGGGTTTTATGATCCAGTTTATTCTCTTTTTGAGAAAGAACTTTGGAGTGTTGTTGCTGTCTTCTGTAGGAGAAGGAAGACAAGGAATATGAGAAGGGATTGTGGGAGGCTATGGAGTTGCTGGTGATCAGGGATTTCAGACACTCAGCTGAATTTTGTTTTCATGTTCCTTGGAGCTGAAGTAATGGAAAGAAGCAAAGGAATAAAGCTCACCTTCCAAATTTTAAATGATAATATGTTACTGTCAACAAAAGCAGGAGCAGAAATGAAGCTGATTTAGTAAATTGGACAGAGGTCAAATTTGTTATTTTTGTTATTGCTGAGGGGGCTGGGGGAGAGAACAGCTCTAGGAACTGGAAGTAGAAGGCAACCCTTGATATTTTTTTTCTGGAAAAGCAGGCAAGCAGAATAAGAGAAATCTTAGCAGATGACAGTCAAAAAGAGCTTTGGATGTGTCAGTGGGGAAATATGAATGATCAGTAGTTATTACAGCTGTATAGGGCGTTAGGAGGATCATTAATTAATTAACACCATTTAGTTCTAGGTAGCCCATCTCAAAATGGATTTTCAGATGCTTCCTGGTTAATCTTTCTGGGGAAGAACCACTCCAGGAGGGATTTGAGCTCTACAGAACCTGCTTGATGAGATGCTAGAAGCTTGATGGTTTCTGCTTCTCAGGGAGAGGGTTAAGACATGTCTTGATCATAATTTGTAAGAGATTTGGTACTAGATGATTCTTAGTCTACCAACATTTATGTTAGGCTTAGATCCCAGGGATGAAAATGATTGCAAAATCAGGATGAGGCCTTGGAACAGATTTCCCCAACAAAATGGCCATTTCTGTCCTCAGAAATGTCTTTAAATCATTGATGTTGTTTGCCACAACCTGCTGTAGGTCTGCAGAATGTGAGCAAGGGGATAGGAATTGCTGAGCAGAGTTTTTGGCCTGGTGTTGAGTGCCATGCTGCTTGGCTATAGCTGCACTTTGTAGTCTCAGAAGTTCTGGAGCAGAGCAATTAAATGACAATATGCAAGAGTAGAAAATACTTAATTATGGGCAATCAGATTCCTCTGCTGTAATTTCTCCTGAATCTTTTGGGTGCACAGCAGATGGATGGAGTGCTTTTCTGGTACAAATCCTTCTAGTGGAAAGAGGCAAAGATCTCCTTCAGGGATCAGGGTCACCAGAGCAGGTCTGCCCAAGTCCACACTCCCTTTTCTCTGACCTGGCTGTAGTGTAACTAAAAACAAAACTTGCAAAATAACAGAGGAAATGGAGAAAGTAAAGACACAAAAACCCAGCACACAGGTAAATGTGGTACTGTTAGTCCTCCAAAGCACCAAATTGTTGAGTTTTCAGAGTTAATAATTCATGCAAGCTGCCTCTGCCCTGTGGCTGATGTCATTTGGCTAGTGGTTTGTATTGACCCCAACCAGGACATTTTAAGGCACCACCTGCAAGAAGAATGGTGCAGATCCCAGGGAGTGATGCAGGCGAGGTGTCCAAAGTGTGAAGAGCAGCAGAGAGAAAGAAATTGTCTTACTTAAAATAGTAAAAAAAAAAAAAAGCAGGGGGGACACCCAGACACCTGGAGTGGTTGTCAGTGGTGAAGTGGAACAGGCACCAGTGAAGAACCAAAGGCCAGTTGCCCACACCTTAAATACAGTGACAGGAAGCTTGAACTTGATGAGATAGGGAAGAAAAAGAGTGCTTGGGACTCAGAGAGATGAGATGGAATCAGTTATTATGAAAATGGTCACATTGGCAGATAGATTTTCTGTGGATTAAAGTGGAGTAATTGGAGAGTCAGAGAGAAGAAGATCACAGGAATCGAGGCAAAACTGTGATTAGGTCCAGGATTAGCATTTTTGTTGTCTGTGTAGAGAGGAATTAATGGATAAATAAAATGACCTGCTGTGTGTTTATGAGAGCCATCAATCCTGTGACTTTGTTTCTAGGGTAGTTCCTGGTGCTGTGATATCTCAGGATCAGATTTTAGCTCAGGTCCTCTTTGACCCTCAGGGTGCACTTGGCACTTGCTCAGGTCAGTGTATCAGTGTTGTTATTTATTTGAACTCTTGCAATTCAATGAATATGGAGCCAAACCCAGCAGTGTAAATGGTGCAGTTTCAGTCTCGTTTAGTTTCAGATTTGAAATTTAGTAATTAATTTGAATTGTAAGAAAATTACTGAAGTGCTGTAGCTGTTCAGGCACTTTGAGGGTGAAGCAGTTGTGTGGACACAGATCTGAGAGTTGGGTGGTGGCCTGGGGGATTCTCTCCTTTTCTTGAACTTGGATAAGAAAAACTCATGTGTTAGCTTAGACTTATTTTACTGCTGGACAGATTTCCTACATTGGCATGTAGGAGAAAGCCCATTTCCAGTGACATGGTGTAAATTTAATGGGCTGAACACTGGGCCTTGAACTAGGAACAGTCTCTGACTTGCTTTCCAGCCCCTTGTGTCACACTGCTCTGCCCATCTTTTCTACTAGCAAAATGGAAGATTTTTATCTAATTACCTCAGGTCTCCTCAGTCATCAATACCAGGTTTAAATTTTCAGAATCTTCTTAGTTGAGAAGCTGTAACTGCAGATGGAAATCCCTTCTGATAACGTCCACAGAACATGTGAGGATCAGTTTGGTTTCTCTGAGAACGGAACCATTTGTGAGCGAGTTCTTCCCTCAGCCTCCTCTTCTTCAGTCAAAACATTCCCAGTGTTCCTCCAGACCCTTCCTCAGCTCTGCCCTTTTCTGGATATGCTCCAGCAACTCAGTGTCCTTGTTGTGAGAACAGCAAATCATGCTGGTTTAGTTCCTGTGATGCTCTTTGAACTATCCTGATACTTTTTTCAGACCTGCTTCTTGTCGATTGTCAACGTTTCTGAAAACAAAATCCTTAAAGATTGAAAATATTTAAACACTTTCCTATATTTCACAAATATATCCCCGTGGATTGTTCTGCTTTTGCTCCTGGAACTTGAGAAAGGAGAACTTCTCTCCTGAGGTGGGATCTGGAGTGGTTTGATGGTCTCCCCCATGGGTTAGGTGGGCACATGGACAACGTGTTGCCACAGCAGTGTCAGAAAGACCCAATACTTTCTCTTCCATTATATCTATCTGACCCTATGAAAAATCTCCTTTGTAACCAATGGTTTGTCCTCTTTGGTAGATACCAAATGCTACCAGATTTGGATCTTCTGCAGATTCTTCCTGTGATGATTTTTGTTTCCATGGATAAAAATGAAATAGGATGCACCAGTTTTCTTTGTTCTTTGACAGTGAGGGAGACAGCAGCTTGGGGGTCTGTGTGTGAGCACAGGAGGCTGGGCTGGCACACTGTGTCTGCCAGCCAGAGAGCTGAACCCTCTCTTTAGGGGTTCATCCAAAATCAACTTTTGCTTTAGTTCTTCTGGCAGTTAAGGTGAAGTTTGCTCTGGTATCTTAGGATAAATAGGAGACATACATGCACAGCAGTGTCTCTGATGGTAGCAGAAGTGTGGACCTTCTCTTCCTGTGCTCCAGGAGGTACAAATTAGTGTGTCAACATATCTGGGGGGGTTGTTTGGCCTGTTGTTTCAGTTGCCTGGTCTTTTGTTCTCACATCCTTCTGGAGTTATGGAAAGTCCTCGACTAAAGAGCAGATTCTGTGGCATGTTGGGAAACCAAAGCATATTTGGGTTAAGCTCAACTTTCCTAGTGGTTCAGATGATTGAAACTGGATTGTCTGTGGGTTTTGGATGCTTTAGCACAGGTTTCATTTAGCTGCATCACCCCTGAGATTCAGCTGCTTCAGTGGCTCCAGAGTAAGAGCTGCAGTGCTGGGAGTAGCTGAGCTCTGCCTTTTCTTATTGAAAGTTACCAGAAACCTTAAGTATCATTTAAAATGCCCTGTGGATGAACTGGAAATTCTGTCCTAGTCACATACTTTGGATTTCCTATTGTCTGAAAGTGGTTTTACAGATGAATTGTATTTTTGTAGCAGGTTACAGGGAGGGTTGATGTTTTGAAACATCAGCTGTGTAATTGTGCTTGTCTCAGAGAGGATTGTTTGTGTTTTTAGCACGCATTTCATTTCTGCTAGAAAACTGAGGTTTACTTCTCTCTTTCTTCTCCTTCTTCAGATTAAAAGATGCTGGCTGCCAGTAGTAGAACAGATCTTCTGTGGAACTTATCTCTGTAAATCTGCCCTAAAATTACCTGAAGGCAAATATTCCGCCTGTGATGGACCCTCGGAGTACTGCTATGTTAGGCTTGGGTTCTGATTCTGAAGGGTTTTCTGGGAAAAGCCCCTCTGTAGTAAACATTGGCACGTTGGTGGGAAAAGAAGTAGAGCTAGAAAGCTGCACCAAGGAGGAAGACGAGAGTAAGAGGAAGAATTGGGAGGGGAACAGTTCTGAGAATGGGAAGAATGAGGCTCTGACTGATGCCCAGCAGCAGTTTTCTGTAAAAGAAACAAACTTTTCAGAGGGAAACTTGAAACTGAAGATTGGGCTTCAAGCAAAGCGAACCAAAAAGCCTCCCAAGAACCTTGAGAATTATGTGTGCAGGCCTGCTATAAAAACCAGCATCAAGCAACCAAGAAGGGCACAGAAGAGTGGGAAGATGACAGATGAGAAGAACGAGCACTGTCCTTCAAAACAAGTGAGTAGTGGGTTTAGGTAGTGGTTTACAAGCCATAGTAAATTTAAACTGTGTTTAAAAGTTTCTGACATCACTGCACAATCGTGTTCTGCTGCTTTTCCCTGTCATCTCTGATACTGAGGGTTCTGAAGTGAGAAATAAGTGGTTTGATTTCATTTCCATCAACACCAAACAAAGCTTTTGCTCTCTCAGAGCTTGCCAACGTTGGTTTTTTAGGAGCAGAGGAACAGAATTCCCATGTTAACATGCAGTGAATGCCACAGGGGAATTTCTGAAAAGTAAAAGTGTGATTTTTAGTCATGGCCATTTAAATGGAGCTGGATATTTGCTGTGCTTGTCTCTAGTGTTTGGACATGGGGTTTTTTTTATCCCTGTTAGAACTGCTGGTTTTGCTGTGTCTCAGCTGACACTCTGCACTGATCAAGCAGTGCCTGAAAAGTAAAAAATACTTTTCCAGAAACGTTAGAAAACTGCCCGATGATGAAGTTTGGATAAATGCAGGGGCTTGAGAGAAGTGCCAGGGATTTTCCAAATGTAAGGAGATAGCCCTGCCTTGAGGATGTCTTGTTTTTATGAGCTACATGATGTAACAAGCAAGAGCAGCAAGAGCAGATTGGCAAAAATCACAAATAGTTGCAGAGACGCTCAGTTTGAGAAGTGTTTTTTTTTTCCAATATACATAAAAGTTTTGCTAAATAATAAAATGTTAGAATATTCCCTCCATAGTTTGTCTCCTGCTGGAAAGCTGAAGGTCTTCCCTGCATTCCTGTGTTTCCTTCTGGGTCCATATTTCTTGTCTCCCACTTTCTTTGCTCACTCCTTGCATAGCCTCGTCCAGCTTTGCAGCACCAGGCAATTCACCCAGAGAACACAAGTCCCTGGAAGTTTAGAATCCTTCTTTCACTGTGGGTTATCTGTTCATGGGGCTCCTGTTTTGAAGGTTCCCAAGGCTGAAAGTTTTTCACTTGTCTAACCTGTGTCCTGGTCATGAGGTTACCTGCATAAATCTGTCCTGGCCCTGTCATAAGGTGGAGCCTACCCAAAGGGAAGGAAAATTTCTTTACCTTGTGCTGAGCTGGTATCTGTCTGACATGCCAAAATCTTGTTCTTGCATACCCAGACTTAAGTTTTCCTTGAGGAAGAGGATGTTCAAAGAGAAATAATAAATATGCCCTGAGAGTACAAGTGTGCTGTGTTGCTGTTAATGACTAAATTCTTGCAGCCTCTACAGTGCATTGTTGTTGTTTTTTTTTAACCATTCTAAATAGATGACAATTTGTCACTACTGATTTTCTTTGGTTTTGTTTTTGTGGGTTTTTTTTTTTCCCTTTTCAACAAGATTGTATTGCAGTGGTTGGGCCAGTCTGGAATATCCAGTCACTGATCTCTCTTGAGGTCCAAATTGAGGTGGTGCTTGCAACTGAAAAACCTCTTAGTAGCAGAGAGAGCCATTAAGTGAGGAAGCATTCCCAGTGCATCAAGAGATCATGACCTGGGAACTTTCACCAGGGAGGATAATTAATATTTAAACTCAGGTGGTGACAGCATGGATTCTTCAGCCTTGATATCTTCATTCCATAGCTCTTTTTTTCTGTATTTCAAATGGAAATCAGAACGTGGGGCTACAAATATTACTAATATTGCTAAATATTATGTATGTTATATCATTGATACAGGGATCACTTTTTAATTACAGCTGTTCTGAGTGGAGTTACTCCTGCTCCTTGGCTGGTGAATGACCTGCACGTGTAGCTCAGCTCTTTCAATTTGCTTTGCTTAAGATCATTTAAAATCCCTGGCAAATGATAATTCACTTGAGATACTCTGCTCTCTCTCTCTCCATTTGTACCTAAATGGTTTTCAGGTTCTTCTTCTTGTTCCCTCCTGCCATCCTGGCACTTTGGATTGTTAGAAGGGATGGTTGGCAGCATCCTTCTGATTTCTAGCAAGCCTGTTTAAAAAGTGGCTTTCTAGAAACAACTGGGAAGCATGGTTTCAAATGATTGCATGTTCTGAACATGATATCTGAGAGATTTGTTATTTTTTTCCTTCCTGCCATGAAATAAAGCACGTTTTAGCACTGCAGATTGCACTTCAGAAAAAGAAAGCAATCTCTTAATCTTTTCTTTCTATGGAGAGGAAGGGAAAAAAGCAAATGGGTGAGTTTGGAGCAAGGTGTGGCAATTCTTTGAGCTGCAAAACTGCTCTCTGCCCTTTTAAAGGAGGAATGAGGGATTTTAATGGAAATTGAGCATTTGCAGTATACTCAGTTCACCATTAAGACACAAAGAGAAGCAGCAGAAAGCTCCTGGGGATATCAGTATAAAAATTAAATAGTAGGAAAATACTTAGTGTTCCCATCTGTGACAGCCCTGCCTCTTTCTCTAGCTGATTGCTGAAAGGTCTCATAAAACTTGGGCAGTGTCTCCAGTTACATCAGCAGAGGGTTTATCTCTATTTCTGGGAGATGAGGGGGTTGGGTGACACAGGTGAGTTGTATATTTACAGTTTGTCCCCCAGCAATGTGTAGATTAAAGAGCTTAAGAGTCTTCAGAAGAGAAAATAATAGAAGAGGAAAGAGACACCTAGAAATGCCTCAGATTGCCAGGTGTTAAAAAACAAAATTAGAAGTTCCTTTAATAGCAAAACAGCATTCAGTTTGCTTTTTAACACTGAGTATGAAACGTGGGCTTCTTTCTTCCAGAAGTGACAGACAGATACATGGCCAGGGTACTTCTGCATCACCAAAGTTTTAGAAAATAGGAAGGCAAGAAGCTATGGTAACAGCCTGCTGTAATTCTAAAACAGTGAAACAAGCTGGAACATGCTCCATCTCCTTATTTCTTGGTAAAAAACTGCTGAGTGCAGTATTCTGCAGTCCTTTCTCTTGCCCTTGGTTATGGAGGGAAGCTCTACAGGAAAGTTTGCTGATGAAATCACAGCCACTAACTGAACATTTTCAAGCACCAAAAGTAACAAACTGAAGAAGTGTCTTTTTGGTTTGAATAGAATATTTTCTGCAGGATCTGGGACATAAGTTTTCATTGGAGACTGCTTCCATGGAGTCATTTTTTTTCCTGGTAGTTAGCTCAGACTTCCTTTTAGAAAAGAATAACAAGTCTTGGTGTTGAAAAATAAACAACAGACACACTTTCACTCCCTATTTGGGGAATTTGTGTGGAATATATTGATGGCACAACTGCACAGGCAATTCCTGTGATTCTTCAGGATGCTTATTGGAATTGCAGTCTGCATTGGCCAGAAGCACAACAACTGAAGTAATCCTCAGTGCATCTCCATGTGTGTGTCTGTACATCTAAAAATCCTTCTTGCTTGCTGGTAGGTCTCATGAGAATGAACAAACAAAATTTTTATTAACAATCTGTTTTCTTCTAAGTGTTTCAGCTTTTGGAAGCAGAGGCCATCTTGCATTTTCTAATTTTGTTCCAGTGTGAGAAGTGTGAATTTTACAACAGACTTGTTGGGAAATGCCCTTGTTCTTGTGAAAGATTATGTATTCTTAAGGTTTTTTTGGAAATAAGCACCAATAATACTAACAACATGCAGCTCTAGAAACAGGATGTCTGCAGAAGCAATTTCAAATTAACAATAAAATCAATTTTATGAAAACTTAACATGTTTTCTGCAATTGCTTTGGGTAATTCTTTTGTTAGACAGAGTTTTAAGCCAGGCACTTGTAGCTGAAGATTGCACAGGGATAAATGTTTCCATTTTTAAAGCACAAAAGGATTTTTAATAGAATGGAACAGAGACCTTTTCAGCAGCTCTGCACCTCGATGGAACCCACCACCTGAAAGCCACTGTAACACAGAGAAATCTGGTCTGAAAATGCTTGTAATCCTATGAAAACTGGTTTAGACTTTGGTGTGGCACAGCCAGCTTGCAGTGCAGCTGGCAGCACCAGTTTCTTTGGAGACCTCTGGGGTGAGTGAGGTGGGTGAAGCACCAACAAGGTGGTAGGGATCTTCTGTTGATTTATTTTTTTAACCTCTCTCCCTCTCTCCCTCTCTCCCTCTCTCCCTCTCTCCCTCTCTTCCTCTC
>JAAWXA010000095.1:77798-92685 GCA_038090715.1 Florisuga fusca
ATCCAACCTATAAGAGACAGCCTCAGAGATCATCAAGTACAGCCCTTGATCCACTACAGATGCAGTTGAGCTACTTGTCACCCCCCCCTGGCTCCAACCTCCTTTCAGGGAGTTGTAGAGAGTGATGAGGTCTCCCCTGAGCCTCCTCTTCTCCAGGCTGAACAGCCCCAGCTCCCTCAGCCTCTCCTCATAGGATCTGTGCTCCAGTCCCTTCACCAGCCTGGTTGCCCTCCTTTGGACCTGCTCCAGCACCTCAATCTCCTTCCTGACCTGAGGGGCCCAGAACTGGACACAGGACTCGAGGTGTGGCCTCACCAGTGCTGAGTCCAGGGGCAGAATCACCTCCTTGGACCTGCTGGCCACACTGTTCCTGATCCAGGCCAGGATGCCATTGGCCTTCTTGGCCACCTGGGCACACTGCTGGCTCATGTTCAGCTTCCTGTCAATCCAAACCCCCAGGTCCCTCTCTGTCTGGCTGCTCTCAGCCACTCTGTGCCCAGCCTGGAGCACTTTGTTAGAGCCCTGGGGGAGGTTCCACTAAGGATGTGTTCATGAAGAGGTCTTTATTCTTCCCGTTTTCATTTTCTAGAGTTAAAATGTCTTGTGAATTTTTGGTACTTTTAAAAGCCACGTTTCTGTTTCGTTTGAAGTTTGGTTGGTTTGGTTTAGCCTGCCTGTTGGTCCTACTGGTTTGAATAACATCTCTGTTTAAGAAAATGGGGGGTTTTTTTGTATCTCCAGTTTGGTTACTTTGATAATCTCTACTATGCTTTTGATCCCTGACTCGATGGCTCTAGCAGTACCTCAGAACAGTTGCTAAATGATGCCAGGAATGCCCCAAACCAAAGCTGGTCATGACTGCTCTATTCATACTTGGGAAACCCACCTTACATAGATAGCCCCCAGCAAAACTGAAACGGAACTAGGTGACTGTATACACAGAAAAATGCAAGGTTGTTGGCAAAGGAAGGAAAAGACCTCCACTCCGAAACTGTGAACTCTGTCATTTGTGCAATATTAAGAAAAAAAAATAATCGAATGCGAAATTTAGGACTTGAAGAAACTTGTATTGTCCATCACTTCCCCTGGTCCTGTTTGTAGGAACAATTTTCACATTTATCCACTTGTGTCACAGTTGCTGTGGGACATGCTTTTGAGATCACATAGCAAAGATAACCCTGCAAAAGACCCAAGTGGGGCTTGTGCCCTTGCTTTCATACTTCTGGTGTACTCCAATACTTCCCTACACCTCCCTTGCATTTTCAATCATCTGTCCAAACCCACTTGTGACTCATTTCCCTGCAACCAAGAGCCAAGCAATCAGCTTCCAGTAATGAATAATATCTCCTCACTTTTCTTCCCCTCTTTTTCTGCCTTGGGAGACATCCATTCTGATGCCTTCTGCCCACCTCCCTGCTCTGAGTAGGTGTATGTGGAAGGGTTTCACCTCTTGGTTTTATTATGGCATTTGAGGGGTTTGTGTTTTGCTTCTTTATTTTAAGGACAGTTGGAAGTGGCTGGATTCTTTGACAACTTTTTAGGACTTCATCCTATTTTGTATTACTAAATCTACTCCAAGTGGGTGGGAGAAAGGAATCAAGCCATGAGATTGCATCTCCTGCAGAGATAGGAAGTAATATTTAAAGTGCTAAGTCACCCAAAGGGTTAAATTTGGCTCTGAAGGGTGAGGAATTCGTTGTGTGGTAGCTCATGCAGTTCTGGGAATTTCCTGATGATTTCCACTGATCTGACTTGCATTTTTTAAGAGGAACAACCTAATTAAAGGAAAAAGCAGAGATGTTTTAAGTGAAAACTTGCTTGTGGAGGCTCTGAGTACCTCTCCCTCTGGCACTAGGTTTGACTGGTTCCTCAGGTGCCATGTAGCACTTTCACCAAGTGTATTTCAATGGAAATCAGCTGGTTTTAATGTGGGACCAGCTTTCAGCTCCCCATCATTTCCTGGGCATGCAGTGTGTCAGAAAACTTTTGTTTGTTTTAGAAGATCATTGTCTGGTTGTGTGTTGTGTTTCCTTTTTACCTGTAGGGCTAAAGTGTGCCTCTGAAACTATGACCAGTAAAGGCTTCCATGGTTTTATGCAGTTCTAAAAATGACACGTGTGAAGACAAAAAAAACTGTTATGCATCAAAAATTGTTACTTTATTGAACCAGATGCAGTTTAAGTGNTTCTCTTCTCTTCTCTTCTCTTCTCTTCTCTTCTCTTCTCTTCTCTTCTCTTCTCTTCTCTTCCTCTTCTCTTCCTCTTCTCTTCCTCTTCTCTTCCTCTTCTCTTCCTCTTCTCTTCCTCTTCTCTTCCTCTTCTCTTCCTCTTCTCCTCTTTTTTGGGGGGTTTCCAGTGCAGTAAGACCCATCATGGCTGCTCCCTGCCTCCCAGCTGTGTGTTTTGTGAGTCTGAGGGTGGCTAAGTTGGGGGGAAGTTCCTGAAATGTGATGCTCTGCCATAATTTACATAAAATTGCAGCTGCCACAGAGAAACTGGGCAGAGTGCCAAACTATTCTCTATAGACGAGGGTCTCTTTTTACACCACAGTTTTAAAACCAGTAAGTGATACAGACTGGGAGGGGGGAGTTTGTTCTACTACTGCAGCAGGTTCAGAGACATCCAACCCCATCTGATGCTCGTGGGCACCCACCCCAAAAGGAGAACCAAGAGATATCACCTGAATCCATCTGGGCTGGTGGGGCAGTGCTCAGAACAGGCAGAGAAGGTTGGCTTCTGGTACCTCAAGGGTTTTAGTGTGGATCCAGTAAAGAAAGTGATGGAGGCAGAAAGGGTCATCTCACTAGCTTTTAGAGAAAACTTCCTTAAAAATACTTAAGAGTTGGTGCTGGTGGAGTTGTACTGATGCTGGCAGATTTACTTGATTTCCTCAGCAGTGTATTCAATTCTTCTCTTCCATTGTTACTTTCCATACAGAAAATGTCCTTGTCATTCCTGAAAAACTCATGGTGATGCACTGCTTGAGTTTATTTTTGATTGCCTGCAATAATCTTGCTCTTCCTGTATAATGCTTCTTAATGAGAGCAATACCTCCCGTTCACTTTAACAGAAAATTTGAAATTTTTTATAATACAAAATTGCCAAAGGAAGTCTCTGCTTCTTGGGATTTTTTTTGATTTTTTGATTTTTTTGCAGCCGCTGCTGCAGCCAGATCAGTGAAATCTTCTCTGCAGAAGGTTAGATGTTTTAATCAAGAAGTGTCTATTAACTGTTAGGACATTAAATTTTTTCCTTGGAAAAAAACCAGATCCCCACTGCCCCCCTGAACAAACTGTTTCTGTAAATCCTGCTGATTCCTGAGTGGCTCTATGGAGGAAAAAAAAAGTTGGAAATAATTTCCCCACATGAAATTTTTGGTTTTGAAAATGCTAAAAAAAATGACAAACTTTGTTTTTTAATGCTTGTCTCAGTAAAAGTTTCTTGTTTTGTTTTTAATGCTCTTTGAAATAATTTTCAGGATGTTTGGAAAATTCACTCACCCTTGATGAGAAAAAACTTTCCAGGGCGAATGCCTTCAGCTTTCAAAGAATCTGTTTGATGCTGAAGTTATGGTTTCCAAATCCTAGCATCTTCTTTAGATCAAAGCTAGTATTTGGAAGGATTTTCTTATTTATTTATTTTATTTAAAGATCTAACAAAGCTTCCAAGCTCTTTGTTTGTTAACAGAGAAGAGGAAAAGTTGAAGCCTGACATGAGGCATTTGATACCCAGAAAGTGGAGAATATGTGAGTAGAGCAGAAGGTGTGAGGAGAGAGAGAAGCAAGAAGGAAGAGGGTGTGCACAGAGGGGGCTCAGCAGGCACAGGAGGGAAGAACTGAATTCCCAGGTCAATATTTAGGTGCATTTTTCAAACGTGTCTTAAGTCCAGTGACCGCAGGAGATGAAAATACTGTTCCAAAGTTCTTTGTGAAATGTAAGGCTGTAGAAAAGAGGATGTAATTCTAGATAGTTAACCCCCAGGTAGTTAAGGTAGTTGCTGAGGTTGAGCAGAAAGACTGCTTTGAATCCTGCTCACCAAGTTGGAGAGAGAGGGATTTGATAGGTGGATTGTTCAGTGGATAAGGAATTGGCTGGGTATATATAAATATAATATATATATAATTATATATAAGTTTATATATAAATATCCAGAGGGTAGTGGTCAGGTGACAAGTGGTGTCCCTCAGGTCCATACTGGGACCTCTACTGTTTTAATATTTTTATCAACAATATAGACAGCAGGATCAAGTGCACCATCAGCAAGTTTGCAGATGACACCAAACTGAGTGATGCTGTCAATAAGCCAGAGGGACAATGTCAGCCAGAAGGACCTGGACAAACTGGAGAGGTGGGTCCAGGTAAACCTCATGAGATTCAACGAGACCAAGTGCAGGGTCCTGCATCAGCTCCAATCCTGTTCCAATCTCAGTTGGAACAATCTGCAAGGAAAAACTGAGGTTTTAGAAAGCAGCCCTGCAGAAAAGGACTCGGGGGGGGGCGTGCTGGTGGACAAAAAGCTGGACGTGAGCCAACAGTTTGTGCTTGCAGCCCAGAAAGCCAGTTCCATCCTGGGCTGCATCAAAAGAAGTGTGGGCAGCAGATGGGGAGAGGGGATTCTGCCTTTTTTGTCTGCTTTGGTAAGACCTCACCTGGAGTACTGCATCCAGATCTGGAGCTCTCAACACAGGAGAGGACACGGACCTGTTTGGAGTGGGTCCAGAGCAGGGCTTAAAAAATGAGGAGGGGGCTGGAGCACCTCTCCTCTGAAAACAGGCTGAAGGATCTGGGATGTTCAGCCTGGAGAAGAGAAGGCTCCAGGGAGACTCCCAGGGGGGCTCCAGGAAGGCTGGAGAGGGCTTGTTTGCAAGGGTTTGTGGTAATGGGGTGAGGGCCAGTGGCTTAGAATCATAGAATCATAGAATTGGCTGGGTTGGAAGGGACCTCAGAGATCATCAAGTCCAACCCTTGATCCACTACAGATGCAGTTGAGCTACTTGTCACCCCCCCCTGGCTCCAACCTCCTTTCAGGGAGTTGTAGAGAGTGATGAGGTCTCCCCTGAGCCTCCTCTTCTCCAGGCTGAACAGCCCCAGCTCCCTCAGCCTCTCCTCATAGGATCTGTGCTCCAGTCCCTTCCCCAGCCTGGTTGCCCTCCTTTGGACCTGCTCCAGCACCTCAGTCTCCTTCCTGACCTGAGGGGCCCAGAACTGGACACAGGACTCGAGGTGTGGCCTCACCAGGGCTGAGCACAGGGGCAGAATCACCTCCTTGGCCCTGCTGGCCACACTGTTCCTGATCCAGGCCAGGATGCCATTGGCCTTCTTGGCCACCTGGGCACACTGCTGGCTCATGTTCAGCTTCCTGTCAATCCAAACCCCCAGGTCCCTCTCTGTCTGGCTGCTCTCAGCCACTCTGTGCCCAGCCTGGGGTGCTGCAAACATGCTCAGTCTAATCCTGTAATCAGGTACAGTAAGCCCCATGCAATTGTCATGTCCCTTTGTACTGCAGAGGGATGAATAGCTGTGGCATTGATGCCTTGCACTCTTGATTTAATGTTTGAGATGGTAGGTCCCAGGTTTTCAAATTGAGTCTATATGTAAGTATCTCCTACAGGATCAGAATCCTCCAGGCTCAGCCCATGCTGAGCCCATTATTTCAGAAACGTTTGGCCCTGTATGTTAAGAAGAATGTATTTCCAAAATAAAAGATTGATTTATTTAGATGTTCTTGGTAGGATTTATCGAGGCAATGGGTATAGCTTTTATATCTACATAAACCTTTACAGATAAATGGTTAGGTCAGACCTGAAAATAACTTTGCAATTTTCATTTACTCCATGTGTGTTGTGTGTGCCCTGCCCCACATAAACAACAGACCAATTTGACTGATTTTAGTACTACCAAGTCTTCTGCGAGGAGAACCTCTTGCTCCAGTGGTTGAAGGTATCAGGGGAGAACTGAGAGAGCTGTGGATGGGCTCATGGGCTCTGCTCAGCTGCTCCTTGGTAGCATGTGAGGTCTGGTGCTGTCACAACATAAAGAGTTAACCCAATACATTTTTGTTAATGTGGGGTTTTTTTAATGAACAGTGCTTTTGGAAGATGTTTGTAACTGGGAGACAGGTTCAATGTTTTCCATTTGAAGACTGGGAGCAAGTTTGGGATTTCCTTAACATGTCCACTGAAATATATTTGCTTTAAAATGGCTTGGATCATGAAGTATGTGTTTATAGAGTTACCCTGATATCAAAAAGCAGGCACTAATCATTTCAACATAAAAAGATGCTGTATTACTGAGAGTCTTTGTGTTCATTTCCTGAAGATTATTTTTTATTAACTTCCAGGACCCTTCAAAGTTGTACAAGAAAGCTGGAGAAGTTGCAACAGTTGAATTACATGTGGAAGAAGGTATACAAGTAGAAACAAATCCTTTACCTAAGAAAGTTACCCCCTTGCACTCTGAAATGACAGATTATATAAAGTCATCTCCTCCAACTCTTATCAGTAGCCATAATTCTGACTTAAAAGATAGAACACAAATTAACGGAGCAACAACTGTAACAGAAAAATTGGCTCAACTTATTGCAACTTGTCCTCCTTCAAAGTCTTCCAAAACAAAGCAGAAAAAGCCTGGGAATGGAAATGGAACTGCATCTGGTTTGGTTAAGGACTCTGGGAAGAAGCTGCCAGGAGCCATAACTGCAAGTGGGTTAGTTAATAAAGATTTAGTAAAGAAATTGCCAGGATCTGGGATTGCTGTTGGATTGGTTAACAAGGACTCAGGGAAGAAGCCATTAGGGATTGGTGGTGGAGCCATATTGGTTAGCAAGGACTCTGGGAAGAAGTCACAAGGGATTGGCCCATTAATTGGATTGGTTAACAAGGACTCTGGAAAGAGGCCACCAGGGATCAGCACTCCAGCCGGGTTAGTTAACAAGGACTCTGGAAAGAAACAGCCAGTGAGCAGCTCTGCAGTTGGATTAATCAGCAAAGATGTTGGGAGGAAAATCCCAGGTATCAGCACTCCAACTGGATTGACTAATAAGGAGTCTGCCAAGAAGCCAGTAGGGATTGGCACTCCAGCAGGATTGATTAACAAAGATGCTGGGAAGAAGTTGGTGGGATTAAATAGTCCTACAGGACTGGTCAACAAGGATTCTGGGAGAAAGATGCCAGGGACTGGCAGTACAGCAGTTCTGACTAACAAAGACTCTGGAAGGAAGACACCAGGGATTGGCAGCCCAGTAGGAGCAGTTAACAAGGACTCTGGGAGGAAGATGCCAGGGATTAGCAGTCCAGTGGGATTGGTTAGCAAGGACTCTGTGAAGAAGCCACCAGGAATTGGCAGTCCAGTTGGTTTGGTTAACAAGGACTCTGGCACTCTGAAAGCAGACTCTCTCATGCCTGCCTCAGAGCCCTTTAAGCTTCCTTGCAATTCAAACCTCAGTAGCCTTGAAAGCCATGAGCCTACAGATTTACTGAAGGAAAATACAAGTAGCAAAACATTTGAGAAGCATCTTATGAGACAGAACAAAGACAGTATGTTGGAAAAATTTTCAATCCGGAAAGAAATCGCTGATGTCGGCAAAGAGATGTTCAACGAAGGAACCTGTGTTCCCCAGGATGGCTACTCAGCCAGTGAAAAAGGGATTTATGAAACATCTAAGCATGAAAAACAGCCTCCAGTATATTGCACTTCACCAGACTTCAGAACAGGAGGTGCCTCAGACGTCTCGACAGCAAAGTCTCCGTTCAGCGCAGTGGGAGAGGGAAACCTCCCGTCACCTTCACCCACTGTGTCTGGTACCACCTTAAACAGGAGCCTCTCAACAGCATCTTCACAGTTAGCATCTAACTCCCTGCATTTAAGTTCCACAGCAGATCTCTTAGAAGGTATTTCAGATCAGATTGGAAAAACTCAGTTTTCTTCTGACAGCACCCTTCCGAGTATCAACAGAACACTGACCCATCCCCTGAGCCCTGATTTTAAAGGTGGTGATAAAGATTTAAATGATTCAAAAGCTACTTACGTAGAAACTTCAAGAACTAGTCCCTCAACAGGGAAAAAACCTATTTTAGCATCTGAAACAAGCATTCATGCTACTGTCACCCCTTCAGTAGTGAGTTTTACCAGCTTGTTTAGTAGCAAGCAGTTCCTAAAGATAGGTGCAATAGCTGCATCGGATAAATCCTGCCAAGGAGCAAAAAATCTGAGCACTACTCAGCAATCAAAACCTTTAAAGAAAAGAAAAGGAAGGAAACCACGATGGACTAAAGTGGTGTCAAGAAACACGTGTCGACCTCCTAAGGGTCTAGAACTAGAAAGGTCAGAGCTTTTTAAAAACATTTCATACAGTGCACTATCAAGCAGTAACTTGGAGCAGGCCAAATTTTTGAAAAACATAGGATCATCTTCATTTGTGGAGCATGAATTTGTCAAACATCAGTTGCCAAAACTGAATGAAGCGAATGGACAGTCTCTTGCACTGTTAGCTGAGGCTGACAAGCAAACTCCAAAGTTCTACAGTACTCACAAACAGCCCTCTGGTCTCTGTATGTCAGATGATTTCTTACCTGACATGTATAAACCCAAAAGAGGAAGACCTAAATCCAAGGAGATGCCAGAGCTTGAAGGTCCCCCCAAAAGAACTCTAAAGATCCCAGCATCCAAAGTCTTTTCAGTACAGTCAAAAGAAGAGCAAGAACCTCCAATTTTGCAGCCTGAAGTAGAAATTCCTTCTCTAAAACAGAGTTTATCGGGACAGCCTTTTCCTAAAAAGAGAGGGAGACCTAAAAGACAGATCAGGTCATCAATTAAAATGAAGCCACCGATTCTTTCTGTGGCACCTTTTGTTGGAACAGAGAACTCCAGCAAGATAGAGTCTGAAAGCGATCAGCACAGAAGTGGGGATTTTTTTGAGAGGAAGGACCAGCTCCGAGGGCCAGAAGAGGTCCAAAAACCTAATATTTGTAGCATGACTGATTTGGAAGTAGACTCAGACAGAAAAGTTGCCAAGAGAAATAATGGACAGTTAATGAAAACAATTATCCGAAAAATAAATAAAATGAAGACTCTGAAGCGAAAGAAACTTTTGAATCAGATTCTGTCTAGTACAGTGGAACCAAATAAAGGGAAAGTGCAATCCAAACTCCACAACACGGTGTCCACTCTTGCTGCCACATTTGGTTCCAAATTAGGCCAGCAAATAAACGTCAGCAAGAAAGGAACCATTTACATAGGAAAAAGGAGAGGAAGAAAACCTAAAGCTGTCCTGAACGGTATTCTCGCTGGCAGCACTGCTGGTTTGACAGTTCTTGAGAAGTCTGCCCAGCAAACTCCTGGTACGTCGTTAGGACAAGTTCTTCCCCATTTGCTGCCCGCAACGACGAGTAATTCGGAGATTCTTCCATCTCCAGTTTGCTCCCAGTCATCTGCAGTCAGTGGGGGTCAGAGCCCTGCCAGCAGCGAGGCCGGGTTCATCGAGCCCAGCTCCGTGCCCTACCTGCACATCCACTCCCGCCAAGGAAGCGTCGTTCAGACCCTTGCCATGAAGAAAGCTGCTAAGGGGAGGAGGAGATTATCTCCCCCTACCTTGTTGCCAAACTCTCCTTCTCACTTGAGCGAGCTGAAAGAAGCCACTCCTTCCCCCGTCAGCGAGTCTCACAGCGACGAAACCATTCCCAGTGACAGTGGAATAGGGACAGATAATAACAGCACTTCGGATCGGGCCGAGAAGTTCTGTGGGCAAAAGAAGAAAAGGCATTCCTTCGACCACGTTTCCCTCATCCCCCCCGAAACCTCCACCGTTTTGAGTAATCTGAAAGAAAAGCATAAACACAAATGCAAGCGCCGCGGTCACGATTACCTCAGTTACGACAAAATGAAGAGGCAGAAGAGAAAAAGGAAAAAGAAGTATCCTCAGCTTCGAGGTAGGCAGGACCCAGATTTCCTCGCCGAATTAGAAGAGCTCATCAGTCGGTTGAGTGAAATCCGAATAACCCACAGAAGTCACCATTTTATACCCCGAGATTTACTGCCTACCATTTTTAGGATAAATTTCAATAGTTTCTACACCCATCCTACTTTTCCTCTAGATCCTTTGCACTACATTAGGAAACCTGATTTAAAGAAAAAGAGAGGCAGGCCTCCAAAAATGCGGGAGGCTATGGCAGAAATGCCTTTTATGCATAGTCTCAGCTTCCCTCTTTCCAGTACCGGGTTCTACCCCTCTTATGGCATGCCTTACTCTCCTTCTCCCCTTGCAGCTGCTCCCATAGGCTTAGGTTATTATGGAAGGTACCCTCCAACTCTTTATCCTCCTCCACCTTCTCCATCTTTCACTACTCCCCTGCCACCACCTTCCTACATGCATACAGGCCATTTGCTTCTCAACCCCACCAAATATCACAAGAAGAAGCATAAACTTTTACGCCAGGAAGCTTTCCTCACCACAAGCAGGACTCCACTCTTGTCCATGAGCACGTATCCCAGTGTTCCACCTGAAATGGCTTATGGCTGGATGCTGGAACATAAGCACAGACATCGCCATAAACACAGAGAACATCGTTCTTCTGAACAGCCCCAGGTTTCCATGGACACTATAACAGCTAATAGCTCTTCTAGAACAGTTCTGGAGTCCTTGAAGCGCTACAGGTTTGGGAAGGAGGCTGTCGGTGAGAGGTACAAACACAAAGAGAAACATAGATGTCACATGTCTTGTCCACACCTGTCACCTTCAAAGGGTTTGCTCAGCAGAGATGAGCAGTGGGTCAGGAGAGAGCCTGCGGAGTCGAATTCCTTAGCGCTGGGATTGCAGACACCGCTCCAGATCGACTGCTCAGAAAACTCCCCAGGTCTGTCCCTGGGGGGATTTACTCCCAGCTCTGAGCCAGCCAGCAACGATGAACACACAAATCTTTTCACAAGTGCAATAGGCAGCTGCAGAGTCACAAACTCTACCAGCACCAATGGACGTAAAAAATTAACTGACAGCCCTGGACTCTTCTGTGCACAAGACACCTCCTTAAATCGACCCCTCAGAAAGGAGCCGTTGCCTCCTATTGAAAAGGCACTGCAGCCACTGGCAGGTAAGGGAGCTCCAATTGCACCTTCTTTCCTATCAGTCTGCTTATTTTCTGTTGTGACAAACATGGTCTTAGAAAAGGAGGGCAAGCAGAGCTTTGGTTTGGAGGGAATCTTTCAGGGTTGAGTTTCAGAACTACTTTTGCTTTCGCCCTTGAGTGTCTCTGTTGGTCAAGTGCTGCTCGTGTGGCGTTGGGCGCAGTCCCGGGGTCTCCTCCAGAGCTGGGGTTGTGGAAGTACTGCTGCCCAGCAGATTTGTCTTGCTTTAGAATCATAGAACTGGCTGGGTTGGAAGGGACCTCAGAGATCATCAAGTCCAACCCTTGATCCACTCCAGCTGCAGTTCCCAGCCCATGGCACTGAGTGCCACATCCAGTCTCTGGTTAAATATCTCCAGGGATGGAGAATCCACCACTTCCCTGGGCAGCCCATTCCAATGCCTGATCACCCTCTGCATAAAGAAATTCTTTCTAATATCCAACCTAAACCTCCCCTGGCACAACTTGAGACCGTGTCCTCTTGTCTTGCTGAGAGGTGCCTGGGAAAAGAGACCAACCCCCCCCCTGGCTCCAACCTCCTTTCAGGGAGTTGTAGAGAGTGATGAGGTCTCCCCTGAGCCTCCTCTTCTCCAGGCTGAACAGCCCCAGCTCCCTCAGCCTCTCCTCATAGGATCTGTGCTCCAGTCCCTTCACCAGCCTGGTTGCCCTCCTTTGGACCTGCTCCAGCACCTCAATCTCCTTCCTGACCTGAGGGGCCCAGAACTGGACACAGGACTCGAGGTGTGGCCTCACCAGTGCTGAGTCCAGGGGCAGAATCACCTCCTTGGACCTGCTGGCCACACTGTTCCTGATCCAGGCCAGGATGCCATTGGCCTTCTTGGCCACCTGGGCACACTGCTGGCTCATGTTCAGCTTCCTGTCAATCCAAACCCCCAGGTCCCTCTCTGTCTGGCTGCTCTCAGCCACTCTGTCCCCAGTGTGGAGCACTTTGTTAGAGCCCTGGGGGAGGTTCCACTAAGGATGTGTTCATGAAGAGGTCTTTATTCTTCCCGTTTTCATTTTCTAGAGTTAAAATGTCTTGTGAATTTTTGGTACTTTTAAAAGCCACGTTTCTGTTTCGTTTGCTGTTCCGTTTGGTTTTTTAGCCTGCCTGTTGGTTCTACTGGTTTGAATAACATCTCTGTTTAAGAAAATGGGGGGTTTTTTTGTATCTCCAGTTTGGTTACTTTGATAATCTCTACTATGCTTTTGATCCCTGACTCGATGGCTCTAGCAGTACCTCAGAACAGTTGCTAAATGATGCCAGGAATGCCCCAAACCAAAGCTGGTCATGACTGCTCTATTCATACTTGGGAAACCCACCTTACATAGATAGCCCCCAGCAAAACTGAAACGGAACTAGGTGACTGTATACACAGAAAAATGCAAGGTTGTTGGCAAAGGAAGGAAAAGACCTCCACTCCGAAACTGTGAACTCTGTCATTTGTGCAATATTAAGAAAAAAAAATAATCGAATGCGAAATTTAGGACTTGAAGAAACTTGTATTGTCCATCACTTCCCCTGGTCCTGTTTGTAGGAACAATTTTCACATTTATCCACTTGTGTCACAGTTGCTGTGGGACATGCTTTTGAGATCACATAGCAAAGATAACCCTGCAAAAGACCCAAGTGGGGCTTGTGCCCTTGCTTTCATACTTCTGGTGTACTCCAATACTTCCCTACACCTCCCTTGCATTTTCAATCATCTGTCCAAACCCACTTGTGACTCATTTCCCTGCAACCAAGAGCCAAGCAATCAGCTTCCAGTAATGAATAATATCTCCTCACTTTTCTTCCCCTCTTTTTCTGCCTTGGGAGACATCCATTCTGATGCCTTCTGCCCACCTCCCTGCTCTGAGTAGGTGTATGTGGAAGGGTTTCACCTCTTGGTTTTATTATGGCATTTGAGGGGTTTGTGTTTTGCTTCTTTATTTTAAGGACAGTTGGAAGTGGCTGGATTCTTTGACAACTTTTTAGGACTTCATCCTATTTTGTATTACTAAATCTACTCCAAGTGGGTGGGAGAAAGGAATCAAGCCATGAGATTGCATCTCCTGCAGAGATAGGAAGTAATATTTAAAGTGCTAAGTCACCCAAAGGGTTAAATTTGGCTCTGAAGGGTGAGGAATTCGTTGTGTGGTAGCTCATGCAGTTCTGGGAATTTCCTGATGATTTCCACTGATCTGACTTGCATTTTTTAAGAGGAACAACCTAATTAAAGGAAAAAGCAGAGATGTTTTAAGTGAAAACTTGCTTGTGGAGGCTCTGAGTACCTCTCCCTCTGGCACTAGGTTTGACTGGTTCCTCAGGTGCCATGTAGCACTTTCACCAAGTGTATTTCAATGGAAATCAGCTGGTTTTAATGTGGGACCAGCTTTCAGCTCCCCATCATTTCCTGGGCATGCAGTGTGTCAGAAAACTTTTGTTTGTTTTAGAAGATCATTGTCTGGTTGTGTGTTGTGTTTCCTTTTTACCTGTAGGGCTAAAGTGTGCCTCTGAAACTATGACCAGTAAAGGCTTCCATGGTTTTATGCAGTTCTAAAAATGACACGTGTGAAGACAAAAAAAACTGTTATGCATAAAAAATTGTTACTTTATTGAACCAGATGCAGTTTAAGTGTGTGATGGAGAGCACACTGAATCAGGGCAGTTGAAATGAAGAGTCATAGACTGGCACTGGGAAATATCTCCTGAAACTATTCCTTGTGATCTAGAGGGAATATTAATATTTTATTTCATAGTATCCCAAAGTACTCTTCTGTAGACTTCTGAGCATAAACTTTGAATTAGTTGTATTAGTGTGTGTTAGATCATAGATTGTCAGATTGGAAGGGACCTCAGGGATCATCTGGGTGATGCTAGATATGTTCAGAGATTGCCTGTGTCCCCAGTTGTGTTTGAAATGTGTCTGATGGGCAGGCAGGACTCTAGCAGTGGTCAGTATTGCACACAAAACAAGGTATAGCTAGAAGTCAACATGCTGTAGGCTTGTTGTACACACACTGATGAAGGTCACAAAATAAATATATTTATATTCATTTTTATATTTATTTTGCCTATCACCATATTGATAAACATTCTTTGGAACCACTCTGACAGGGGAGGTAAGAACAGGAGTCAGCCTGTTAGTACCTCAGCACTTCTGTTTCCAACCAATTTAAAAAAAAAAAAAAGCCACAAAACTCTTACACTTTGTCTTCAAGATTCTTGTAGGCCACTCTCACCTGCTCACCCCAAGTTCAGGGTCGTCTTTAGTAAAACATTCGCAGTTTCAGCCCAGGAGTGGTTTCAAGCAGCTGGTGGCAGCTTATCCCAGACTGCCCTCGGTGTGCTGCTCACAATTCCTGGAAGGAAAGGGCAAGAAAAACAAACTCGCAGCCCATGGACGGGGAGCAGTGGGGTTGAAAAGCCTTCACTGCCTTTGTTCCACCTGAAAATGAGCGGCCGGGGCCGAGGCACGCGTGGGGCCGGGGCCCTGCGGGGAGGTGCGTGGGGCCGGGAGGGCCTGAGGGGGGGAGCAGCCCAGGCAAGCTCCGAGGGTTCTGTCGCCATCGTAAATCCCGCGGTTCCCGACCCTGGACCCAACCCCGTCCCTGCCCCTCGGAAGCTCCGCTCTGGGGACCGGGGAAGCGTTTGGCAAGTTTCCCGGGGGGGACACGGCCCGAGCTGTGGGAGCAGCCGGAGGGGGACACGGCCCGAGCTGCGGAGGGGAAACGTCGGCCTGAGCTGTGGAGGGAGGAACACGGGGGGGTAAACAGGGCCCGAGCCTG
>JAAWXA010000095.1:92705-128488 GCA_038090715.1 Florisuga fusca
GCCCGGGCTGTGGGGGGGGGGTAGCGCCCTCTGGTGGCCGCGTCTCTGCCGCGGGAGCCGCCTCCCCCGGGCTCTTCCCGGTCCCTCTGAGGGTCCCCCGGGCCCCTGACGGTCGCTCCGGGGCAGCTCCGGTTCTACCGGGCCGATCCCCGGGCGCTGCCGGAGCGCTGCGTGGGAGCGGCCGAGCGTGGCCCTTTCCCAGAGGAAATTCTGGTCCATAGTTAAAGCCAAGTGTTTTCCTGGAAAGGTGGTTGAGCTCTGGTTTGTGGAGTCTCCAAGACTGGAGATACTGAAAAGCCAACTGAAGGTGGTGGTCCTGAGCAGCTTGCTCTGTGGACCTTGGTTTGAGCAGAGTGGTTGATCTTGCTGATCTGCAAAGGTCCATTCCAAATTCAACTGTCTTCTGGAAATCAAAGAATCAAGCAAGGGTGTTCATTGGAATGTAGGAATAGGAGGGTTTGATTCTTTGGTTTGGTTTGGTTTGCGGTTTTTTTGACATAAAGGCCTATACTCTGGTGATACTGTCTTTTTCTCATGTCTTGGTGCTGTTAGTCTGAGAAACTCCTTCTTGATGTTCCATTTCCATCCTTTCTCACCTAAAATATTGATAGAAGCTAGAAGGGTCATCTTAGTTTGAATATTTAGCATCTATAGTGTGTTGTATTGGCACTTTCAAACTGAAGTGATTTTTTTGTGTGTTTTTCTCTTCTCTGGTCTGCTTTTCAGGCACTTTGCCAGCACAGGACAAACCTTCCCAGAGGCAGTCAGAGAGCACAAATTGCAGTCCTTCCAGAAAGAGATCAACATCTGAGAGCACATCTTCTACAGGCAAGTAATATTTGGTGGCCTTGTTGTGGGGATCACTGCTCTACTAATACCTGTGCTCCCACAGACAGCTGAGGCAGCATTGCTGTGGGAACTTTTAACAGCTGCAGTATGGAGATTTTCCACCTCGTTTTCCACTGAGTTTTTCCACTTAGATTTTAGGCTAGAAGTGCTGCAAGTTGGGTTGTAGAGTTGGGAAACTTGAGCTGGGACCTACAGAGGCAGCAGCATAGGTATGGCAGAATGGAATTTGGTTCCACACCAAGTTAAATTGGGACTTTATGAAGGTGAATGCCTTAGCAGGACTTGTCAGTGAGTTAGATGAATAAATTAATTCTTCCTTGGGGAAGCTGTTCTGGAGGCACTTTTCTTCCCCTGGGTGTTAAGGTCAAGACAGGGTGTGCTTTTATGTTTTCTTCACAGCAGGTGGGAATCCTGCTGAAGTGGTGGAGGGTGACAAGCAGCTTATCCACAACTAATCAGACAGTTGTGGGTGACCCTAGGCAGCTCAAAATTCCAGTAGGAGAGAGATGGAAGCACTGAAAGGTGTGGGACCTCTGGTAGCCTTCTCAGCAATTCGATCAGATGAGGAGACCAAGTCTCAGAGGCACAAAATTCTCATGAAGTTGAGGAAATGTATGCCAGAAGGATGTCAAAGGAGCTGTCTTTCCTCAGTAACATCCTCTGGAGGTTGCTGCTTGAGGAGGTCCATCTTTGCTCACTTCACAAGGGAGGCAAAGATACTTCTGGTCTGTTTTGAGGTTTCTTTGGTGAGGAGGTCAGGCTCGTGCAGTCCCACTGTGTATGAATACATTTGTGTTGCTACCTGTCACATTTTCACCTCTACAAAACTGTTGAATGCATTGACCAAACTGGCAGAGGGAAGATCTGGAAAAGGTTCACTTTTTGTACATCACTGGCAAGTTGTCATCTGTGTAGTGAGACCAGACCCTGTTTGCAGTCCCTGGAAGGAAAATGTGATGTCAGCTTTACCTGTGATGAGACACACAAAAGATCCATAACCTTGAGCAGCTGTAAGCAGCCCAGTTGTTAGTTGAATTCAAACGTTCTTAGGCACCAAAGCTGACTATAGATTTGTAGTAAACATCCTTCAGATTGCTACTTCCAGAGCTAGTTGTGATTTCCATGTGCCAGAACTGCTATTTCCTCCTCCCTTTAAACAGATGCTTTATTCAGCATATGCTAAGGGAGAGGCAACTGCAATCAGTGTGAGTCTGTGCATATGGAGGTGTTAAAAGTTCAGGCATGTTTTCCTGCAGGAGAGCATAAGAATGAAGTGAGTCACAAGTTCATCAACTTCAAAGCCAATGAAGTGATGATGCAGCTGAAAAGCTCAGTCTTTTGTTATATTTTCCCCAGATCTGGAATGCATGTGGGATTTCAGTGTGTTTGTCAGAGAGCTGCTTTGTTACCCAGGGCTGCAAATCTGCCTGGCCAGGGCTGCAGCTGTTTTGGGGATCTGAGCTTTCAGTTGCCCCAGCCTTTTGGATCAGTTTCCAAACAGCAACAGTAGTTCAAGGACATCCCTTGGACTTTGTTGTCTTGTGTAGTTTGGTTATCATGGGGTGGTGCAGCTGTTTACAGAGCTGACTGTGCTGAACAGATGGTGGTTCTGTGAGGAAACCTCAGCTCCATCCAAATGTCTATTGAAAGACCATAAGAAAACAAAGGGTAATAAATTATTTCATGTAAAATTGAAAGCTGAAATTAGAAATCCATCCAGTTCTTTCAAAGTTGGTCAGGTTGCTGGGTTTTCCAGGTGCTTATGGTTCATCTTACAGCAGCAACCTGACAAGTGTGGTTCTCTGTTCCTTTTTCACAGTGTGGGACAAAAATTGGTCATGGGAAGATATTTCAAACTTGGTATGCTGATTCTACCTCTTTTAATTATACACTCTCTGAAGCATCTTTTCATTTGCACTTGTAAATTCATGACAAGTGCAATTCAGAGGGTTTCTTATTTTTAGTGTTGAATAGAAAAAAAAAATGGAGGACTGGATGTACACAGGGAATTGCTCTTTGCTATTAGAAGTGGGGAACCACATGGGAATAAAGAGAAAATAATTGTATGTTAAGCTTGATGATATAAAATGTAGAATTTCCACTTACTTGCATAAGTGGAAGTAAGGACTGTGTCCTGCTGAGGGTGTGTCCAAAGAGATCTGGAAAGGCTGCAGAGCTGGGCAAAGCTGAACCTCATGGAGTTAAAAAGGGACAAGGTCCTGCATCTGAGTAGGAATCGACCCAAGCACCAGGACAGATGAAGGGATGTCCTGCTGGAAAGCAGCTCCAGGGAAAAAGACCTTGGAGTCCAGGTGGACAGTGAATTCTCCCTGGGTCAGCAATGTGCCTTGGTGGCTGATGGTGTCCAGGGTGGCATCAGGAAAAGTGTGGCCAGAAGATCCAGAGCAGTTCTCCTCCCCCTCTGCTCTGCTCTGGGGAGACCACACCTGGAATCCTGGACCAGTTTGGGGCTCCCCAGTTCCAGAGAGACAGAGATCTACTGGAGAGAGCCCAAAGGAGAGCTATGGGGGTGCTGAAGGGCCTTGAGCATCTCTCCTGGGGAGAAAGAGTGAGAGCCCTGGGGGTGTTCAGCCTTGAGAAAAGAAAGCTGAGGGGGGATCTATGAATGTCCATCAATATCTGAGGGGTGGGGGGCAAGGAGGAGGGACCAGTCTCTTGTCAGTGGTGCCCAGGAATAGGATAAGGAATAATGGACTGAAGCTGGAACATGGGAAGTTCCACCTCAACATGAGGAGAAACTTGTTGGCTGTGAGGCTGAGGGAGCCCTGGCCCAGGCTGCCCAGAGAGGTTGTGGAGTCTCCCTCTCTGGAGACTTTCCAAACCCCCCTGGATGTGTTCTGTGTTCCTGCCCTGGGTGATCCTGCTCTGGAGGGGGTTGGACTCATTGATCTCCAGAGGTCCTTTCCAACTCCTCACATTCTGTGACTCTACACTCCTCTTACAGCCATTGGTGTTTCATCACCGACCATTTCAGGCAATTCCAGGATTTGCAGGCTGTCAGACTATCCAACTATTACATTTCACTTCCCAGCCTCATTTGATGATATCTCAGGCCTGTTTCAGTATCTGTCTGTCTGTCTGTCTGTCTGTCAGTGATTGGAGTTCCTGCCCGGGGAGCAAGGCTGACAAGTGCTGTGGATGACCCAGTGGACAGCTTACTGCAGCGCATGGTGCAGCAGGAAGGTCAGGCTGCTTTGGACAAAACCCTGGAAGCAGTGATTGCCAATGTGTCTGGGCCCCCCTCAGCTAGTCCTGCTCGAAACCACAACAGGGAGAGAGGTCTGGGAAAACAGGACAGCCTGATAGCTCCAACCATTCCCAGCAGCTCCTGCAGCGATGGCATCTCACTTCTGTCAGACAGGCTGCCCGCCAGCTATTCCCCACATCACCTGAAGAGAAGTATGGTCGAAGCCATGCAGAGACAAGCTAGGAAAATGTGCAATTATAACAAGATCTTGGCAACGAAAAAAAATCTTGACCATGTCAATAAAATTCTGAAAGCCAAAAAGTTGCAGAGGCAGTCACGGACAGGGAATAACTTTGTGAAGCGCAGGCCAGGGAGGCCCAGGAAATACCCAATGCAGGCTGTGGTTTCAATGCAAGCTTTCCAGGCAGCTCGACTGGTCAGTCAGGAGTTAGATAAAAGAGAAGAAAGCAGCAGTCCCTTACATCTTGGACCTGACACCATCACAGATGTGATTGAAGCTGTGGTGCAGAGTGTGAACTTAAATACAGATCACCGAAAAGGCTGGAAGAGGAAGAGGTGGCTTGCAGAGGAACAGGCCAGGAAGAGACAGAAATCTTTGCCTGAGGAGGAGCAGGAGAGCAATAAGAGGTAATTTCTGTCCCATTTTTTAACCCTTTGTATAGTAATTTTTGATTTTTTGACATTTCAGTCCATGAAAGAATCTAACCCTAATGAGGCCTGCTTGTTACGTTTGGTTTTGTTAAGAAGATCAGCTTAGAGTGAACCAAGGTATCAGTTGTGAGTATTCTTAGGGTCTCCCTAAGTTACCAAACAACCAACAAAAAGTGGTGGAATCTCAGGTTACCTAAAACTGTTGGGTTTGTGCCTCAAGTGAAGCAAGTTTTATGAGTGCCCTTGTAAAGAATATTTTTAATGAGTTGGGAACAGGTTTAGTGATGAGATACCACAGCAAAGATTTTTCCTTCTTTGTGTGCAGAGATAAGGAGCTGTAAGAGCTACATGTGCCTTGGGAGTCTTAAAGAGTATGACTCTTATAAACAATTACAAACAACACAATGTCAGGTGAGATCAGTATCTAAAGAGTAAAACCAAAGCTGCAAGAAGGAGTCATGGTGTGCACCTGAGCAGTCACTGTCTAGTAAAGGACCATCTCCTTTTGTCTAATCTTCTTGTGCTTCTCCCCAAAGTCAACAATACAAACAAATCAAAAAATAACCATCTGTTGTGTTTCAGAAATGAATAATGTAGGCATGGAACCACATGTTCAAAGAGTGAATTGTGTGGCTCTCCTGAAGGCTAAGAAAAGCTTTACCACATACTATTTTTAGAGTACAACAGCAGATAACACAAGCCACCTTCTAAATTACTCATCTGAGACTCCAAAGGATAAGCATTAGCAGTGCAAACAACATTATTTTGGTAATAATTAGTAATAAAATTGCTATAAATAGATCATACATTTCTTATGATCATGCTTGACCACATGATTGTGATAATTGAATTTCATTTTTCTGAGGCTTCTAGTAATTCAGAAACACAAACTTTTTTTTTTTTTTCCCTACTGACCACATTCTAGAGAGGAATAACAAAATCTGGCAAGATAATCTTTCTAGTAAGAAACACGGTGAGAAAATCTTCAATATTTATTTTTCTCTTCCAGTTTTACTGAGACAGTAGCTGAACCTCCCAGCCCACAGGATGCCCCTGGGAAACCACATGAATCTGAAAACACTGGACAGCCTTTGCCTCCTCTTGCCCAGCGTGAGAAAAAAGCACCCCGACCCCCAAAGAAGAAGTACCAGAAGGCAGGGCTCTACTCTGATGTGTACAAAACAACAGAGTAAGTAATACCAGTGCCAAGCTGCTGTCTGATAGTCCAGACCTGGACCCATAAAGAGCTGCTACTAATGAGTAGCTGAAATCAAACCATCGACTTAATTCAGGCTCAGTTCAAGCCTGTGCAAAATAACATGCATGGTAATGATCAGACTCTGACCCAGTGAAGATTTAAAATGTAACCCCAGTCAAAAAGTCAAAGTTCCACCAGTCTGAAAGTGTTTCTGAGGGGTGACCTTGGAGCAGGTAAGAGAGCTTCATCTGACAGCCTTAATGATCCCAGCAGTAAAAGTGCTGGGAGAGCCTGAGGGGTTCAGGTACTGAGTACAGTGTCTACATAAAAGGGGCCATTAGTTTTCTATTTTTATTGACTGACTGATGATGAGTGGTCATCTGTCTGGAAGAATTTCAGATAGGCACCCTGTTCATTTCACAGATCAGTGAGGTTCATTTCTTTCATTCTCAATGGGATGTTTAGAATAAAAACCTTTTATTTTTTTTTAAACCTATTTTTTAAAACCTATTTTTTAAAACCTCTTTTATTTTTTTAACTGATTGGCTCAACACCTCGTGCATTAGAACATGAACATCTCCCATTTCTGATAACCAGCCCACTTCTGCTTCTACTTCCATGAGTTTTCCACAGCTATTTGACCAAGTATGTTGAAGATGGGAATTTGCAGTCCCTTTATAATACATTCTGACAGATGAAAAAGAGGGAAATGTGGGCATCTTATTACACTGTAGACCACTTAAAATGTTCTTATAGTTTATCAGCTGCTCCTGGTGTCTTTCCATAGTAGAAGGAAGGCATCAATGAAAGGATCAAGATGGTAAGGAAGAAATTTTTGGTGTTTTGGGTATTTTGTCACTAGTGTACACAATCATGCAACATTCAAATACTCTGTCATAAAAATTAGATTTGTTGCCTTAGGAGGGGACCTGAGA
Organism: Florisuga fusca; assembly: GCA_038090715.1. Classification (NCBI taxonomy): domain Eukaryota; kingdom Metazoa; phylum Chordata; class Aves; order Apodiformes; family Trochilidae; genus Florisuga; species Florisuga fusca. The sequence goes on from JAAWXA010000095.1 coordinate 99,568, forward strand.
GAGTCTTCTGGTTTTCTGTATTATAAAAGGTTAGTTGGACATTATCAGCCAAGGGGGAGCCTTTATTTCACAGACTGCAAGCAGACTTCTCTAGAAGCTTGAAGAGATCTGGTTTGATCTCCCCCTTTGCCTCTTGCTCCACATGCTGAGTTCTTCCCCTTTTACTGACATGGTTGTGATGAGCTGCCTGAGTCCACAGAGGAAACATGACCCTACCAAGGAAGCAAGTGCTGCCTGCCCAGTCTGAACCACCTCCATTCATGGTTTTTTGAACACTGGTTTTGAAACAAGGCATGGAACTCCAGAGCTGGGCTGGGACAGAACCAGGGCCACCTCAGTTTAGGTGCATCCCACCATTCCTCCATGCTGACACTGGGTCTCTTCTTTTATAAACTGGTTCAGCAATCTCAGTCAGCCCAACAAATAGTCATTCATAATGGATTTTTCTGGTGATTTAACTTGCTGTTCCAGTTCTACTTCACAGTCAGTCCTGAGTGCAAGAGGAGAGCAGAGTTGGTGTGATCCTATCCGCAGCTCTGCTGTCCTGTGGCACCCTCTAGTGATGGTACAGTTAAGTGTCACCACCTTCTCAATACTTTTTGCAGCATTCAGTTGCAGAGACTGCCTTAAAAAAACATTTTCTTACTCTGTTGAATCTTATTAAATCCTAAATGTCATTAGAACATGGGAAGTAGTGGAAGTTTTACTGAGATTTACGATTTGTAGTCAGATCCAGCAGCACAGAAAACCTTTGTTAGTGCCACTTTTGGTCTACTGTGGAAAAAAGTCTGCATTGTTTCTCTGCAGCCACTTAAATTGGACCATTTGCCTCAACAAAATTCAACACTCCTGCTCACCTTGATCTAGAAACTTTATTAAAACACAGAGAAGAAAGCTCAGGCTTTGATTCCTTGCAAGTTAACTAAGAATAAAAGGAATGATTTCTGGAGTCAGTCTGAATTCTATCTCAATTCTGAATGTAATCTTGTAGGCAGCATTAACTGAGCTGTTGTTAACCTCCACATGATTTTTCCAGAATCCTCAGCTCCCACTGGAATATTACACAGATCTTTTGCTTAGGAGAAGTTCTGTGTGTGGTTGCACAAGACTGCAGCTTGGAGAACAAAGGAAGATTTTTATACAGGAGTTATTATCTGCTTACCCAGCAGTGGATTTCCTAGAGGAGTGCAAAATCTGTTCACCAAAGAAATATTATAATAATCAGTAAATTAAAATTCTGGATCCAGTTCTGGAGTCCCCAACACCAGAAGGACCCAGAGCTCCTGGAATGTGTCCAGAGGAGCCACTCAAATGCTCAGAGGGTTGGAGCACCTCCCTGGGAAGGCTGAGGGATTGGGGGTGTTCAGTCTGGAGAAGAGGAGGCTCTGAGGTGACCTCAGAACAACCTCCCAATATCTGAAGGGGCTACAAGGAAGCTGGGGGAGGGCTTTGGACACGGGGTGTAGGGAGAGGACAAGGGGAATGGGTTAAAACTTAAGAGGGGAGATTGAGGTAACTGTGCTTTCCATGGAGAACTAATCTGGGACAACAGGAGTGGAGGGAGAAGACATGAGTGGCTGGAGAAGGGGAACAGGAATGGAACACTGTACCAGGGAGAAAGGAAGGGGAGAGGGATGGACAGAAATGGAGGCAAGGCAGACTGGTTCTGGTTTCTGCAATGAATTCTTTTTGCACAGAATCAGCTCATCCTAGGAGACTGGGGAACCAGTTGGTTTGGTCACAGAATCCCAGACTGGTTTGGTTTATAAGGGACCTTAAAGACCATCCAGTGGCCCCTGGGGCAGGGACACCTTCCACTAGACCAGGTTGCTCCAAGTCCCATCCAGCCTGGTCTTGAACATTTCCAGGGATGTGTTCCAGGACCAGCCTGTGGTGAGTGTTGGAATGGGTTCAGAGAAGAACAACCAGGCTGGTGAAGGGTCTGGAGAACAAGTCCTGTCAGGAGAAGCTGAGGGAATTGGGATTGTTTAGTTTGGAGAAGAGGAGGCTGAGAGGAAACCTCATTGTTCTCTACAACTACCTGAAAGGAGGATGGAGGGAGGTGGGGGTTGTAAATATTAGGAAGAATTTCTTTATTGAGAGTAGTCAGGTGCTGGAACAGGCTGCCCAGGGAGGTGGTGGAGTCACTATCCAGGGAGGGATTTAAAAAACGTGTGGATGGGACAGTTCAGGACTTGCTTTGGTGAGACTGATATATTTATTTAATTTTTATTGTTAGTGGGGGATGTGTAACCTGTCAGATACCTAAGCAGGCAACATCAGATATGATTTGTTGATCTTTTGTTTTTCTAATCCTGGTTATTACTTAGATGTTACATGCTAGGAATTTGAAGTGGATGGTTTCTCATTAACAGTTTGCCTAGTTGTTAGGGAGAAAAATGAAACCAGAAGTTCTGAATGTGTGTATTTGACAAGCAACCTGGAAATTAGGGAGTTTGGGCCATTTCTAGTGTAATTCTTTTGCCTGATGTTCTAGACTGTCATGCTTTAATTAAAATGTGCTTTTTGCAGATGAGAAGTGCTCCTAATTCTGGTTTGTTTGGGTTTTTTTTGTCATCCACAGTCCAAAGAGTCGCCTCATACAATTAAAGAAAGAGAAGCTGGAGTACACTCCTGGAGAGCATGAGCATGGATTGTTTCCAGCCCCTATTCATGTTGGTGGGTACTTTATGTGTGGTTTAGATGCTGGGACACCAGTATGGCACAGAGGTGACAGGGAAGGCTGCTTGGACTTCAGTCTCTCTGCCTCTCTCCCTGAGGAGATACCAGTCTAGTTTGAAACCTTCCTTCAGTGTCAAAATACTTTTGCTTAAATGCAGGACAGTGATCTCCTTTTCAAAGTCATATGAGAGGAGAATATCCAGAGGCAATGATGACCATTTGTTAAATATTAAAAACTCAGCATGCAGTAATGTGTTCCCCCATGGCTCCGTGCACTTAATGATGTCTTTAAGTGCAGATAAAAGTGAGGAAGAATGAGAAAGGTACCAAGTATGGAAGTTTTTCTTTCATTCCTGTTTTGAGGTAGAACAGAATGAGGTTTAAGGCTTCTCTTTAACTTCTGCAGAAAGAAGCCATAACCTCAGGCTACCCCGAGCATTTAGTACTCCCAGATCCTGTCCACTGAACTGGACAGTCTGGAGGCAATGGCCAGGAACTCCCAGACTTGACATTTTTACAGCTCATGTCATTTCCCAGGACAATCAATCCCCAAGATTGATTTAGTTCTCAGGTAATTACTTCTGCTTTTAAAATGCTGTTATTTCTTACTTCAGGTATTTTCAGGCCAAGAGAGTTGGGGAAATTCCACATTGTTCAGTAGGAATATTTTGTCCCAAGAAATAAAAACATTTAATTGCTTTGTCTCCTTTAATTGAACTTTTTTGCTCCATACGCAGCTTTGACATTCACAGACAGGTAACAGCAGGCAAAGAGTTTGACAGCTCTGTAGGAATCAGTGACTGTGAAACTGGTTTCAGAACTGGAGGTGTTAATTTGAAGTCTCAATAACTTGACCTTTCTCAGTTCCTTGATGAATTGGGTCACGGAACTCCGTTGCACGACGGAACCATCTGCTGGAAAGCTGAGGTGCAGGTTGCAGTGCCACCATCCTCTTCTCTCTTCACAAAGGTCCCAACCTCATATTTGTTTGTGCTAGCAGACACAAATGAGCTCCTGAACTGGAAATTTATGTCTGGTGGCTGGAGAGTAGTTTAAGTGCAGAGCAGAGTTAGGAGGTTCAGGGCTCTGCCAGATGACTCCGCCAGTGGCACTTGACAAGGGCAAGGGGGGACCTTCCTGCACTCCAGGCATGGGTCCAGGGCACCTGAAAGAGCCTTTTGTTTTACCCACTGAGGTCATAGAAGTGAAAGCAAATTCCCAGCAGATTTAGCTCTTTCCTGGAACCTGTTATGGATGAATAAAGCATTGAAAATGAAAAGTAATTCAGGAGTAAATTGTAAGGAAAATATTGCAATTTAAATTTTCCAGTGGTGTGAAGGGTATGGGTGTGGATTTACATGAGACCAGAGGCTACTGCTGGAGGAATGTAAAGGCACTTGTTAATGTTTAGGAAAACTGGGAAAATCAGGCATAGTGCTGACACCTCAGCCACTCCTCTCACTGCAGCTTTGTGCCAGTATTCCAACAAAATTACAAGAGAACATTTTAATCTTGGCTAGAACTAACCTATTGCCTGTGTTAGACTTCAGGCCTCATCTTAACAAAGTGTATAAGGGGGCAGTTTCCTTCTTTTTGGAAGAGGTTAGGGGTGACTAAACCAGAATAGGGATGAAATCTCCAATGCAAGTGGTAACCTTCAACTAAAATGAATTTGGGTTTTTGCTGAAAATACAGAGTATCTTGAAGGCTTTCCAAAACATTTAGGGATGTGTTTGCCAGGTCTGAGTTAGTTCTTTAGTCTCTTTTGCTAAAGGTCATAGGAACAGTCTGTTTTCAAAACTAATGGGGTTTCTTTGAGTGCCCTACTGTGATTTACCATCTTGCATGAATTGGGCATGCAGGGGTTTTGAGTGCATGTTTGTTCTCTGTGCTGAATCATTGTACTCCTGTGTACACAGAAAGCTCAGGAGAAAGTGTCAGCTTTGACATTTCCACACAGAAGTCACTTGTGGTCACTCTTAAGGCACAGGGTTGAGTTCTGGTTTATCAGTTGGTTGCTCTTGGTCCCTTGGCAGCTCACGTTCAGTCAGCCCTCCTGGGTGAACACCTGCAGGGCTCCTGGCACTGCTTTGAAGAGTTTAACTGTGGCTGTTAAAGAGTTCAAGTCCAAGCAGAAGCTCTTCTCTGCTGCCTGCCTCACCCAGGCTGCTGGGATGCAAGCAGCTTCCTTCTTTATCCAAAAAATTTCAACTTGACTGCGACAACACAGCACAGAAGATGCGTGGGGCTCCTCCCTGAGCTCACCTCTGCCAAACAAAACCATCTGGGAGGATTCTGCTCTTCTGCCTTTTTGATTTTCAGACGTTGAGAGGCCCTCTCAGAATTTGGCAGGGAGGCTGGGAGCAGCCCTTGTTCCTCTTGGGGATCTGGGTGTATGAGTGTGTACGACTTACAAACCTTTTTGTTTCAGGGAAGTATCTCAGACAAAAGAGGATTGACTTCCAGCTGCCTTACGACATCCTCTGGCAGTGGAAACACAATCAGGTACAAGATAAAAAATTACTGGCTGCCAAGATTATGATCAGAAGTCTTAGAAAATAGCAGGATTCTTCCATGAAAGCTGTGTTTATACATCCTGCATATTGATTAATATTCTTGTTGCTGCCACTGCATGAGATTTACTTTTTTATTTAATGTGAATAATTGCTGTTATTCCATCTCTTGCAAAATAGCAATCCTGTGGGTTTCTGTTGAAAAAAAGTCATGAATTTTGCAGCAGGCTTTTATTTTGGTAGCCTGCCTGTGTTCTGCAGTGATCTGGGTTCAGACATGCCTCAGGAGAATTCAGATGTACTGCCAACAGCACTGAGAAATTTCAGGCCTTATTTTTCTTGGATCAGCCCCAGCAGAGTGGAATTTATTTTTCACTTGCAAGCTGAAATTTTCATACTGAGGAAAGAAGAGAAGCTGTTTAACAGTCACATTCTTTTTAAGGAGCTTTAAATATGTGCAAACCTAAAAATAGGAATTCTTTTTTTCCCCTGAGAAGTTTCCACCAAATGATTTAACACAGGATTTAAAGCTGGAGGGTAAATCTGCCCCCAGCTCTACTGCAAGAAAGTGCTCTCAGACATGCAGCTTGAGCATGTAAATGGACAAACCCCATTCCCAGCTGGCTGTGGCTCCAGCTACTCTCTGTAACACCACCAAAATCTAATCTTCAAGTAATGATACTTGTTGACATTTCAGCTGAGGACAGTTTCCTGCTATGGACTGAAGATTACTTCCCTCCACCCATCTTATCTTTTCACCATTCCATAAATAATAAATATTTCATCCCTTTCCTCAACCTTTTCCATTCCTACCTAAATGGAAGGAATTTTTTTTTTTTTTTTTTTGCTACCTAAGATAGCAAAAATAGCAAAAACCCTCACAGGGTGGTTTTGGTTGTGTGATGACTGGATCATTTGTGCAGTGGCTACATGCCACATGTGTTACTGAGGGAAAGCAGTCAATGTGTGAAGTGTGTCATAATCTGAAATTACTCCTTAAATCCTGTTTGAAAGGAGGGAATAGATACTAAATTATGAAATGGGATCTAAGCTTCCCTTTTCCCTCCAGTGGTTTCACATCTCCAGAGGAAGTTCTCTGATTAGAAGATGCATCTCGTTCCTCTTGGCTCCTACGTGTAGTTTTTAGAAGCACCTTTATTTTTCTTTTTGCCTTTTTTTAAGTGTCAGCCCAGGGTAATTCCACCAAAGATGCTTTCTCCACAGTAGATGTCAATATTCTTTTCAGTCCTGAAAGGAGCAGCATTGTTCACTCTGTCCTCATGATCTCCACAGTCCTCTGTTTAGATAGTAGGGGAAGAATAAAGAGTGTGTTAGAAAAACTGCTCAGATAACTTTTGAAGCCTGAGTTTAACTTATTCAGGTTCTTTTTGGATCTGTTTTCTGATGCAGTCTGAGCTAGAGAATGCAAATGTAGTTTCTAGTAATGACAAAGCTGTTACGTGTGTACAGAAGATCATTTCCCTGACTCTTTTGAATGCCAGATGCACTTTTGCAATGTATTAAAATTCTCTTTCTCTTCCTTTTAGTTATATAAAAAGCCAGATGTCCCACTTTATAAAAAAATCCGTTCTAGTAAGTAAAATCTTATCACTAAAATCTGTTAACTGTGGAATTTTCATGACACCCCTCCTTTCTGCCATGCTTTTTGTCCTACCAAAGACACTGACACCTTCTTTTTTTTTGCTTTATGTAACCAGAATGAAAATATTGTAGATAAGTACCTTTAATTTTCCACCTGGAAAGAATTCTTTTCCCTGACTGGGTTTGGGTTTTTGGGAGGTTTTTTTGTTGTTTTGTATTTTGTGTTTTTTTTTCCTCTCCAGATGTCTATGTGGATGTCAAACCTCTTTCTGGCTATGAAGCCACTACCTGCAATTGTAAGAAACCAGATGATGACAGTGGAAAGGGCTGTGTGGAGGACTGTCTTAACAGGTTAGCAACAGGCTGACTGTGATAATTTCAATAAATGTATTATTTCATATCAACTAATAATATGTTAAGAAAAGAATTGTGCTGGATCCAGTCCCAGTGGCAAAAGTATTACTACTGAGCAGACAAGGTAGCTTTCTGCTACAGGTATGCTCCCTCACCTCTTTCTTCAGAGGAAGATGCACTAAAAGCTCCATTTTTCTCTTTGAATAGTAGTGAGAGCCAAGCTGTGAATATTTGTGTGAATTACACCTTGAATACAAAAGGAATTTTAATTCTTAATTTTTTTTCTCTGTTGAGCAAAAGTTTAGTTTGGGTTTTTTTTTTTTCCTTGTGTTCTAAATCTAAAATCATGCCATTCATCTTCCTTTAAAACTTCTTTCTTTTTTATCTTAGGATGATCTTTGCAGAGTGTTCCCCAAACACCTGCCCTTGTGGTGACCAGTGCTGCAATCAGAGGATCCAGAGGCATGAATGGGTGCAGTGCCTGGAGAGGTTCCGGGCTGAGGAGAAAGGATGGGGTATTCGTACCAAAGAACCCCTGAAAGCAGGACAGTTTATCATTGAATATCTGGGAGAAGTTGTTAGTGAGCAAGAATTCAGGTAGAAATATTTATGTTTGCTGCTTTAGCATGGAAAGGCTCAATAATTGACTTTAGCATCTGTTAGCATTGCTGGGACATCCTCAGAAATGAAGGGGGAAAAGAGAATGCTTTTCTTGTCACTGCTATCAGAAGGAAGGAAGGCTTAGAATTTGGCTTTTTTTATCAACCATGGTTTTTTTCAGTCAAATGGAGAGAAATTATTAGTATTTGGAATGCATCATCTGCCCTCTAAATGCCAAATGTCACGAGTGAGTGTGAACTTGTTGTGAGTACTCTCCAGGATCTGAACTGTGCCAGGTAGAATTGAGGAGCAGAATGGGGAAGGAAGGGAAATGAGCTTTCACAGATAGCTATGAAGTAAAAAAAAAACCCAAAAAAACCCCAAACAAAAAACAAGGGAGGGGTGGGGGCATTAATAACCAAGGAAAGAGAGAAACTGTAGGCTTGCTAACCACATGGCATGTAGGATAACAGCTCAAAGGACATACCTGCTGTTCTTTGAGCTCCATCAGAAGGCAGATGCATTCTTCTCATACAGAGATAAGTGCTGACACAGCTGACTCCTGTTGCTGTTGCTCTCTTGCTAAAAAGAGGGATCTGTGACACATGGATGCAATTCCAGAAAGTGTGTCCAGTCCCAGACAATGGAAGGGAGAAGCTGATTGTTCATATACACACCAAAGAATGTATACTTGCATTTTCTCTTCCATACACAGGTTATCAACATGAAATGTAGACAAATAATCTGCAGAACCCAAAAGAGAGCATTCCAGAAGAGCAAATTTCTAAATTCTAACCCAAGAATGGGCTTGACTTATAAAAATAGGTATAATCATGGTTTTCCTCCATCTCTAGGTGTATGGTTCTATAAAATACAAACCATTATCATTCCTTTTTTCTTCAAAACCTCTCTCTCAGAGTCCTCGAACTATGTTAACTCCCTTTTTGCTTTGCAGCAAGGAGCAGAATCACAAATAACTTTCCTGTGTTGCTTCCTAGGAACCGGATGATTGAACAGTACCACAATCACAGTGATCATTACTGCCTGAACTTAGACAGTGGAATGGTGATAGATAGTTACCGTATGGGCAATGAGGCTCGGTTTATCAACCACAGCTGTAATCCTAACTGTGAGATGCAAAAATGGTAAGAAAACTACATCCTGTTGACTGGAAGCCCAGTGACTAAGATAGAGATAACCAGATCGTCTCAGAGAATCTGTCTAAAAGTAGGGAGGGAAATCAGGCTGAAGGGTGTAAATTTACTATGGTGCTGGCATTGCACAAGAGAAGTAATGGGATGTTTTCAAGTGCTGGACATTTTGGAGACAGAATCTCTGGGGTTTTTTGTCATACTGCCAAATTTTGAAGCCTAGGTAATGCTGTAAAATATTCAATGTGTAGCTCTGCTTTCCTTCTGTCAATTCAGATATGGGTTTTGGAAGGAGGCAGACAGGGCAGCAGTCTGATTTCAGCACACCCTGTGTTTTATCAGCAGAAATTCAGTGCCAGACCAGTAGAAAGTACTTCTGAGAAGCTTATAATGAATAACTTACAGTGAAATAGCATCTGGTTGTAATAGGACTTGTCTGTGGTGACAGTGCAGTGGAGCAATTTGTGATTCTCAGATAATTCTAGTAGATTTAAGCAACAGTCATCAAGTTTTAAATTTTCAAATCCAACACAAAAATAAGAATTGGAGAGACAATTAATTTTAATGCCAGTTGGTGGAAGGAGGTTTGATTTAGGTGAGTGCCTGAGGCTCAGTGGTAGATAAGTAGATCTGCTGTGATAGCTACTACAGTTTGTAGCCCCTATATTAAAGCACAACTTCCTCCTCTTTGTAAATGCAATACTCACTGTTTTGGCTTCCAAAGTTTATTGTAAGACATAAACAAGACAACAGTACAAATGAAGAATGAGCACAACACAGCAGAAGTGTTGCCTCCTGTCTCTAACACGTCCACTACGTGGTCAAAGACAGTTTTCTCTTTAATCATGGGGAATATTTTTTATTCTCCCTGCAGGTCTGTTAATGGTGTTTACAGGATTGGATTGTATGCTCTTAAAGACATGCCTGCTGGTACTGAGCTGACTTACGACTACAATTTTCATTCATTTAATGTTGAAAAACAGGTAAGGATCACAGTGCAAGACCTGGAGAAAACTCACCAAGGACAAACAGTTCTATAATGTTGAAGGTCATTTAACAAAACCCATTGTGTTGCTAGAACAGGGGTTTTATAATATTGAGAGAGAATCTAAACGTTTGGGAGGGTTATTTATTTTTTTTTCTTTTTTTTTTTCCCCCAAGCAACTCTGCAAATGTGGTTTTGACAAATGCAGAGGAATAATTGGGGGTAAAAGTCAGAGAATGAATGGACTTTCAAGCAAAAACAATCAGCCTGTGAGCACCCACAGAAGGCCTGGACGGTCAAAAGAGAAAAGGAAGTCAAAGCACAAACTAAAGAAGAGAGTAAGTAGTAAAGAGCTTTTTTTTCATGGCTAAAGCTTAATAGGAAACCAGTTGGTGCCATCAGACTGAAAAACTCTGTGTTTTTAACAAAATACTTCGGGTTCTGTCTCAGGAGGTGCTTTTAATGCTTTGCTAAGTTGCTGGCACAGTATTTTCCTGTCTATCAAAATGATCTGTTTTCCAGAGAGGCCACATCCCAGAGGAACCCAGTGAAAGTGTGAATGCACCCACAAGGCTGACACCACAGCTTCAGATGAAGCCCATGTCTAACAGAGAAAGGTGAGGAGTTACTACAGGAATTCCTTCAGGTCTTTTCTCAGAAATGGTATACAAATGTTAAGATTTTTTTTTTTTTCTATAAGATAGAACATAGGAAGCTAGAACGTAGGAAGTTCCACTCAACATAAGGAGAAAGTTCTTTACTGTGAGGGTGACAGACCCAGAGAGGCTGTGGAGTCTCCTCTGGAGGCTTCCAGACCCACCTGGATGCATTCCTGTGTGGCCTGCCCTAAGTTATCCTTCCTTGGCAGGGGAGTTGGACTACATGATCTCTAGAGGTCCTTTCCAACACTTAACATTCTATGATTCTGTGATAGAGCATCATGAAATGGCTGAGTAAGCAGTTTTTACTTGTCCTTCATCCAGCTGGGGTAGAATTCCTGTCCACTGACATCAGCAGTGTCCCGCTGACTCCTTTTCCCCACCTTAAGGCACTCGTTTTGCATTAAGAAGGTGCTTCTTGAACCCTTCTCTAATTCCCGCAGGAATTTTGTGCTAAAACACCATGTGTTTTTGGTACGAAACTGGGAAAAGATCCGACAGAAACAAGAAGAAGTGAAGCATGTCAGTGACAACATCCACAGCACGTCGCTGTACAACCGCTGGAACGGGATCTGCCGAGATGATGGCAACATTAAATCTGGTGAGGCCAACACAGCTTGCTCAGGTTACTGCTTTGAGAACCAATATGAGCTGCCTCTGAAGGGGTTTGAGTAAGCTCTGTGTGTAAATCAAAGGTAAAATTACTGCAAGATCCCTACACCTTTTGGAATCCAGCCAGGGAATGCTCTGTGGACAGCGGTACCTAGATGTGCCCTTGTCTTTACCCAGCAGGGCAAGGCAGAAGCTCTTACACTGTTTCAGTGTATTTTCTGTGTAGCTTTTTGCATTGTGGAGCTCTGCAATTTCCTCTGAAACACTTAGTGCTGTTTTCTTAAGCATGAGGGACTCCTTTTGTACTATATACTCCTGGACTAGATGAACTGTCTGTCTGGTTGCTGGATTTTTTTTGTCTTCTTCCAGCAGCCCTCTCTCATGTCCTGGTAGAAGCTGTCTTGTGTTTTATCAAGAGTGTTTTATTGGAGGAACATGATGACTGTCCAGTCATTTTCCATTACTGGACTCTTACAGAGAAGAGCTGCTTTCTGCTTTTTGCATCCTTAGACCAGAAACAGTTGCACTGACTTAAAAAATTATCATTCATCCCCATGATTTGATGGATTTCAGGCCTTTAGAGAATGAAGCTTTCTCACATGCAGTCACTTACAGGAATGGGGCAAAATATGACTCTCAGAAAAAAATGTATTAATCCTGCTCCAAAAATAGCACTCTGTTGGGAGGACACTGATCTTCACAGCCAGGCAGGATTTGGTCTCCACTGTCAGGTATATGAGAAGCTGAGAAGTGAGTACTTTGGGTGAATTCAGTGACATGCTGTATTAGCTCCAGCACCATAAAATACTTGGATAACAGCTTATTTAGATGAGCACTGACTTGGGAACATGAAACTGAAGCCTTCTACTGTTAAAGCAGCTTAGAAAACACGCTCAGTTTAATAATTGGTGGTGGAGCTGCTGGATCAGGAAAGATGCTGTAATTTGAGCTTGGCTTGTTTTTGTTTAGAGGTGATCCTTCTTTGCCTCCTTTCAGATGTCTTCATGACCCAGTTTTCAGCCCTTCAGACCTCCCGCTCTGTCAGGACACGACGTTTGGCTGCAGCTGAGGAGAACATTGAAGTGGCTCGTGCTGCCCGCCTAGCACAAATCTTCAAGGAAATCTGTGATAGCATCATATCTTATAAAGGTGAAGGTGACACTCCTAAAAAAATCTCCATGGAGACTTTTTCATCCTTTGGAACAGTGGACTCTCAATCGAAGAGAGCAGGAAAAAAATGAGTTTATTTCAGGACATTAAATAACCTTCCCCCTTTTTTTTTCTTTTCTTTTTATTTCCTTTCTCATGCTACCAGTAGTCACTTTGCTTTACCCTCAGTCCCTTTCTCTGCCACCAGCATCTGCAGATGTTGCTGTCCTTTTAAACTGATTTTTCAGTAGTGCAGCAAAATGGAACGATTGACAGAATTGCAAGGAAACTCTCCTCTGTTTTGATACATGTAGTCTGATTACAGCAATCAACTTGCAGAAATGCAGAAGCATTTCAGTTCCCTGAGCCTCAGATAGCTGGAGAGCCTTTTTTTTTGAACCTAGATTGAATGTTGTTAGTTGCTGGCCTTTTTAAGTTTTATTCAATTCTGTTCCTGTTATACAGATTCCTCCAGGCAGGCTCTTGCAGCTCCCCTCCTGAACCTACCCCCAAAGAAAAAGTAAGTATTTGCTGCTCAGAGCAACCCAGGGTTTTCTATAATGGATTTGCATAGCTTTGAAATGCTAGTGAAAATGACCTTGTGCACACATTCCCATTTTAGAAATGCAGACTATTATGAAAAGATCTCTGACCCATTGGACCTTGCCACAATTGAAAAGCAGATCTTGACTGGTTATTATAAAACTGTGGAAGCTTTTGATGGGGACATGCTGAAGGTCTTCAGGAATGCAGAGGTGAGGCTCTCTCTGACCTTAAAGCTATTGCACAGACTTGCACTTTTTGATTTACAGTAGTAAAAGAAGAATATTTGAGAGAAAGTTAACTTGTGGTGGTCCATTTCTGATGAACAGACATTGATAACAGTCCATGTGCTTCAGCTTATCTTCTGGTTGCTTTGATCAGACAAATAGAAAGGTCAAAAATATGCATGAACAGAGAAGCTAAAGAAGTCTCAGTGTCTTTCTTGAAGAAGTGCCTTGGTCTGCAGTGCCCTGTGTGTGGTGCATGTTCCTGCTGCTCCAATGCAGGAAGCAGGTGGACAGGTGTACACCACATTGGGGGATGCAGCTGAAGACACCTTGAAGGGTGCAAGCTGACAGGAGGAATGCACCAGAAGGGTAGAACCTGGGGAAAAAAAAAAAAAAAAAAAAAAAGTACAGTTTTGGTTTGATTTGTTTTCAGAAATATTATGGCAGAAAATCTCCAACTGGTCGTGACGTGTGCCGGCTCCGGAAAGCGTATTACAACGCTCGCCATGAGGCATCTGCCCAGATTGATGAAATTGTGGGAGAAACAGCAAGTGAAGCTGACAGCAGTGAGACATCAGTCTGTGAAAAAGAAAACGGGCACGAGAAGGATGAGGATGTGATCCGTTGCATTTGTGGCCTTTACAAAGATGAAGGACTCATGATCCAGTGTGAAAAGTGCATGGTGAGGCAGGGGGAGCACAGACTGGAGCCTGGTGCTCTCTTTTTATTCTCCATAACCAGTGGAACTTTTACCAGCAGTTTCCACCTAGCTAGTAGCTTTAATTATCTCATCAGACCTTCAGTTGAGATTCTGTTTTCACAGAAGAAATGCAGCTTGCCCTGCCATATAGAGGAGCTGCCACTTTTCTGAAACTGCCTGCAACTCCTGTCTTTAGTCAAGCAGAATTCATTACAAAAATTTTGGGGCTTTTACACACACAGTTGCAAGGGGATCTTGTCTGTCTTACTGACATAGTGTGTGATAGTTCAAAGAAAATCTTGGATTTACTTTGGGAAGCTTGTTTGCTTTCTTTCCTTAGTATTTTTTTCAGGAAATGCAACTCGTAAGTAAAAATGATCCCAGGAATTTCTAATTGGGTTGTGTCTTTCTAGGTCTGGCAGCACTGTGACTGTATGGGTGTGAATTCTGATGTTGAACACTACCTGTGTGAGCAGTGTGAACCTCGATCTGTGAACAGGGTAAAAAAACCTCATTACTACAGTTACAAATTAAAGCATCTCCTGCATTTATGGTTATTCACAAGATTATTGGGGGATTCTCACTTTGTAGTGCAGCTTCCTTGGGTTAGGTTTCACCACGTGAAGTGTCAATCCTTCTTCTCTCTCCACTTCTCCATATTTCCAAGTGGATAGCAGCCCCAGTTTTGCACCGATTAGAATTTGCACCATCTCAGAATTTGCTTCATTTTTTTCTTTTTTCATTTTCCTTTTTTTTTTTTTTTGTACCCAGGAGGTTCCTATGATCCCACGTCCCCATTATGCCCAGCCTGGCTGTGTTTATTATATCTGCTTGCTACGAGATGATCTGCTGCTGCGCCAAGGTATGTCCTAACTCTGGTGGCTGCTCTGACTGCCATCAGATAAGAGGTTGCAGAGATTTCTGGCATCATCCTGTTGAAAATGCTTAGGGGTTGCGCTTGGGAAAGATTTCTTTTGGCTGCCAGGAGTGTCATTTTTGAGTTCTGTTTACCTTTCCTGAGCTCTGCATCTTCTTTGACCTCTGCTGGAATAGTCAAAGGTTTGGGCTTCTCAGTCAGTGATTTCTTTTCTGCATAATAATGCCTCTAAGTATCTTCTCAAATCTTAAAAGATTTCGTTTTTAAATATTATCACTAATCCTACACGTTTTCCTAAGAAAAACTTCTTTTGTTATGTATCCTGCAGCCTCTCATAATTTATCTGCATTCATTACCTGTTCCTGTTTTCAGTCTGGGTGTACAACCCAAGTTATGTTCAGTTCTTGCTTTAAAGCTGTTGTGAAAGTTGCTGAGGTGACCTTTCCTCCTTCGTTGGTGTTTGCCTCACTCCTCACAACCCAACATTAGGTAGCCCTGTCGTGTTGGTTTTAATGAAAAATTTTTTTTTTTTTTTGGTGGGCTGGACTCATGAAAAGCTCTTCAGAGGTGTGAATTTTGTGTCTCTTGCAGGGGACTGTGTTTACCTGATGAGAGACAGCCGCAGGACTCCTGATGGCCACCCCGTCCGGCAGTCCTACCGCCTCCTCTCCCACATCAACAGGGAGAAACTTGATATCTTCCGTATTGAGAAACTCTGGAAAAATGAGAAGTATGTTCAAGGCATCTTTTGGAGACATTCCATAATACCTGCCTGTCACAGCACAGTCATTCTGGGGGAAGTCTTGTCATAGCTGAAAAATGCAGGACTGAACACGGTTCAGTCCCAAAGGTGTGATGCTTTCCCCTGTGTCTCTGCTTGGGCTCCACAACTGCAAAGTGAAAACATGGAAGGTTGGAGATTTAAGCAAGGGATAAGACTTACAGGTCAATGGTGCACATTCCTCACTGTTGGAACAGGCTGAGAATACACACTGAGAGCTGAATTGGCTCAACTAATGATCACTGCCTTGCTAAACCACTGTAACATGATTGAGAGCATGTGCCCCAAAAGGCAGCACAACAATGAGTCTGCTGTGTTGGTAAAAATCACACTGGGAGTATTTCCTCTCACTGATAGGGATGAAGTTGAATGTGCAACATTCATGTGGTTGAATTCATCACAGTCATGGCAAAAGTGTGCATGGCAGGTAACTCAAAATTGAGGGGAGGTATTTGAACTCAGCTCAAGAGAGTACTGAGACATCTCACACCAACAGTGATATTAGGAGGGCTGGACCAGATGATCCCTGAGATCCCTTCCAACCTGACATCCTAGGATTCTCTGATAAGTAAAGTTGTATCATGGGCTTATAGAATTTTTTTTTTTTTTTAACCTTCTCTTTCTCTTACCTTCACACCTCCCACCAGAGAGGAGCGCTTTGCCTTTGGCCATCATTATTTCCGTCCACATGAAACACATCATTCCCCTTCACGAAAGTTTTATCACAATGAGCTCTTCAGAGTGCCACTCTATGAAATTATCCCCTTAGAGGCCGTGGTGGGAACATGCTGTGTTCTTGACCTGTACACCTACTGCAAAGGTAAGGAAATTTAACAGGGTGAGAATTGAAATATTACGCTCCCTTCTAATGATTCGGGCAGTGTGCTAAAACACTGCTGTAAAAAGTGTTTACAGGCCAATGTTTACAGGGCATGAGAGCTGTGGAGAGTTTGGGTACTATTTAATAAGAGTATCCAGGTTTTCCTCTTGAATTGTGCTAGAAATATGTCCACTGTTAACGATTCTGAATCAAGGGGAACAAATAAGAACTGCCCACTTCCCTGCTCCTCTGACACCGTATGGCTTGTTCTTCTGATCTACCACATGTTTCCTCTGGATTTTGATTTTTTCCTACCTCCTTTCTTTTGAAACTGCAGGGAGGCCAAAAGGTGTGAAGGAGCAGGATGTGTATATCTGTGATTACCGCCTGGATAAATCAGCTCATCTCTTCTACAAGATCCACCGGAATCGTTACCCTGTCTGCACCAAGCCCTATGCCTTTGACCACTTCCCCAAGAAACTCACACCCAAGAGAGACTTTTCAGTAAGTGTTTCTTCTCTTTAACTTCTTTACTTTTCACTGGAAGACAAGGCATGCTTTTGGAAAGCCTCTGGCTCTCTCTTTCTGCATGAAGCTTGGTAAACCAAAGGAAGCTGACACTTGTGGATGAAAAGCTGCCTAGAAAGAAAGCCTGGCCAGAAAAAATGACCATAGACAGAGAATATACAGTTCAAAGTCTAACAGATGTAAAACAAATAATTGTGGAAGTTGGGAGATTGAGGTTTCTGACTGAAATCTAGATGCTAATTTCATTTCAGCCACGTCCGAGGGAGGGAAATCTTAAAATCCACTTTTCACCTGAAATTCTGCAACTGTAAAAGAATTTTATGCATTTCAGAGACTTAAACAACATAGAGTCTAATGTTAGTTTTTTATCCTGTCCCTTTCAGACTTTCTTTGCCTTGGTGTAATTACTCTTTAATAAACTTACTTGAAAAATAGTTTTCAGCAGTACCTTTGAATAGTGATTCTCAATACAGAGAAGCAGAACTTTCCTAATTCCATTTCTCTGCTCCATCAGATGACATCAGTGTATAATTATCACTGCAAGGGGATTTTCTGTCACAAAAAGAGCATAGGCAGCAAAATCATGAAGTAGATTCCCTTAGCATCCTCCATGTGAGTGCCTGTCCACTTCACTGTCTCCTTTTTCCCTCTTCCATGGAAGTAGCAGCTCCTCATTAAGCACACCCTCCTCCACAGCACTGCTTTGTCTCTGAGTGCAGAGGGAGCAGAAATGACAAATCTTTTGCAGCTAAGCACTTTCCTTCCTAGAAGCAGAGAGAGACTGGTATTGTAAATTTAGAGATGGTTCCAAACCTCTGTTGGGCAGGAGGCAAAGGTGATTTTTATCAATGTATATAGAAAATAGGAAGAAGCAGATAATAAGGCTGGTTCTAAGTTATGATTACACATTCTCCTTTGAATTCATCTGATGTGCCAGCTGTGTGCTGCCATTTCCAACATGCCAGCTGAGCAAGGCCTGTATTGGCACTTCCAGAATATTAGATTCCCCAGCACTTTGTTCCAGTGAATTTTACTCAGTGTTAACCATAATCTTTATTGTTGTTACAGCCTCATTATGTACCAGACAACTACAAGAGAAATGGAGGCAGGTGAGTCTTACCAGATTGTTCATTGAGAAAAGATGAGATAATCCTCTTTGTTAAGTGTCCACTCTTTCTCCTACCCATTTTCCCTGGGTGCTATGGAAATAATAAATTGGAATGATTTAAAGCAATCCTCTAAATGTTCAAAGACAAAACAGGGGACATAGAGAAGCAGCCTTAGTGTTCCTTGGTAATGTAGATCCTAGCTGGTGGGTTTGAGTGCATGCATTAAGTCCAATAGCTGAGAGTCCAGAAAAGTCTTGACTCAATAGAGATTGGCCTTTCAGATGAGTGTCTGAAAACCTGTGGTATTTAAACCCTTCTTTTCCTGCTAGATCATCCTGGAAAACAGATCGCTCAAAACCACAGATTAAAGATTTAAACCAAGAAGAAGATTCTCTTCCTCTTATTGAGGATGTGTTAGGAAACCAAGAGCAACCTTCGAGTGAGATGCCTAGCCTAGAGGAGCCAGAAAAAGAGGCAATCTCTAGTGAGACTTGTGAAAGTGATAAAAAGGTGGAAGAAAGCAATTCTGACACAAGGCAGCTGTGCACTCCAGAGGAAAGGCGGCATATTCAGAGAGAGAGACTCAATCAGATCCTGCTAAACCTCTTAGAGAAAATCCCAGGGAAAAATGGTGAGATTTCATTTTATGGTTACATGATATCACTTCTCTGGGTTTGGTTTGAGTTGCCTGTAGACCATGTTGCTAAAATAAATCCTTTTCTCTGAATATATTGCTAGTGGACCTTATTAATATCATGAGTTTTCTTTGCAGTAATGTTTTCTTTTGAACCAGTTGCAGTTTCCACTAATTCCAAATGATCTTCCTTAGGAGTGACATGGTGTTTTGTTAGAATATTTTTTATTAACCCCCAAAACTTTGGGAAGACAAATTCCTCCCCATCATTCAGTGTTTCCAACTGAGCAACTTAGCAGACAGACAAAGACAAACTGAAGAGAATTTGGAAAGTCTCTTCTGACCTTTAATGAGCTTTTTGCTGGGTTCTCAGTTAACTTCTGTAGGTATTGGCTAAGCTGTAGAATGAGGCTGCATAAGGATGTCTCTGGTTTTAATTGAAAGCTCTGTCCAGGCTGTTCTGTGCTTTGGGAGTTAATGCAAAATAATAATGGACTTACAGGATAATGGGGGTTGAAAGGATCTTTGGAGCTGATGTGGAGCAGCTCAACTTCAAACTGCCCTCGGGTTGCTCAGCACCGTGTCCAGTGGCATTTTGACCACCACTATGGATGGAAACATCCTTGAAGGACCATGAACAGGGAAGTAGGAAAGCTGTTGCTGGTGGCACTTCCCTTACCAAAAGCTTGTGCTCTCTTGCAGCTATTGATGTCACTTACTTGCTGGAGGAAGGATCAGGAAGAAAACTGAGGCGACGCACGCTCAGCATCCCGGAGAGCAGCTTCAGGAAGTGATGGCACCAGAGGAAGCTGTGGTCTGGAGTCTGCTACAAGGTCTGCTGAGGACTGAGGGCAGGAGCCCAATTTCCTCTGCACCAGCCAAGGAAAAGAGGGCAGCAGAAAACTGACAAATATACAAACAGTTAGCACTTAGATGTCTGGGTTGGCAGGTTGCCCTGCCCTGCTCTGCAGTGCTCTTATGGTGTGTGTGTTGTTGGGCGTGCCTTGTATTGATGTTAGGTACTGAGAAAAACCTCGTGGTTATTGTCCAGGATGGTCGAATTTAATTTATTTTTTGCTTGATAATTCCCACTCAGAGGAAAAAAAAAAATAAAGTAACTAAATAAAACGGGGAGGTAAGAAGGATGAGGACTGACATACTCTGATAAATATTCCCCATGGTCACCAGTTAACCTGTGATTGTACAAGATACTGTTGGCACCACCACAGCCCATGCCAGTGAAAGAAATCCAGATGGGAAGGGGTGAAGGCCCAGTGGCTTAAAAATTAAAGGCTGCCCTAAAGCTGCGTGGCCTCTGATTTTGCACAAGTTCCAAGAAGAGAGAAACCTGAACATACGAAAGGTTCACCATGGAACAGCCAGTGCACACATGTACCTTTGGTCTGTGACAAGGAGAAACTTCCAAAGTCCCCTTGGAGCAAAGCAGGAGTTGGCTGATTGAGGCACTTGTTCTGCGTCGTGGCAAGGGGGGTGTGGGGGGGACACTGTCTCCTCCCTCACCCCTTTGGGGCTTGGCAGTTCTGCAGGAGACCCCGGTGCCCCCCAGTGCCACAGGGACATCCCGGGAGCCACCGCTGTGCATGTCCCCACGGAGCTGCTGCCAGTCCACCCTGAGCCCCCCATGGGCTCTGCTCACCTCTCCTCAGACCCACTGATGACCCACACCCACCCCAGGGGAGGGGAGGACNTCTTATACACATCTAGGAAACCTTCACTACATGAACCGTCAAGCAGTATTCAGAGCGAGTATTTGTTGTGAACTGTAGAATATATCAACTGCTAACACTATTCTTGTGTTCTGGTTGTACAGCTGAAAATGTCTGTCTCTTAAATTAAGAGGCAGCGTCTCCTGCACCGCCCTCCCTCTCTGCCTCCATGGGAAGTGTCACTCCTGAGAGCAAGCAGCCCAGGCACTGATTCCTCACTGCTTGGCACTGGGATGTCCAGAGGGGGCCGGGGAGCAGCAGGAATCCCCCCACCCTGCACCCATCCCCGGGCTGTGGCAAAGGGAGGGGGTGGTTGGCGTACGCTGCCCCTTGACAATGGCTTTTGCTTTTTTGTCTTTCAGACGTACATATGCATATACAGTCCTGTTTTAGATGTTCTTATAAGAAAACCAGTTTTTAATGTGCCAAGTTGTATATATCTGCTGCGTGGATGTAAAGCAATACAGTAGTTACATGTTCCTTTTTAATGGACCAAGCTTGTCCTAATGTACATTCTTGTTATTATTATAATTATTTTACTCTTAGTGGAACATGACTCATTCCATTAACTTTTATGTGTTGATTTAAAAAGAAGAAAAAAGAGAAAAAAAAAAAAAAAAAAAAAAAAAAAAGGAAACCTTCACTACATGAACCGTCAAGCAGTATTCAGAGCGAGTATTTGTTGTGAACTGTAGAATATATCAACTGCTAACACTATTCTTGTGTTCTGGTTGTACAGCTGAAAATGTCTGTCTCTTAAATTAAGAGGCAGCGTCTCCTGCACCGCCCTCCCTCTCTGCCTCCATGGGAAGTGTCACTCCTGAGAGCAAGCAGCCCAGGCACTGATTCCTCACTGCTTGGCACTGGGATGTCCAGAGGGGGCCGGGGAGCAGCAGGAATCCCCCCACCCTGCACCCATCCCCGGGCTGTGGCAAAGGGAGGGGGTGGTTGGCGTACGCTGCCCCTTGACAATGGCTTTTGCTTTTTTGTCTTTCAGACGTACATATGCATATACAGTCCTGTTTTAGATGTTCTTATAAGAAAACCAGTTTTTAATGTGCCAAGTTGTATATATCTGCTGCGTGGATGTAAAGCAATACAGTAGTTACATGTTCCTTTTTAATGGACCAAGCTTGTCCTAATGTACATTCTTGTTATTATTATAATTATTTAAAAAAAAAAAAAAAAAAAAAAAAAAAAAAAAAAAAAAAAAAAGAAAGGAAAAAAAACCCTTTGAGAAAAAAATATTTTATTAAAAAAAAAAAAAAAGAAATAAGAAAATAGTTTGGAATATTTTCTTACTGTAGAGAAGCACTGTACAGTACCAGGAACCCTGAGTATAAAATACTCGTGCGTGTAGTAGGAATATCGCATGTCCAAAAATCTTGAGTTGTCTCATTTAGTTTAAAACAGAAATCATTGTCTCAAATGGTGTTAAACACTAAAAAAAAGTTTTTAAAAAAAAAAAAAATAAAGTGCGTACAGAAGCGAGACACTAGCTCTGTCATTTTATCTTTCTTTTGTTGAAAGACTAAACAAAATGTTTTTTAGACAATCAAATGTTAGGTAAGTGCAAAGAATTGTTTTTCTTACTGGTGTAGAAATTAATGACTTTTTTTATTTTTCGGTTATTTTATAATAATGAGAAGACCAGTGTGTCACCAGGATCGCTGTTTTGAGACCAGGAAGCACTACATTATTGCAAATAGATATGAACTCTTAGTCTGCATGGGTGTAGGCTGTGTGATTGCTGAAAATAAATGCTGCTAATATATTTCCTTTTTACAAAGCATATCTAAATAGATCATTGTTTTGATGTTAATCTTTGTAAATTATGTATTACCAATTTTAACATTGGATGTAATTGCATAAAAAGCCTGCATCTCAATCCTGAGAGTCTAGTATTAAATGGAAAATCTTTTCCTATCGATGACTTGTGGGGTTTTCTTTGACATGTTCGGGGATTTTCCTTCCCTTGCCTCTGTCTCAACCACTCCTGTTGTCTTCTGACTCTCTTCCAGCCTCTTTGACGGGGTTGTTGCCCCGTCCTTTTCGAATCCCCACTTGCCTGATGGTACCAGGACAGAGTTTGATGCTGGTCAGCCCCTGGCAGGAGGGATGATGGCCTCGTGTGTGCAGACCCTGGGGCAGGCAGAGGCTGCGTAACTGCAGGTCGGTACGTGAACCATTCCCTCTTCGTATTCAGCACCTCTTCCCAGATTATCTGGGAATAATTATCTGGAGTTACCCCTGGGACTGAGAGGCAGAGATTCCTGGGCCCACCTCACCATCCCCTGACGCCTGCGGGTTCCATTCTGTCACCGTTGTCCCTGCAGCGTCTGTGCCCTCAGGGATAACCCCAACCAGAGGAGGGGATGTCCTGCTGGAAAGCAGTTCCAGGGAAAAAGACCTTGGAGTCCTGGTGGACAGTGAATTCTCCCTCAATCAAGCTCTCCATGCTTGACCCATGCACTTGCCCTCTTCTTAAACTAGAGGCACTAAGTGAGGATTGTAGTGGTCTGGGGAGGGGGGGTGTATTTAATTAAAAAAAAAAATTTAAGAAGTTGAAATAGTACCTGGATTCATCTCCTGCTGGCTTGACCCCATTTTAAAGTCCAGAGGCAGCTGTGGAATTCAATCAAAACCTACTTAAGGCAAACCAAATAACATTCCAATTAAAAGATAATGTCCCTCGTCTGGGAAGAAAAGTTCCAGAGAGAGAGATGAAAATGGGAATGGTGTAAAAAGAGAGCAGCTTTAGCCTGGAAGCAAAACTCAGCCCTTGGCTGAAGCAGGGGCTGCTCTGCTCTGAACCAGTGGCAGTTTGATGAATGAGATGTGGTTCTTGTTCCATGGGACATATCCCTGACCAAGTGCCCCTCAGAGAAGCTGCTATTGCCTCATGGCCCTTCTGTCTTCCTCTTACTGGAAAGCCCAGTGCAAAATCTAAATAGTTGGGTCTGAAATCACAAGCAATGAGAAAAACTCGGAGGGGGAAAAAATATATATAAATAAAAGCCACCTAGCTCCTACTGCAGTCCTGTGAGTCAGTGAAGAAAAAAAAAAAAGTTTTTAATAAACAAACAAACCTACATAGACCTTTACCAGTGCTGTGCAGCTGCCATCTCCTGGGGCTGGTTACCAGCCAGCCCGACACAGACTTTTCCAGGGTTACTTCTGGCTCTGGCTGGCTGCAGCCACCTCTAGCCACACAGGACACTTTCTGCTGAGGCACAACCCCTGTCCTGGGCTCTGTGCTCCATCCCTGACGCCACAGAACACCAGCAGGGCCCATGCTGCCTTCCCCTGCAGGAGCATCTCCTCCCCAGGAGCCCAGGCTGCCCGCTGGGCCAGGTCCAGCCTCCCCTGGCTGCAGTGATCCATTCTCACACATGGACAGGTGAGTCACAATCTTTATTTCCAGCTTTCTTCCCTCTGGAATAAACTTGTTCCTGTGGTTACAACTATTTTACAAAGTGCTGGGACTGTCCTGGCCAGAGGGCAAAGCAGAGCACGTGGAGGTGGTGGCGGTGGCAGGACTGGGTGGCACTGAGACAACATACAGGGACTGTGAGTACTGCACAGGGCCAGGGTCCTCCCCTCCCCTGGGGTGGGTGTGGGTCATCAGTGGGTCTGAGGAGAGGTGAGCAGAGCCCATGGGGGGCTCAGGGTGGACTGGCAGCAGCTCCGTGGGGACATGCACAGCGGTGGCTCCCGGGATGTCCCCGTGGCACTGGGGGGCACCGGGGTCTCCTGCAGAACTGCCAAGCCCGAAAGGGGTGAGGGAGGAGACAGTGTCCCCCCCACAAGGTGGCACCTGCTTCAGCAAGCTCAGCTCCCTCCTCTGGGCTCCTCCTCCTCACAAAATGAGGGATGTGTAACCAACAGGAACTAGGCCAGTGCTGTTTCCATGGCAGCAGCGGATCCAGTCTTCATCCACAGTGGAGAGCAGCTGCAGGATGTCCCCTTTTTGGAAGCTCAGGTGACCCTCAGCAGCACCCGTGTGGTCACACAGTGCCCGAACAGCCCTGCACAGCAAAAACCATTCAGCCCCCCAGGTACCACTGAAGGAAACTCCCACGGGACTCAGGAGAGGTTCTGAGGCTCATGTGGAGCCAGGGACCTCCCTCAGGCAGAAATTCCACCTGACAATGGACGTGGTTGAGAGGCCACATCTCAAAAACTCTCCCTGAGAGCAGCCAGAGCATGAGCAGCACTTGGGGAGGCACAGAGGGGACCTCTGCTCAGAGCTGGGGAGGGCTCAGGAGGAGGGGGATGGCCACTCACCCTCTCCATGCACTTGGACAGAGTCTGTGCAAGCACAGAAGGACCACAACAGCTTTAGTGACCTGTCACAGTTTGGTCACAGCTGCCACGTAGTCTCTCTGAACAATCTACTTATGAATCCAGAAAGCACACAAGAAAATGCTGAGTTTCCCTTCCTCCCCCCTCCGAAAAAAAAAAATGTCTGGGAAAATACTGATCACAGCAGGTCCACCCAGCAGAAGGGGGGCAAAATCCCCAGTGGAGAAGTCAACATGCAAGATAGCAACAAGGAGCAGTGACACCTTTCTCCAGCAAGACATGTAGGATGTCCAGGCTATGCCCTGCTTCCCCCCCAAAAAAAAAAAATCCCCCACCAGCTTCCCAGCCCCCACAATTACAGTGCCCTGCATCACCTCTGGGTCTGGGGCATGTTGGATGTGTTCCCCTCTGGCTGTTCTTGACCACGGATCTTCTCAGACATCAGCCCCTTCACCACCACAGCCAGGACACGTGTGCTGGGGGAGAGCCAGCTAGAGGGTCTCCTGGCAGAAAGCAAAGGAAGCCACAGATTCACCGGGCAAGCCTTTTCCCACCCATTCTGCTTAAAAAAAAACACAACCAAAACCAAAACTATTCTGGGCACTGACAAGGCTGTGTTATCAAGTATGACACAGCCTCCACCCTGAGCTCTAAAGGACAGAGGCAAAGTGATGGCAGCAGCACTTGGGACTCACCCCCAGCAGAGCACAACAGCCAAGGAGCACACCCTGGGCAGTGCAAGTCACCCCGGGAGGCCAGCGAGCCCCAGGGTGTGCTCCCCAGGGACTGCCAGGGATAAACTCCCCCCCCCAGCCCCTGCATCCTGCCTGCCCAAGCAGCTTCTTACCTGGACCTGGCTGAGATGGTGTCAAGGCTGGGAGGGAGGCTCCTGGCAGAGGGGTTGGTGGCTCCAAAAAGCCGTCCCAGCCAGCTGCCCTTGTCAGGACCAGGAGGACCCCCAGGCTCTGTGTTGGAAGGGGCTGCCTGGTTCCTGCTCACATGAGGCTCTGGGGAAGCAGCCCAGAGTTTCTCTCCAGCACTGAGCTCATCAGGCTTGGTGGGTGCTCCAGCTCCAGCAGGCAGGATGATGATGTCTTCAGGGGAAGAGGTCCCAGAGGTGTCAGCACTGCTGCTGGGCTTTGGACTGGAGAGTTCAGGGGCAGCTTTGGTCTGAAGGAGCTGCAGCTCAGTGCCTCTGGGCTCGGGTACAGATCCGTGGGGTCGTGCAGCCTGGCTGGGGCTGGAATCCCCCGCAGCCACCCGCAGCTTTGTCCACCAGACGAAGGGGAACTTCTCCTTGCTAGGAGCAGTGTAAATCCTGGAGGCCTCACTCAGCTGGCCCCACCAGCCACTGGGCCCAGCCCCGGGCTCTGGAGGAGCTGCCTTGAGCCCCTCTGTCTCCGGGGAGCCCTCAGCTCCCAGGAAAGTGCGGCTGAGCTGATCGCCCCAGCGCAGCACGTGCTGGAAGGTCTGCTGCAGGGCAGCCCCTACCTGGGGGCCAGGGACCAGCCCTGCCCAGGACTGGCATCTTGTGCTGCCCTCTGCACCCACTGCCCTCCCCACAGCGTCAGGAGGGACCTCATCTTCCAGGCTTGCCCCCTCAGCACAGCTTTGGCCATCCAGAGAAGGCTGCACAGCCCCAGGAGCATGAGTGGTGTGATGGGCAGGAGAGAGGGGTGACTCCAGCTGACGGGACAAGGGTCTTATATCCACAGAGAGGTGGTGGTGTTCAAAGAGCAGGTCAAGGTGGAAAGTCAGCACTGAGAGGGGCTGGATGAGCAGCAGCAGTTCATCAGCAAGGTGGGGAAGAGGGCCTTGACTCAGGGCAAAGAAGGCCACGGGTGAATACAGCATGGAGATTACACCTACGAGATACAGACAGTGCTGTAAATATCCTGCCTGTACCCATACATCCCTCCCAGGACCAGCTGGGCTGTCCTAGCAGGTCCAAAAGATGCTCCAGACTGTCTGCCTGACTGTCCTCATCCAGCATGACAGCCACGAGAAATGATGCCCTTGTCCATTACAGAAATCTCAGCCAAGCATTGTTGGTGAAACAGGTACAGGATTATCACCCTGTCAAGCAGGAGAAGTCTTGGGTGGAGTTTCTGGGTGCTGTGTCCTTACCTGGGCTCTTCTGAAGGTGAGAGATCCACAGCTCCAGCTGCTTAGTGCTAAACAAGACAAAGGAAACCCAGGTTAGAGCTCTCAGGACTCTGCCCCAACCTTCCACAAGAGCAAGGACAGCCTGGGCCACCGAGAGCCAACACTCACTTCAAAAGGCCAAGGATAAAGGCATGAAACTTCTGTCTGGCAGTGTTGAGAGGGGACAGCCCGGCCACGTGCCAGCACAGGGACTGCAGAGAGCGGGCGTTGGGGCCTGTGGGATTAACAACACCCTGTCACTGCCCTGGGGACACGTCACTGCCCTTTCCCAGCCCAGGCTGGCAAATTACTCCAGGAACACTGGGACGCTGAACCCAACCTCTCCAGCAGCACTTCTCTCCCACCCACCTGTTTTCACAGAAGCTTCCACTACACTCCAGGGGGAATTTTTCCTCTGGCCTGTGATAACATCCTTCTGGAACGGCTTCAGCCCATCCTCCACCAAGGCACAGAGAGCCGGGCAGAGGGTGCGCAGCAGCAGATACCCCACCTCGGGGCTGAGCCGGCTGTCCCCCAGCTGAGCCTGCAGCAGGAGGAGAGGAGCAGGAGGGGAACGACAGCACCGACCCCCGAGCCCGCAGGGAGGGGTGTGGGATCCCCCTCAGAGCTCCCCCCGCCCGCAGCCCCTCCCTCACCTTCTGCACCAGGTTCCGCGCGGTGCTGAAGTGGGCGATCACTTTATCCACGGCGGTGCTGAGGGCGATNGGGCACGGGTGGGGGGACGCTGCCAGGCCGGGGGACGCTGCCAGCTTGGGGCCGCAGCTCAGGAGCGCTGCTGAGACCACGATCCCACCGTGCTGGCACAGGGGGTGCCGGTGGCGTGGCATCAGGGTTGGGGAGGGAGTTGCAGTTGGGGTCTAGGTTGGCACAGGTGTTGGTGGCCTCTGGCACCACCGTGCTGGGAGAGGTCTCGTTGCCCTGGGAGTCAAGCGAGGCGCCGCTGCAGAGGCTGTCCGGGCTCTCTCCAGCCACAGTGTCTGATCTCTGGAGCTCTGGGGGGTTGAGGTTCACATCTCTTCCATCACACGTCCTACTCTGGTCAACCAATGACTGATCATCCTGACTGTCTTCTGTGGGAATGATGCTGGGCTGATTCTGGGGGCATTGGGACTCTTCTCTGGAGAACCCCTTGCAGTACACAGAGATGGGGGAGTCATCCAAGCTGAAATCTGAGCAGGTACTGCTGGAGGAGGAAGAGGAGGAGGAAGCCAGATCACAAGGTGTATCACAAGGGGAAGCCACCTCCTCCTCAGCATGCAGGCATGGGAAATCCTCTGGAGCTGCCTGGTTCTGGAGACCCAACGTCACCGGCTGTAGAGTGTGGGACTCACAACACTGGCATTTCACGGAGGGACTGTTAGAATTAGCATCCACTTGCTCACAGTTCTCGGGGCAGGTGGTGCAGCCGCTCTGGTCTTTTCCACCCAAGGAGTCAGAGGTCTCCTGGAGCTCCGGGTGCCGGGAGAGATGCAGCCCCAGGGAGATGTGCTGCAGATGGATGTGGTTGAGGTTGCAGAGCAAGCCTTTCTTTGGAGCTAACATGATGCTGCCTCACTGGTGATGCCAGGGCTCCTTGGAGAGCTCCACAGCTCCTCTCTTCAGACCATCCAGCTCCCTGCAAACACCGAGCACCCTTTCAGTTAGCGGGGGAAAACGCAGCAGCAGCTACCTGGAGAAGAAGGGGCAGGGCAAGAGGTGAGTGGTGACCTTGCAGGCACCGAGCAGGGCAGGACCAGCTGCAGGGGCCGAGGGCTCAGCGAGGGGAACACACCCAGCGGTGGGGCTGCCCCCCCCGAACCCTGCGGAGTGCTGGCCCGGGTGGGCAGGGGCTGCAGCCGGCCACTGATACCCAAAGCCTGGTCCGAGGAGGCTCTGAGCGATCCGGGGTGATTCTCTCTGCCGGGGATCGGCGGGCAATAGCATCTCGGAGATGCCATCAAGGAGAAAACGCCCTTGAACCCCCAGCCGGGCAGGGGAGGGGGCAGTACCGGGGGCTCAGCCCAGGCGGGGGCGAGGAGACGCCCGGACCCGGCCTTCGAAATGCCGCAGCCGCCGCAGGCTGCGCATGGCCCGGCCCTTCCCTGGCCGGGGGCAGAGCTCCGGCCCCGGTACCCACCGGCAGGCAGGGAGGGGCGGTTCGGCACCGAGCATCACCCAGCGGAGCGGGGCTGCCGGGAGGGAGGGAGAGAGAGAGGCC
>JAAWXA010000095.1:128499-141827 GCA_038090715.1 Florisuga fusca
CATCCCCATCCCCACTCCCATCCCCACCCCCTCGGGACGCACTGAAGGAGCCGGCGTTCCCCCACTCTGCCCAACCCCGGCCCCAGCCAACAGCAGCATCCAGGCACCTGCAATAATTTATGTTTATTGCCACAAACGCTGGGACACGAGCTACGACTCCCCAACAGCCCCAGGGCCCCCACACACAGCCCCGGCCCCCAGGCCAGGGACCAGCTCAGGCAGCCACAGCCGGGGGGGAGGGCAGCAACCCCCACGGGGCCCCTCAGCGCTGACTCCACCTCCAGGCCCACCCTCACTTCTGCCTCTTGTAAATCTTCTGAGCTAGGCTAAGAAAGATCTCCCTGGGGAGGTGGTTGCTGTGCTGATTGATCAGCTCCTGCAGGCGCCGGTAGCTGCTCTCCTCGTACTCCTGAAAAGCAGCCCTCATGCCCACAGTCTCATAGAGCTCCTTCACCTTTGCCACCTTCTCAGGCTCTTTGCAGCCATAGTTCTCCTGAAAAAAAAAAACAAACAATCAAAAAACCACCAAACAAAGAAGGCTGAGGCCCAGCTTACTGATGGAGCTGCTTGTTCAAAGCGTGGCAGGAGTCACCTCTTGTTCTCCCTTACACTGCATTCAACCACCAGATAGCAACGCAGGGCAGCAAAGGGCTCTTCAGGCAGACATTACAGCACTGCCCTCCCACTACACCATGTCCTCAGGGAGGGAGGTCACACAACCTCCTCCTCCTCATCATCTTCAAGGGGTTTCTGTCAGCCTTGTGGTGTTACCTCCAGGATCTGCCTCTGGGCTGGTGTGACCCGGCGCAGACACTCCACCACCAGCCAGCTGCACTTGTTGTCCTGGATATCAGTGCCAATCTTTCCCATCACCTTGGGGTCCCCAAAGCAGTCCAGGTAATCATCCTGTGCAAAGATGGAAACACATGAACACCACAACCAGCACCTTACAGACACCATGGGGCACAGAGTCAGCTCCTACCTGGACCTGGAAGAACTCTCCCATCTCCAGCAAGATTGCTTTGGCATTGTCATGCTCCTCCTTACTGTCAATACCCGCCTAAGACGAGTAAAAAAGGAGTAAAGCCTTCCAGCATCCACCTTCCACCCTCTCTTCTCCCATCTCCCAAGCCCCCTGGTCTCCTTGACAGCCATGGGTTAGGTCCCTCCTGAGATGTTTCCCTAAAACTCACCATGTACATGGCAGAGGCCACGGGCAGGTAGAAGGAATAGAATGCCGTCTTGTACTTAACAATTGCCTTATACCTGAAGCAGAGGAACCACGCTCAGTGCCAAAGCCCAGGATGTCCCCTCCCACCAGGGCTCTGCAGAACAGGGCCAGCAGAAGACAAGCAGCATTTCTTTCCAGCCATCCCCAAATGAGAGCAAGACGTGCTCCCCAGAGCCTGGCAGGTGACAGCAGCGTTTCAGGGAGCCCATTGTAGCTGTTGCACAGTCTGGAAGGGACTGCAGTCAGAGCCACCCTGCCACACTGGGGGTGGCATCTCTGTCCCCTTTTGCCTCTTTACCTCTGCTCACTGAAGCGATTCAAATCCACTTTGGAAAGAGGAGCAGTGATGAGGTCTAACGTCTGCCCAAGCTCAGTCTGGTAGCCAGTCTGCAGAGGGAATAAAGAATTTATTCACTCAGTTCCCAGAAAAAGTCCTCATAGCACACCAGAAACCCCAAGCCCCATTTTAGGTCCTGCCTGAGCCTGAAGGAAGGGTCTGTGTCCAGCAGGATTCTCGGGAACTTAAGGAACACTCAGAGATCCAGATGCCACCAACCCCCTAGAAATGGCCCAGCCCCCAGATAAATCTGCTGGGGAGCAGGGCCCAGGCTCACCTGCAAAAACAGCTCCAGCAGCTGCAGGTAGTAGGGCCGCTCCCCACAGTACTTCTTCAGCAGCCTGTAGACAGAGGACTCGAGGAGGAAGGCATCGTTGATGGCATCCAGACCGACCCCTTCCTGCAGCAGGAGAGCAGGGAGATGTCACAAAATACAGGGATCCCCCCCCCAACCCCAGCACAAAGGGACCTCTCACCTTCTTGTACCAGCAGGGCTGTCCCCGGCGGGTGAGGGACGCGTCCATGATGTCGTCGGCCACCAGAAAAAAAGCTTGGAACTGCAAGAGGCTGAGTCAGGGGTGTGGGGGGAACCCCCGGTGTGCCGCCGCCTCCCCCCTCTCCTGCCCGGGGCTCTCACCAGTTCGATGCACCATCCGACGGCCAGAGCACAGCGCAGGCTCTCCGGGTCGTGCTGCCCGGGGCTCGCCAGCTGCCGGTAAGCGCCCAGCACCGTCAGTCCCCGGTTCAGTTTTCCGCCCGGCGCGTTGTACTCCAGCACCTGCGGGCAGAGGACAGCGGGCAGCGACGGGAGGAGAGAGACGGGACGGTAACGACGGGAGGAAAGCGACGGGACGGTAACGACGGGAGGAAAGAGATGGGACGGTAGCGACGGGACGGTAGGGAAGCGGGGGCAGCCCCTGACCCCCCGCGCCCCTCTCACCTCCTTCAGCCGGGTCACGGCATCCCCCACCTCCGGGTGCCCCAGGCCGCCCTCTGTCAGGTCACGGACGACCTGCGGGAAAAAGGCCAAGAACTCGTCCCGCTCGGACGCTGCTTTAACCACTCCGCCGTTCATGCTGCCGGGGATGCACGGCCCGGCCCCGCCGGTGCCCACAAGGCCTTTCCCGGCGCCCGGCCCCTCCCGTCTCGGGCGCCCAGCGCGGAGCTCGCCGGGACGCGTAGTCCGGAGCCTCGGAGGCACCAGGCGCCTCCCGCCCGCTGGACTACAACTCCCGGCGTGCACCGCTCGGGGACGGGGTCTCGGCTGGACCCCGCGCTCATTGGCTCGTTTCATCGTATGAGGATGAGCCCAAGGAGTCTGAGCCAATGGAATTGCGAGAGGAGCGGAACCGAATCGTCTGATTGGTGGAGGCAGCGAATCGAGCGAGGGCCCGGCCGGCGCGCAGGGAGAAAGGTGGGAGGGGAGCGGGGGTGGGGGGAGACGGGGGTGCGGTGCAGCCCTGGGGAGCAGTGCAGAGGGGGATGCAGTGCAGCTTTGGGGTGCGGGTGGTCGGGGGGTGCAGTGCAGCCCTGGGGAGCAGTGCAGAGGGGGATGCAGTGCAGCTCCGGGGTGCAGGTAAGCGGGGGGTGCAGTGCAGCCCTGGGGTGCGGGTGATGGCTGAATGCAGTGCAGCTCTGAGGTACGGTGCAGCCCTGGGGAGCAGTACCAAGGGGGATACAGTGCAGTTTCGGGGTGCAGGTAACCGGGGGGTGCACTGCCCTGTGGGGAGCAGTGCAGAGGGGGATGCAGTGCAGCTCCGGGGTGCAGGTGATCAGTGGATGCAGTGCAGCTCTGGGGTGCAGTGCAGGGGGGTGCAGTGCAGTGCACCCAACAGGGCTGAGGACAGGAAGGTGGGTGCAGCTCGTGACACCCACCACAGGCCCTGCAGCTCGACCCCCCCCAGGCCAATCTCCCTCCTGCTCTTCTCCTATGGTTTCCTCCCTTGGCTCCCCTGGAGGACTCCCGCTTGGCCCCGTTGCTGGATGGTCCCTGGTCCCCATGGCCCTGGAACAGGCCGGGCCCTCACCCCTCACACCTCGCTCTGCCCTGGTTGTAGATGGAGTAGGAGGTGGCAGCTGGACAGGAGACTCACAGCCCAGAGCTGTGTCACCCTGAATGCTGCTTTGCTTCCATCAGTCCGGGTGCTCTGTGGGGCTGCATGGTGCCAATCCAGGCCCAGCCCTGCAGCAGGACAGTGGGCAGGGGACCCTGACCCACCCACTCTTAATCCCACCAGCTGCACTGTAATCTGACCTAATCAAATTAGAAAGAAACCAATAATCAGCTCTGATCTCATGGCCTGTCACCAAGCTGATAGTGGGGCTGCTGTGGGGAGAGCCAGCAGGGCACTGTGAGGGGCTGCCTGCACCCTCATCCTGCCTGCACCTTCCTCCTGCACCCTCATCCTGCCTGCACTTGCCTCCTGCATCCTGCCTGCATCCTGCCTGCACCCCTGTCCTGCCTGTGCCATATGAGGCCGCAGTGGGGTGCAGGCAGAGCAAAGCTGTGCCCGTGCTGGGTGTCCTGTCAGCACCACATGGGGCTGTGCCCCGCAAACCCCCCCCCCTCAGCTGCTGCAGCTTGGGTACGCTGACCCATCTGATGCTGCACAACCTTCATTTAATCAAGTTAATGCCGAGACTGCTCTGCAATCAGGCAGCATCAAACCTCCCCCTCCCCCAGGTTAATGGAGGGAGCTGGAAGGGGAAAATAACCCAAGATTAAACATTAATCTCCCTGGGGCCTGAAGGGAGGGGATGGATGGGAAGGGATCTGGTGCCTTTGGGCTCCTGCTGCACTGATGAGTCTGGGGGCTGCAGAAGAGGGCCCTCGCCGGGTGCTCGAGGATGGTCTGGCTGCTCCTTTTCCAGGGAGGGTCAGGATCAGCTCAAGCTTTTAATCAGAAGGGGGAACCACAGCATCCCCCAACCCCATCTTGTCCCCATGGGCAGCACCGAAGGAGGCTCCCCTAGACCAGCTCAGAATCTCTCTTTATTATTTAAATCCATTATGTACAACGACCAAAAATAAAAAAACGCTTTTAAATTCTCTGCGATATGAAAACTACAAGCTCTGTACATTGACTGCCGTGAGTGCAAGAGTGAAGGCTCATGGTCTTTGGTGGCTGGACTCATGCCCACACAGGCTGCAGAGACATGGGTGCACAGCCAGCTCCCCTGTCCCCCCCGGCTGCCTGGGATGGGGCGTGGGGCCACAGCGTGGCTCACAGCAGAGCCCCACCACACTGGGGACTGGAGCACAGGGTGGCCCTGGCTCCTGGCATGGGGCGTGGTAAGGGTGCACTGGCGGCACAGGAGGCAGAGGTGGAGCCACACTCAGTGCCACCTGGGCCAGTGCTCTGCGGGGGACACGGGATGACCACCACAACATCTACATCACGCAGTGTAAACACGACCCGGGAATGTCTGACTATGCGGCCCGGCCGCAGACCCCTTCCTGAGGGACTGCTGGGGAGACACTGACCACGGGGATGGAGCGGGACATAGGGGTAGGCAGGGAAGGGGACTTGAAGTCTGTGGGAAAAAAAAAAAAAAAAAAAAAGNAAAAAAAAAAAAAAAAAAAGGCAGTGCTGGATATCCCCTCCACCAGACACGCCACTGGGATCCCGCCGAGCTGCTCTGCCCCACGGGCTGGGCTCCCCGAGCAGCCCTGTGCTCTGCACAAGTCCTGACATCCCAAAAGCAGAACTGGAGAGACCTCACTGTGAGCATTACTGTATGGAACAAGACCCTTCCCCGCACACGGGGGTCTGGCAGGTCCTGCTCGGTGTCAGCCAAGTCCCAGAGCATGACCACAAGCCATGGTTCCTGACTCCGGCAGTGGGAAGCAGCTTGCGCAGCACGGCAGGGTTGGGAGGGGACACTACTCTAACCAGGACTGGAACACATTTGGCCCAAGCAACACTGTAAGCAGAGCTCAGCTGCTCAGCAGAGCCATGACTCAAACACACATTGCTGACTACTGGCTCTGGAGGGAGATGGGCTGGCTGTGGGGACCCCGGAGGGTGAGGGGAGGCAGCCCCACAGCCCTGCCTGTCACCCAGGCACTGCCCAGGGTTGGCATCTCTTCACAACACCCTTTTGCTCATCGTGGTGCTGGGGCATCTCCAGGCAGTTTGGAAATGGGGTGGCAGCAAAGGCCAGGGGGGGAGAAGGGCCAAGGCTGAGCATCTCCCTGGAGCCGGGTCCCCCCCTGGGCTGCCCTCTCTAAGCATCCTCCCCTCTCCCAAGAGCTTCAGGCAGCCGGGTCCCCCCTTGCTGGAGCATGGTGAGGGGCCAGGCTGCAGCACCTGGGTGTGGGGGCAGAACCCTGCCCAGGGGCACATCCCAACCCCACAGGGACCCGAACCCTCTGAGGCCAGATGCTCCCCTGAAGGGTGCTCAGTGGGGGACACGCCTGCCCCTGGCTCCATTTGTCACACCAGGGAGACCCTGCCCAGAACCCCTGGTTCTGGCAACATGCCCCAAGGGACCTGCCAGGGCCTCAGGGAGGGGAGACTCAGCCCTGTCTGTCTCTGGGTCCTCACATTCTGCCTGCCTGGGGAGACCCCACCAGGGGCTCCATCCCTCTCGCACTCCCCTTGGCAGTGGACCCCGGGGGGCTGCCTCCCCCTCTGCTCTCAAAAAGCGAAGGGGCTGGGCAGAGCCTTCTGGGGATCAAGGCAGGCACATGTCAGCCACTGCTGTGACACAGGACAAACTGGAGGAGCTGCCAGCACCAGCCTGGACCCGAGCAGAAGCAGAGTGGGGGGTCCAGCACCCAGGGAGCAATTATGGGGACCAGGGTCCCCAGGAAGGCTGGAGTTTGAGACAGTTGTCTCCCATGAGGGCAGGACCTGGGACAGACGGGCAAGGAGGGGAAAGCCTGGGCAGGGTCCCTGCCGTGGGGCAGTCATCAGATCCCCTTCCTCATCCAGCTGGGCCAGCTCTGGGGCTGCCCCATAGCTGTCCCTGCTGTGCCCCACACCCAGAGCAGCCAGTCCACAGCCCCGAGTGCTGCTGCTCACCTCCTCCTCCTTCTGGGGACCTTTTCCTGCTGCTCTGCCCCTCCAGCCATCTGTGGGCCAAGGACTCACATGTTGGATGGGAGTTTGGGCTTCCCTGTTTCCACCTCGGGGCTGAAGGCCACGGAGCTCTTGCGGGAGGGACCTGCTGCGGGCCTGGACGCGGGGGCCGGGGACTGCGGGGTGGACGCTGCGGCCATGGAGCGGTTGGGTTGGGCCAGCGATCCTGAAGGCATCTGCTGCGAGTGTGCTGACTGGCCTGGGAGCCCCGGACATGGCTTGGCAATGAGGCCGGCTACCGAGGGGGAGGATCTGCGGGCCAGGTTCCCCGCGGATTTCCTGCCCTGCTGCAAGGAGCTCCCATCACCTTGCTGGGCCACTTTATTGGGAAGGGAAGGCTGGGAGGCCGAGAGGAGGCGGACGTCCTGGGTGAGCCGCCCCACCGGCAGCCCCTGGATGCTCCTGTGCTTCACCAGCTGCTGGGGCTGCATCAGGAGAGAGATGTGGGAGCCGGTGGCTCGGGACAGACTGTAGTGGAGAGTTCTCCCGGCCGGCAGTGCCTGCTCCGAGCTGGGGGATGGAGCCCCCGCCGCCTGCTGTAGCAGCGAGGTGGAGACCGAGGCGCCACGGGACTTGGAGAGCTGGGGCTGGGACCCGGCCGAGGACTGCTTGGCCCCCGCTGGGAGGTCCCCCTTGGGTGCCACCCGCGGCAAGGCCTGCACCCCGTGGCTTGGTCTCTGGGCCCCGCTCTCCAGGGGCACCTGAGACTGCACCATGGGGGAGGATGGCGAACCGGCAGCGGGCGTCTGGAGGTGGGACGGTGCCCCTGACGGGGAGCTGACGGAGGAGGGCCGCGAGCCCCCCAGGCTGGGCTGGGACCTGCGCACCTGCCTGGTGAGCAGCGTGGCCTCGGGGGAGAGTGGGCTGGAGATGGAGGATGGAGGGAGGAAGATGTGGGCCTGCAGGCTGTGCTGGTGAGTCAGGGCAATGGCCACGTTGGTGGTGGCTGCAGCCGTCTGCAAGGGTGCGTGCACCAGAGGCTCCCAGATGACCGGCTTGCCGCTCAGCTCCCGGCCCATCGCCATCTGCTGCAGGTCCTGGATGTTGTGGGCCACGTCCTGGTCATGCTTCACAATTTGCTGGATCATCTCGTTGTTTATGGGCCCCGTGCTATGCTCAGCTCGCTTGCGGAGCAAGATGGAGTTCTTCTTCCCTGTGTGGGAGAAAGCAGTGCCATCAACACTGTCTCTCGGGGACACTGTGGAGGGCAGGATGGCAGTGGAGAAGGGACACTAAAACTTCACCCATGTGCTGAAGGGAAGCAAGAACCCAGGGGGGGTTCTGGGCTGGGCTAGGGGGAGAAGCAGGGATAAAACAGGGGAATCCTGGCTCCAAAGGTTCCAGGCAAGGGGCTGGAGGCTACTGTCCTGCTTGTCCTCCACAGGCAAAAGGGTAAGGACAAGCACCTGGCCAAATGCCAAACAGTACAAATATGGGGAGGGATGTGTATAACAGCCTCCCTCAGGGACCTTGTCTGGGAGGGGAGAGGGATCCTGGAGGCAGGCTCCTTCCCTGAGATCCTCCTCAGCTTCAATCCTGGGCACCTATGGGGCTGGGTTGCCCTGATCCATGGGGTCCTTTGTACCATCACCCACGGGGGCAGAGATGCCATTGCCCTGTGGTCTGTGGTGCTGTCACTCATGGGGCTGGGGTGCCATAGCTCTCAGGAACAGGGGTGGAGGTGGCCCAGGGGCCACTCCTCACCTATGCGGTCCAGCCGGTCCATGGCCACTGTCTCGAAGGCCCTGCGCATCATGGGGTACTCCTCCAGCACCTCGTTGAAGTTATCCACCGACAGGGAGTAGAGGCGGCAGTAGGTGTCAGCTCGCACGCTGGCCGTCCGCCTGCCCCGCGTCAGCAGGCAGATTTCTGCAGGGAGACAAGTTGGGAGTGGCAGCATCATGCAGTCATCCACCCCCTACCCGACAGCCTCCCCAGATAAGGGCACCTGGAGCGGGGACAGGACTGCTCAGCACTCCCACACCCTGCACAGAAGCAGAGCACGACTCAAGAGGAGGGACAGACCTGGGAGTCCAGAGAGCCACGGCCATGCCCTCGCTCAGGGACTCCCTCCCCAAGCCATGGAGACACCCCTGGGCATGGCTGCTGATATTACCTGGCCTGCTTCTCTCCCAAACTTGTGCTCGTAGCCCACAAACTGGCTCAGATGCTCTGCTTTAAACCACCCTTCTCTCTGGACAAAGCCAGGGGGGTGGGTGCCCCCTCTGCCCAAGCCAGCCAGAATTCAGGGCTCTGACTGCTGGTCCCTTGGACCCAGTCTGATGGATGAGGTGTCCCAAAAGAAGAGGGCTGGTGGACTTCTGAGCCCCAGAGCCCAATGTGAAGTGGATGCCAAGGCTTTGGCATTGGGCAAGAGGGGATGGGCAGAGTGTGCAGCAGGCAGAAATATCAGGGGTGCCCCAACTCCTGCCCCTTGATCCTCTCTGCTCTCCAGGTCCCCCGGCTCAGCCTCACCCCCAAAGTAGGAGCCATCGGACAGTTTTGTCTCCTTGTTGCCCTTGGTGAGGATGCTGACCACCCCGTGCTGGATGAAGTACATCTTTTTGCCCACGGTGCCCTCACGGATGATGAAGTCCCCAGGCTGGAAGACCTCAAAGCGCAGTTTGGTCAGCATGGCTGTCACAAAGTTGGGGTCAGCGTTGGCAAACAGGGGCATGTTGGCCACCAGGTTGCGGCAGTTGAAGTTGATGATCTCCTGTGGGGTGAGGAGTAGGTCATCAGGGACATCACCAAGCACTGGCCCTGCTCCCCCAGGACACCAGGGTGCTGTCCTGTACCTCTTTGAGTGGCTCGACTGAGCTCCCCCAGGATGTTCTCCTCGTCAAACATCTTGCCCTGGTAGCGGTGCTCGTAGTACTCGTGGATCCGCTGGCGCGTGTCCCCAGGCAGCTTGTGGAATGACATGTACTGCTCCACTTGCTTGTACTGTGGGGACAGGCAGAGCCACACAAGGCTTTGCTGAAACAACCTGCACTGCACCGGAGACCGCTGTCACTGCTGGCCAATGCTTTCCCTCTCCTCAGCATTGGAAGCAGCTGCTGCTGGAGCTGGGATCCAGGAACCCTTGATCCAGGGCTGTGTCCCAAAGGCCTCCTCTGGGGCAGGGAATGGGAGGGACCCCTGTGCACTCAGGGTCCCAGGGCAGAGGCCAGGATGGGGCTTCACTATTCCAGGGTGAACCCCAACATCATGAATGGGGCATCTCTACCCAAATAGGCAGCCTGACCCCCCCCCTCCCATGCCCCCAGGTGAGGAGCAAGGGCAGAGATCAGGGCAGGAACCAGCAGGATAGGGTGGCCCACATGGAGCTGGGCCTGGAGCTGGACCCACCGCTGCTGAGGCACCTTCCCCCAGTACTCAGGCACTCACTACCCAACCCGCTGACCTTCTCCTGGTACTGGCGCCGGGATGAGTCCAGCGACTGGATGAGAGCGGTGGCGTGGCCGATGAACATGGCGTAGCAGGTGGCCCCCACGATCATGCTCAGCATGGTGAGCCAGACGTCAGTCATGCCCTCGGGTGCCTGCTGGCCGTAGCCAATGCAGAGCATGTGGCTCATGGCCTTGAACAGGGCGTGTGAGTACTGCTTCCCCCAGGAGTCGTTCTGCAGATGAGGGAACAGTGGCACTGGGGGGGGCTGTTGGAAGGAGCTGCTGGGCTGAGCCCTCCAGTCCCCTCTCCCCAAGTCCAGAGCACAGCTTGGAAAAGATCTGTGATATGTCCAAGCCCAAAGGGCAACGCTCCACTCTGGGAGGAGGCACAGGGAATGTGCAGGGCCTTGAGTCTGCACCAGCCCCTGCTCTGGAGAGGAGGCAGGAGCCCCACTACCCTGTTCCTTTGGCACTAGGGATTCCCCTGGCTACTCCAACTCCAGCAGCAGCTGGAGATGGGAAGGTGATACAGAGATTCCCTCTGCCCCATCCCATTGCTGCTGCAGGGCTGTAAGCAGTGAGACACTGCTCAGCAGCCTCTGAATCCAGGCAGCTCCAGCCTTAGAGTAGATGTGTAACCAAAAACCTCTCCTACCCACTGCAGATGCACGGCCAGTATCACCCCTGCCCGGGGCACTCACCACCATGTGGTTGATGGAGACCCAGCAGTCCTCTGGGAAGTCTTGCAGCATGGGCACCAGGAACTGGAGGCAGCCATCCCAGTGGCACAGCAGCAGCATCATGCCGATGAGGTTGAAGATCCTCACCACAGCACTGGCCAGGTCGTATGTCATATGGAAGATCTGGGGAAGAGGCAGGAGTGGAACCTCTGCCCTCTGGCCAGCCATACCCCACGGTCAGGATCCTGACCTGGGCTGAGATCCCGACAAGGAGTCTGGGACCTCCAGTCCAAGGGGTTCTCACCTCCTCCCACTGGTGGATGTAGCGGATGAGGCGTGAGAGGCGCAGCAGGCGCAGCAGGCTGAGGATCTTGGTGAAGCGGACGATGCGCAAGGCCCGGGCTGTCTTGTAGACATCAGAATCCACCTGGGTCTCCAAGTCAACGATGAGGAAGATATAATCAACTGGGATGGAAGAGATGAAGTCGACCAGGAACCAGCTCTTCAAGTACTTCATTTTGATGGTGTGAGGGTCAAGGATGATCTCCGTGTTGTCCTCCACCACAATGCCTGTCCGGAAGTTCAGCACCAGATCAGCCAAGAAGAAAGTGTCTGAAAGCACGTTGAAAACGATCCAGGGCGGGGTGTTCTCATCCTTGAAGAAGGTGATGCCCACAGGCAGGATGATCAAATTCCCCACCATCAGGAGCAGCATGATGAGGTCCCAGTAAAACCTGCAGGGGGGGAGCATGGGGGATGGGGCAGGCAGGGAGGAGTGGGGAGAAGCAGGACATGTCCAGTTAGAAAGCAAACCCAGGTTCAAAATCAGAGTCCAACACGTCGTGGAGAGATGGGACACATGCACACATCTCCCCTGCTGCTGAACTGGGACACGCCAAGTGCTTATTTGTGGAGAGGAGGAATCCTGCACTGGCTCTTGAGGCAGAGCAGAGCCAAAGGTCTAGGGGAGTAAATGTCACCCCACAGGTGGAAGAATGGGTGAGATGTAGCTCAAGGAGCTTGGCTGTCTCCCCTCCTTCTCCTCATGACATGACATGACAGTGCATGCACATGCATGGCCTTGTCCCAAACTGGACATCTGCCCTCTGGAGAACTCTGGGAGGACGTGGGCTTTGCTCCTTGGAGGTCCTTGTCACCCGCTGGCTCCCACCACCCCCCTGGCTGGCTTAGCAGGATTTAGAATAAGCTGTGCTGGTTATGCAAAGCAAGTGCTGAGCTTCTGGGGCGTGGAGGGACTCAGGGGCCAGGGAGGCTGCTGGGATTGTAGCACAGGGAGCCAGGCAGCAGCCAAGCAAGGGCAGACAAGTGCCATCACCATGGGAAGGGTGGGAGGAACACTTCTAACCCCAAAAAGGCTGCTCATGAGCACTGGGCAGGAGCTATGCAGACCTGGGCCTGCAGGACCCTCATCCCCCTCCTTTCACTGAGTAGAGAAGCTGAGAAGCTTCAGAGGAAAATCCAAGAAACACCGAGCAGCAGTTGCCAAGGGTTTTGCTTATGCCATGAAATTCATTATCCCCATTCATATGCAAATGTGGCTGGGATGTTCTCATTCTTCACGCAAATGCACGTAACCCCTTCACGAGGTGACAGCTCCTGTGACAGTTTGGTGGCCTCCCGAGCTCTCCACTCCAAGCCCAGCTCCCACCTTGACCTGGGCGAGAAATTTCCCCCTGCACCTGAAGGAACACTGCACACCGAGCAGGGAAAACTCTGCCCCCTGCAGCTGCCCGGCCCTGCCTGGAGCTCCTCAATCAGATTCAGGCTTAAGCTCCTTGGGGCAGGCCCTCTCCTCTACTCCATGTCAGCCCAAAGGTTCAGGGCCCTGATCTACACGGCCTTTG
Source organism: Florisuga fusca (assembly GCA_038090715.1). Lineage (NCBI taxonomy): Eukaryota > Metazoa > Chordata > Aves > Apodiformes > Trochilidae > Florisuga > Florisuga fusca. The sequence continues at coordinate 141,089 of JAAWXA010000095.1, forward strand.
TGTATCCCCATAATGGGATAAACACCAGCCTAATCCCACCGGCTGTCCACCTGCCAGCTGGCTTCATGTCACCTTCAGCGCAGGGCACTGCCCGTGGAAGCCGCTCCAGCGAGCTCAGGCTTCCAAACTTCGGGGCAGCTTCCCCAGAAAAAAGGGATCGAAGGGTTTGCAGCCTCCTGTGTCACAGGGAGCAATGCAGGGAGCTGGTCTGTACGGGAGCTTGGGGCCCAGCAGCCAGGAGAACGGGCTACAGGTGGCAGGGAGCCATGGTGGGTGCCAGCCCTGCTGCGGGGTGCTCTGCCAGGCCGGGGACATCAGCCTTGTCACAGCTTGCCGCGGGAGATAACCGCCTGGCAGCTTCATCCCCGTAGAGAAAGCCCACCCTACATGACTCAACATCCCCGTGACACCCAGTTCCTCCCACATCATCCGTCCCTGAGCTCTCCCTGTGATCCCGGTGACACCGTGAGCCAGGCCCGGCTCCTCGCGGGGGGCATTACCCCCCTCCAGCAGCTCCCTGGACCACCGAGCCGGGGCTAGGCAGGCTGGTGTCCCCACCGTGTCCCTGGGGGGATGGGGTGGCTCCTCACCAGACCATGCGAGGAGGCGAGGGCAGGCAGCCCCGCTCCTCCTTCGCAGGCCCGGACTGGGGTCAGCGGAGGTACCGGCTCGGCTGGGGGTCCCCTGGCCCGGCGGGAGCCCCCAGCACCAGGCGCTGCAGGGGGCTCCCGCCGGGCCA
>JAAWXA010000095.1:141997-166699 GCA_038090715.1 Florisuga fusca
CCCACCCGCCGCCCCTTCCCTCGGCCCCGGTCTCCCGTTGCCTCGCTTCGAGGCCGGGCCCCGGTGCTTCCGCTTTTGGTGCGCGGTGAGGCCCCCGCTCGGCGGCCGCCGTCATCGTCCCCAAACCGGTTACAGAGCTGCCGTGGAACGCCCCTGTGCTTCTCCGGTTGGTGTGGAGGGTGCCGGGCCCGGGCGTGCCGCCAGCGTCGCCCCAGTTAATTACAGGCTGGAAGCGGCGCTCGGTGCCCGCCCCGGGCGCTGTCAGAGGAGTCGGGTCGGGGACACCGTGCGCAGCCCCGTAGAGCCCGGTCGTGCGCTGGAGGTTGAACCTTGCTCGGCTGTAACCGTGCTGAATGGTGTCTGGGGTCGCCCCGTCCCCGGGGTGGGGTTTCCCCCTCGGTATCTCAGCCTCGGGTGTCGGTGTGCAGGCAGGGAGGCAACCGGGAGCGTATGTGAACCTTTCGGGGGGGAAAAAAAAACCACAAAACCCCATAGCATGGGGCTGTGGGTAGAGGGAGCTCCTCTGGAGATGGGGCAGGTTTTGTTGCTTGCTGCTTCAGCACAAAAATGCGTGCAGGGAATGCCTGAGGGTGGTGGAGCGAGGTCTGGCTGTGAGAGCAAGATTTGAAGAACTGGAGCTTGGTGGGGGGTCACCTGGTGTGTGTGCCATCTTACCAAGGGGTTTTCTTCTTTGATCCTCATGCACGTGTCCTGCCAGGGCAGTAGAGGTGAGCGCTCCTTCCCTCAGAGCCAGGGTCTGCCAGGCTTTGTACGAGCCTCTGCAGGAGGTTTTTGCTCCTGGGATGCCCCAGGGGCCTTCCTGCTCACAGTGTGAATCGAAGGTGTCACTTGCTTGGCAGTAAACCAGAGACATCTGCTCAGGAGCTGCCCAGCTCGCTGTCTCCAGTGCACGGGGACTCTGGGTCAAGCACTGGAAATATCCTGAGCTCCATTTTACCTTCTCCCAGTTTTCCTTGGTGCTGCCTCACTGCTTCTTGGGGAGCACAGTATTTTAAAGAGAAGCTGTATGCCCCCAAATCACAGCATCACAGAATGGTTTGAGTTGAAAGGGACCTTAAAGATAATCTCATTCCAACCTTCCTCCTGTGGACAGGGGCACCAAATGCTGTGCCCAGTAGAGAAGGGGGGTGAAGAGGGAAGGTAACTTGGAAAGTAGGACCACAGCCTGTGTGGGTGATCATATCCTTTCTTGTATGAGGTTCTGGGATTTCTCAGCTCATCCCCTCCCAAATCCCCTGTGTGCACCCAGCCGTGTGCTTACCACCTCCCCACCCTGTGCCCTTGCAGCTCCTTGGCCAGTGACCATTGAATCACAGATTCTTTCAGGTTGGAAAAGACCCTGAGGATGAGCGAGTCCAATCATCATCCCTACTCTGCAAAGTTCTGCCCTAAACCATATCCCCCAACACCACATTGAACCGACCCTGAAACACATCCAGGGGTGGTGACTCAACCACCTCCCTGGGCAGCCTATTCCAGGGTCTGAGCACTCTTTCTGTGAATTTTTTTTTCTTTATGTCCAGTCTAAATCTACCCTGGTGCAGCTTGAAGCCATTCCCTCTTGTTCTGTTGCTAATTATCTGTGAGAAGAGACCAGTACCAACCTCTCCTGTGTCCTTTCATGTACTTATAGAGTGATGAGGTCTCCCCTCAGCCTCCTCATACTAAACAGTCCCAGCTCCTGCAATCATTCTTCATAAGATTTATTCTCCAGACCCTTCACCACCTCCGTTGCCCTCCTCTGTACTTACTCCAGCACCTTGATACCTCTCTTATATCGAGGTGCCCAAAACTGGACACCATACTCAAGGTGTGGCCTCACCAGTGCTGAGTACAGGGGAGCAACCACGTCCCTACTTCTGGTCACGTTATTTCTGGTACAAGCCAGGACACCTTTGGCTCTCTCCCCCTGGGCACCCTGCCTGGCTCGCATTCAGCCGCCTGTCAGTTAGAACCCCCAGGGGCCCTGCACTGATTTCTCTCCCTGGCAGTTGCCTCCTGAGGTCACCACTGTGTCTGTTGTCCCCGTAGATGCCTCACTCGAGAAGGTACCGCTCGTCGGAGCGCAGCAGCCGAGGCAGCTACCACGAGCGCTACAGAAGTCGCAAGCACAAGAGGCGGCGGACGCGGTCACGGTCGAGCAGCAGCGAGCGGGACCGGCGGCATCGGCGGGAAGACAGTTACCACGTGAGGTCCAGGAGGTGAGTCTGAGGGGACCCAGAGCCCAGAGGGGTTTGGTCCCGGTGGTCAGGCTGGCTGAGCTGTGTTTTCCCAGTAACTTCCCAGTAACTTGTGCTGTAACTTCCTGGGTAGAGTTTATAATTCATAGAATCAGAGAACGTCAGGTTGGAAGGGAGGGACCTCAAGGACTGGGTGATCCAACCCTTCTAATCTTATTGTTTACCTGGTGTGTCACAGAATCATTGAGGCTGGAGAGGACCTCTGAGATCATCAAGTTGAGCCTGTGACCTAACACCACCACATCAGCTAGACCGTGGCACTAAGTGCCACAACCAGTCTCTCCTTAAACACGTCCAGGGATGGTGACTCCACCACTTCCCTATGCAGTCCATTCTAATGTCTCAGCGCCCCGTCAAGCTGAGACTTCAAACTTTCCAAAGTGGAGGAATCCACCACTTCCCCTGGGAGACCATTCCATTGTCTGACTGTCCTCAGAGTGAAAAATTTTCCTCTTGTGTGTCCAATTGGAATCTCCCCAGGAGCAACTTGTGCCCATTTCCCCTTGTCTTGTCCATGTGACTCCTTATAAACAGGGAGTCTCCATCTTTGTAACCCCCCTTTTAAGTACTGGAACACTGAGATAACCTCTCCCCTAAGCCTTCTCTGAACTGAATTAAATCATTGAATCCCTTCCCCTTCCTTCCTCTCCCTAGCTACGACGACCACTCAGCAGACAGGAGGGCCTACGACCGGCGTTACTGTGACAGCTACCGGCGCAACGACTACAGCCGCGAGCGGGGGGAAGCCTACTATGAACCTGAGTACCGGCATTCCTACGAGTACCGGCGCTCCCGGGACCGCGAGGGCAGCTACCGGAGCTGCAAAAGCAGCCGGCGTAAGCACAGGCGGAGGCGGCGCCGCAGCCGGTCCTTTAGTCGTTCCTCATCGGTGAGTATCCTCCTGTGCTGGGCCTCCCCTGTAACCTTTCTCTCCCAGGTGGCGAGCTGGGTAAGTAGAAAACTCCCTTTTCTCTAATGCTCTCTCGGACTCGGCTTGAGAAATGAGTAAGAAAGTCTTGGACGCGGGTTCCTGGCTGCCATCCTGGAATAATTCAGTGGTGGCTGCCCTGTGCTGGCCGGGCATAGGAGGCCCAGACCCCTCTTTTAGTGCTGCCTGCTCAGGATGGGAGGAGGACAAGCGTGCCTCGTGGGCTGGTGTGTCCCCCAGGGGTGTTGCAGTCCTTTCTCCCTGCACTGCTCTTGGAGATGCTCTTCAGGAGCTGTCTAGGAACCCCAGCCCAGCAGTTTGTTGTGTGAGAGCTGTACAGCAAAGGTTCAGCTGATCCCAGTCCCAGAGAGCTGGGCCTGCCTGCGACAGGGACCCCATGGTCCCTGGTTTGGGCCTGGGTTCTGTGGCAGGAAGCCCCCCTGGCTCTGAGGGTTAGGTCCTGCATCAGAGCAGGATCCTTCTGGGGGTTCTCAGCTGATGTGGAATGTCACACGAAGGAGCAGAGCTTGTAGACTGCTCAATTCAGGTGGAGGCAGCAACCATCACAAGCTCTTCCCAGCAGTGTCCCAGGCTTTCTCTTCTTGTCTGTTCTGCTGTTCACCTTCCACTTCTGTCAGACCTCAGAGACATTCTCTGCTCTGTGTGTGGAGCTCTCAGTGTTGTCTGGTCTGTTCTGGCTCTATGTCCAGGGATGGGAGTGTGGGCTGGATTCGGGTCCCAGGTCTGCTGGCCGGTTCCTCTCAGGTGTGGGGATACTTAGCTGAAGAGCTGAAGGCAGGAATTTTCTCTTCTCTGGCATAAATCTCTTTATCTGCCTCATCCCAGGCTGTCCCCTGATGGGCCTCTGCTTCTCTCCTGGAAGTTAGTCCTTCCAGGGTCAGCTTCTTTCAGGGAGGGTCTAGGAAGAAGTGTCAGGTCTTCCCCCAGGCATTCACTCATAAATTCTCTCAGGTTTTGGATGGCTCATTGTACTGAGAGTTGCTTCTGAAATCTCTGAAATTCATCTTTTCCTGAGTGTTGAGGCTGGGGGAAGCTACATTGGGCAGTTGTTGAAAGGGGATGGGGAGTGTCCCAGCCTGGCCCTTGGCTTCTGCAGGACTTCCCAGCACCCACCTTCTGCTGCCTTTGTTCAGTGGCTGCTGTGGGGCTGCCATGAGCCTCTCCTCGCAGTCACTGAGTTCCGGGTGGCAGAGCTGTGCTGTCCCTTGCTCTCATGGCTCTATCCAGGACCTGAAGGCCATTGCCATTCCTCTCCAAGCCCCCCTAGGAGCCAGAGCAGCTGGCCCCTCCTTTAGCCCTTGTTCTGACCCTCTCTGCTCTCACACTGGTTCGGGTGGGGCTGTTTGCTTTTTTTTTTTTTTTTCTTTTTAAATCTTTTTTTTTAACCTTTTTTTTAAATTTTTTTTTTTTTTTGCTACAACGAAAAGCGAACTGTTTTTTTCTTTTCTGAGCTAGTGTGTTGTTATCTTGACATGTTCCCTTGCAATATCCCTATCGTTATATATTCCTCTGTGCCGTATGAATTGGCTGGGAATCTCCTCCTGCAACCCCTCCTCAAACAACCATGTGAATTTCCAAACCAACCAATGCGTGACGCTGGCTGCTGCGCTGGTTTGAAAATCTGATTGGTGAATGATGAATTCCCTGTCTGCCTGGGCCAGCAGCGGAGTCGACAGAGCAGCAGAAGGGCCAAGAGTGTGGAGGACGACGACGAGGGGCATCTGATCTATCGCGTCGGCGACTGGCTACAAGAAAGATGTACAGCCAAATCGTAACATAATTTAGCTCTCTAGTTAAGCTCCCATCGCAGTCGCAGATCTGTCTTAAATCTTTCTGTTTTCATTTTATTTTCATTGTTTATTAAAGAGAAACCCTCTCCTTTTCCTTCCCCTTTTGTTAAAGCTACGTTTTATATTTTGTATTGTTACTCAAGTGTCAGGGTTTTAGGGCTGTTGCCTTGTGCAGCCGGTGTCAGCCTTCCGCTGCTCCGGTCTCTCAAGCTGTGTGCAGGTTAGGTGTTGCAATGCATTCTCCTCTGCCTCGTGTACGCGCAGCATCCAGGTCCTGCTCACCCTCTTATCTCCTTTCCTCTCTCTTCTCCCTCCCAGATGAGATTATCAGCACTTTAGGGGAAGGCACGTTCGGCAGAGTGGTGCAGTGCATTGATCACCGGAGGTATGGCTGCTCCTGGGGCAGGGAGGGAAGTGAGGGTGGGGGGGAAAAGAAAGACCACGGCTGACAACGGAGCCTCTCCGTGCTTAACGTGGGAGCCTGGGGGTGAAAACAAGTCTCTTGGCTTCCAGTGTTCCTCTGCTGGTTGAGGTGCTTGCCCCTTTGGGTCACCTGTGTCAAAGAGGGGTTGGTGGGAGCCTCAGGACTGTTTAGGGAGGGCAAAAGCACTGCTGTGGCTGACACCCCTTAATTAAACAGCCATCTTCTGGCTTGAACAGGGCTGGTGGAAGGCTGTGCTGCAAACTCAAAGCATGAGGCTAGATCAGGAAGTCCTTTTTGCAGGGCACGAGCTCTCTGCCCCATCTCAGGGGTGATCTTGTGCTTTCTTCCCTTCCCCAGGGGTGGTGCACGTGTTGCTCTCAAAATCATTAAAAACGTCGAGAAATACAAAGAGGCTGCTCGACTGGAAATTAATGTGCTGGAGAAAATCAATGAGAAGGATCCCGAGACCACAAAGTGAGTGTGCTCTCAGTGTTACAGTAGGAGGACAAGCATCCCCTTAGCACAGTTGCAGGGACTGGATGAGAGATGATTGTTGTTGTGATTGCTGTGACTGAAGTCAGCTGCAGGTTTTTGGTTGGCTTGCTGTGGGATGCAGGCAGAGCAAGGAAAGGAGGGACCTGATGCTGAGTGGTGTGTGCAGATCTGTCCCGAATTGGGATTTTTCTCTCAGTCTTTGTGTCAGGATGTTTGACTGGTTTGACTACCATGGCCACATGTGCATCTCCTTCGAACTGCTGGGGCTCAGCACCTTTGATTTCCTGAAGGACAACAACTACCTGCCTTACCCCATCCACCAGGTTCGGCACATGGCCTACCAGGTGTGCCAGGCTGTGAAGTGTAAGTGTTCACTGCTCTTCTCTGCCCTAGTCCTTGACTGACCTGGAGGGCTCTGGAGCTCCCAGCACCAGTGCAACTGGTGGCCCGAAGTAGCAATCTGAGACTGAGCCTTCTCTGCCCCTCCAGCAGTGAATGTGTGCTTAGAGTGAATCTCTTCTGTTGTCCTGACTGCAATGTTTTCCGATGCATGTGGGCTGGTGGTAGCTCAGGGCACTTCAGCATCCGCCTGCACACACACATTTTGATGATGAATGTGATAAATCTTTGTGTTTCTGCTGAAGCATCTGGGCCTGGACTAGCCAGGCTGTTCACACCCAGATCTAAATGTGGGCACTACGAGAAAACTGAATTAATGATGTTGGCTCTTCGGGTGGGCGCAGCTTCGCTTCTGTTCTCTCACCCTGACTCTGTTTGCTTCCTCAGTTCTGCATGACAACAAACTCACTCACACTGACCTCAAGCCAGAGAACATCCTCTTTGTGAACTCTGACTACGAACTCTCCTATAATCTGGAAAAGGTAATGGAGCTGCCTTGTGTTTCAGAGGTCTTCTCTTGGGTTCTTGGTGTCCCTGACCTTACCAGCGGGTGGGAGAAGTTGGAACATGACCCCAGGGGATGCAGGGTTGACCAACAGTGTTCATGTTCTTGTTCAGGGTCTGCATGAACACCCTGTGTAGTCTATAAGTAAACTATAGACACCACAAGTTTGCTGCCTGGGAGTTTGTCTGGGGGCTGTGCCAACACTAACGTGCCCTCAGAGGCCCTCCCCTCCTGTGGCAAAGCATCAGCTGTGTAAGGAAGGGGCTAAAGGCTGCATCTCAAAATCCTGGAGTAACTGACACTGTTTTCCCTCACAAAGAAGCGGGATGAGAGGAGTGTGAAGAGCACAGCCATCAGGGTGGTGGACTTCGGCAGTGCCACGTTTGATCATGAGCATCACAGCACCATTGTCTCTACCAGGCATTACCGGGCTCCAGAGGTCATACTGGGTGGGTACCTCTTGGTCCTTCTGCAGGGGAAGGTGTCCACCTCAAAGGCACTGGGTGCTACCTGATGGATTAAGGAGGATTTTGCCTTCACATCAGTAGCTGTCTTGGGTTTACCCTGAGAGATGAGGAGGGCTTTATTTAAAGTGCTCTACTCTTTGTTTTCTGGGAGGGTCACCAACTTCTAAGTCAGTGTTTTGGCTTTGCTACCAGCTGGGCATCATATTGCCACTGTTGTGTTAGGAGCCTAGCTGGAATGGAAATAGCTTTTCCAGATGTTTGTTTTTAAAAGGGAGATGGATTTGGAATCTTAGCCCATAGCTGAATCTTTTAAATGAAAACCATTGTTTTTTAGAGCTTGGATGGAGCCAGCCCTGTGATGTGTGGAGCATTGGCTGCATCATCTTTGAGTATTATGTGGGTTTCACCCTGTTTCAGGTGAGAACTGTATGAAAGAGGATGTTGGCTGTTCCCCAGTGCAGCCAGGAACCTCTTGAGTTCCCTCCAGCACCACAGTCTTGTAGAGATGACCAAGGTGTTGCCCAGCAAAGGGCTCTGACCTGGGTAATGCCTGGGGCTGGAGGTAGAACGACTGGCATCTCTTCCCTGCCCTCCCTTTACATTTCTCTCTCTCAGACACATGACAACCGGGAGCACCTGGCCATGATGGAAAGGATCTTGGGGCCAATTCCTTCTCGGATGATCCGGAAGACAAGGTGAGCAAGGGACCCCTGAGCACCACAGGCTTGCCAGCTCTCTCCTGCTTTATGTGTAGCTGCTCTCTCTGAGAGCCCAAGCTTTGAAGATGCCTGCTGAGCTGGCTGTCAGTGCTGCTGCTGCAGTGTCCTGAGCAGCGTGTGCTGCCAGGGCTGGCACGTTGCTGTTGCTGCAAGACATTTGGTGCTTGGGTGTAACCTCTTCCCACCTCTTCCTCTGACAGGAAGCAGAAATATTTCTACCATGGCCGCCTGGACTGGGATGAGAACACTTCTGCTGGTCGCTATGTTAGGGAAAACTGCAAACCACTGCGGGTAAGGTGGGGTGGGCAGGAGCACCCGGTTGCTTTATCCTTTTCTCATTGCAGAGTCTTATAGTGCCTGCCCCAGTTGTGAAGATTGCTCCTGTGGGCAAGGTTGGGCCACCACAATGGGCAGACCAGTGTCTTCCCGAAGGAGCCTTGGCTGTCCCAGGCAGACTGGGAAGACTGCATCAACCTGAGCTTAATCTGAAGTGGAGGAGGAGGAGGAGGAGGGCATGGAGACCTCAGGAAGTCCCTGGGGAAGATGGGGGTTGGGTAAAAACTCAGCAGTTCTACATTTAGGAAAGCAGCCCAGAGTTCAGGTCTAGGATGAGCGATGGTCTGAACAAAGCAGCCCAGGGGATGTGCTGTGATGGGACGGGGTGTGCTGGGCTGTGACCCCTCCTCTCTGTCTCCCCAGCGATACCTGACCTCTGAGGCTGAGGACCACCACCGCCTTTTTGACCTCATTGAGAGCATGCTGGAGTATGAGCCCTCCAAACGCATCACCCTGGCCGAAGCCCTCAAGCACCCCTTCTTTGACATCTTGGAGATGGAGCCCAGCACAAAAATGTGGGACTCTAGCAGAGACATCAGCCGGTGACGCCACAGGTGCCAGCCTGCCCTCAGATTCTAGCCCCCGTGGAGGCCCCATGCGATTTCTATTCAGACACTTGGTGCTTTTTTTTGGTTTGTTTTATTTTTTTTTTTTTTATACATGATAAGGATTCCCACCTCCTCCCCCCCCCGATATGTTTGTAAAGCTGTTAATATGTGAGATACTGTAAATAGCCCATATTCTATATCAGCCTCTGAGCACCACAGGCCCAGCCTCCTGCTGTTGCTGCTGCCATTACCATGAGGTGAGGGGGCCTGTGTGTCCGTGCTGTACATACCTCTGGTCTTGCTTTGTCTCCTCTCCTGCCCTCCTCCTTGGTGTAAATAACTCCAGGACTTGCAGCTCTCTGTAGCTTTCTCTGTTTCCTTGTAAGTTATGAAACTGGTGGGACTGCATGGGAATTATTTTTTTGGATCAATGTCATAGCCCATCCCCACACCAGAGTTTTATAAGAATTTTGTACAGTCTTTGTGAAAAATAAATATGAAGTGAATAAACCATCCTGGAGCTGGGTTTGGAGCAGCAGCAGCCCCTCTGGGGTGGGGCAGTTGTGCTCATGATGTGCAGTGGCTGTTTGCTGTGCTGCAGAGGGGAGGGAATGCACGTTGTGGGGGAAGAAAGCTGCTTAGTGATAGAAATGTCTGCAGAGAAGCCAGGTCTGTCCTGCAGTGCTCTCTCCCTGTGCCTGAGCTTCCGTGGGGCACGAGCTCCTCTTGGTCCTTGAGGGTTGCAGCTGCACCCTGCAGATTTGGGGTGGGGGCCAGCAAAATGCAAACTTGCCCTTTGTCATCTCCTGGGGTCAGCACCTGAGCTGGGGTACAGGAAAAGGGAGAGGGTGGATTCTGTGTCCTGGAGAAACCTCTGGCTCCCTGGCTGAGGGGGAGCACTGGCCACTGGTGATGGCTGTTGGGAAGGGGGTGTCCAAGTGCCCCTCTTCAGCAGCCAGACCTGGACCCTGGTGTCTGTGCCTTTTTGGCTCTTAGCAGCTCTGCTGGGTTTGGGCTTTTCCCTGGGAATTTCTGGAGCTGCTGTAGACTTGGTGGCAGCTCTGTGTAGCTGCTCTGCCAGCATGTCTGGAGGAGCCTTGGTGGGGTGGTGACAATGACAGCAGACGCACACATGGTCTGCTCCACAGGAGTTTGTCACTTCCCTCTGACACCATCTGTCTGGCAGACTGTCCTGGCCCTGGCAGGCTGGTATCACCCAGAGAGATGAAGGCAAAGTCTGGTTTCAGGTGGAGTTAGTGAGGGGGGGGACACTCCAGAGGGGTGACATTAAGTCACCTGCATGAACTTATGATCCTAACCCCACGAGCTCAGGCTGGGAGCTTTCCCCCACCTCCTGTGGTACCACTGGGCCTGGTTGGTTGTGTCAGGGAATGAGAACAGGGCAGCAAGACCCTGGAGGAGTCTGGATGAGAATTAGATTGACCGAATAAAACCTATGGTGTTTCTTGGACTTAAAAAAATTAATAATATCTACATGGGTGTCCAAAACCTGAATCTTCATCTTTTACCTTCCCAGCAAAGTGGGGCTCAGGGTGCCAGCTGTCTGGGTTGAAGTGTGAGCTCACGGATTTGTGTGTGAATTTGTGAATCTGCTCAGAGGCTACACAATATTTTCAGTGGAGAGGTGCAGTCACTGCCAAGTGCTGAGAGCTGGGTCAGGAATTTGGTGGGGGTACAGAGAGCTGTGCTGTGCTGCTGAGGAGGGGTGGGTGTGCTGTCTGCATGCAGCTGGTAGCTGATGGGGATCCCTAGAAATAACTGCTCCGGAAGACTAAAGTGAAACTCTCCCAACTGCCCATCGTGCCACGAATTCTTCCCTGGCTGCACCGGTTGGGGTGGGGGCAGGGACACAGCTGCCCCCCCTGGGGACAGCCCTGAGGGGAAAGCCGGGAGGGGGTTTCCCTGCAGGTTGGCGGTGAATCGACCGCGGCAGCCCCGGGAAGACACGGGGGCCCGACCGAGGGGTTCGGACGTGAGGCCTCGGGGCCTGCTGGGGGAGGAGGCCTGGCCGCACGGAGCCGTGGAGGAGCGGGACACCGGGACCCCATGGAGGGTCGGGGGGACCATGGGGGGGGACAAGCCGGGATGAAGGGNGCTCCCGCTCCCGCCGGTCCAGCTCCTCCGCCTTCCGGTTCAGCTCCTCCTGACGCTTCAGCAGCTCCGCCGTGGGCTGGGCCGGGCCCGAGGCGGCAGCCCCAGGGCCTGCTCTCCCCTCCCAGGCCTCGGCGGCGGCCGCCACGGCGGAGCTGCTGAAGCGTCAGGAGGAGCTGAACCGGAAGGCGGAGGAGCTGGACCGGCGGGAGCGGGAGCTGCAGAACGCGGCTCTCGGCGGCGCCGCAAGTGAGTGGGGCTGTGAGGCGAGGGAGGGCTGGGGGCAGCCGTTTCCCCGGTCCCTCTGCCCCGGGCACCGCCTCTTCTTCCTTCTCGCCTCCTTCCCTCCGCAGCGAGGCTGAACAATTGGCCCCCATTGCCGTCCTTCTGCCCGGTGAAGCCGTGTTTCTACCAGGACATCCCCGTGGAAATCCCTGCCGACTTCCAGAAGACCGTGTCCACCATGTATTACCTCTGGATGGGTGAGTCCCTGGGGCAGTCCCCAGGCAGGTTCTGGGAGGAGGTGGAGGAGCGAGTGTCCTGCCTGGGAGGGAACGCTGCTGCTTGGGAGAAGTTGCAATTAACACTGGGTGCTCAGGTCTGGGGGTTTTTTTAGCCCCTGATGTGGGGAGGGATGGAGGGAGGGAGCCCTGCTGTGGTTGCCTGACCAACGTCCTCTCCCCCAGCCAGCACCATTGCTCTCTTCCTGAACTTCTTGTCCTCGCTGGCCTGGTTCTGTGTGGAACCCTCATCTGGTCCTGGGTTTGGCCTCTCCATCCTCTGGGCTCTCCTCTACACCCCCTGCTCCTTTGTCTGCTGGTACAGGCCGATGTACAAAGCTTTCAGGTGTGTATCTGCCAGAGCTCCCAGGCCAGCACAGTAACAGGGGGGGTGGCTGCAAGGCTGGTGCTTGAAGCTGGGCTGTGTGGTAGGACCAGGCCCTCACCCCGACTGCAGCCCTGTTGGTGTCCCAGCTCCTTTTGTGGCCTTTGGATTTGGGGGATGCTGTGATTCCACACTGAGCTTCTGGCTGAGCAAGATGGATGAGGTTCTTCTGAGGAGGTCACAGGAGTGTTTTCCTGTGGACCTTGTTGCTGGAGAGCCCTGCCTCTTCCTTTTTTTTAAGCCCCTTAACCAGCAGCTGCATCTCTGGGGGCTGCCTGTCCTCTTTGCATCCCTTCCTACGAGGAAGATTTGAGAGTTGTTTCTGTGGCCTAAACCTGCTCTCTCTCTCTCTCCCAGGAGTGACAGTTCCTTCAACTTCTTTGTCTTCTTCTTCGTCTTCTTTGCCCAGAATGTGATGTACGTGCTGCAGGCGATTGGCATACCAAACTGGGGATTCAGGTGGGTGCTGTAGGAGCCCTTGACCCTGGGAAGAGAAGGGAGGGGATGGGAGAGAGGGAAACTGGGGGAAAACACCTCCTGTTTTGCAGTGGCTGGATATTGAGCTTGATAGCGCTGCGGACAAACACAGCCGTGGCTGTGATGATGATGATGGTGTCCTTGTGCTTCACAGCAGTGGCTGTGTTGGGCATTATTATGCTGAAAAAGGTGAGTTTGGATCACAGCTGAGTGTCCCTTAGCTGGGGGGGAGGTGGGTTTTAGCAGGCAGAGGTACACAGCTCTGTTCACCAGGAGCCCGGGAGGGGCCTGGTGCACCGGTCCCGAGCCTGCAGCTCTCTTGCAGATCCACTCCCTGTACCGCCGGACGGGTGCCAGCTTCCAGAAGGCACAGGAGGAGTTTGCTGCAGGGGTCTTCTCCAACCAGGCTGTGCGCACCGCGGCGGCCAACGCTGCGGCAGGCGCTGCCACCAACGCCTTCCGTGCCCCTTAGCCGGGCGGTGGCTCCGGCTTCTCCTCGCACGTGGGCTCTTTCTAAGGAAGAGGAAGTCCAAGTTGCACTTTCATTGGATCCCCGTGTGTCTGCATCAGCTGTCAGAGGCTGCCTCATCCCAGCTTGGAAGTGCTGGTGCCTGAATCGTCCGCTGCTCTAACCCCTTTCCTCACAGCTGGAGGCTGTTCTGTTTGTGCTGGTCCCTTCCCACAGTGGATGGTGCAAGGAGTGGGATGGGAGGAGCTCTGGACAAGCCCTGCCCCTGTCATCGCCCTCCCTGCCAGCACCAGACCAGGAGCCTCCTCCAGGTGTGTGACAGGGCCAGAGGCAGCTGCTCACCGTCCCCGTGTTGGCCAGGGCTCTTCTGTTCCCCACCGTGTGGTGCACATTGTGTGCCCCGAGGCACAGAGGGTTCCCTGTGCCCCCACTCCCAGGATGTGCAGGGGCTGGCTCTTCCCTGGAGACCTTTGCCTCCCTTCCCTTTGACATGGGACCAGAGTGCTGAGCCTGGAGGCAGCCCCCCCCCCCCNAGGAGGCACCAGGGCCCCTCCTGGGTGCCCGGCCTGGCATTACGCACCACCCCAAGTCAGGGTGGCCAGAGGGGGATGCCAGGGCTGAAGCCCCACCAGCAGCACACGCTGTCCCAGCCCCTCTCTCCTCTCCTGGGCTGAGCCTGCTCCAGGTGCAGGGAGAAGGAGAGAGGGGCTGGGACAGCGTGTGCTGCTGGTGGGGCTTCAGCCCTGGCATCCCCCTCTGGCCACCCTGACTTGGGGTGGTGCCTAATGCCAGGCTGGGCACCCAGGAGGGGCCCTGGTGCCTCCTCTGCCTCCTCGCTCCCAGACACGGGGTGAACAGCTTTTCCCTCCTTGCCTGCCCTCTGGCCAGTGTCCCCTTGCTCCCCCTGGCACCTCTCCCTTCCTTGGTGCCTTCACCCCCTCCCCTCTGCCCAGCACGTCCTCTGTGTCCCTGCCAGCCCCTGGAGTCCTCCAATGTGCCCATGTCCTGGGGGGTCCCCAGTCCCGGTGTCACTGGGTTGGGTCTCATGATTCCTGCTTTGCCCCATCTCCTCACCGATGCTCCCGGGTTCGGCTGGGCTGCTCGGGGGGTTCGTGCCTTCCCCGGGGGTGGGGGCCGGTGCAAGTGGTGGGTTCCTGTTACTGTCCCAGTGCAGAGGGGTCCCTGCCCCTCCTGCTGTGTCCCCTCTCCCCCCTCGTGTTTTGCCGTGCCCCACGCCAAGCCGCCTTGAGGTTTTATTTAAGGAATAAATTAAGTTTCACCACGAGTCTCCGCTCTTTCCGGGCTCTGCCGAGGGGAGGGGAGGGAGNCCTCGCCCGCTGCCCGGCCCGCGGCTCCTCCATCCCTCGGGGGCCGGCGGCCTGGCCCGGGGGCTGCGTGGAGGTTCTCGGCCTCGGCAGGGCGGGATGAGCCCCTGGGAGGGACCCGGTACTGGAGGGACGGAGAGAGAGGAGGGAGCAGCGAGGCCGCGCTTTGCCCGCAGCCGGCGGCTCTAGGCTGGCTCTCCGGCCGGGATGCGAAGGTACCGGTGAAGCTGGTGCTGTTCCCAGGACACTCGAGGAGCTTCTGGGGTCCTCGGGTCCCGTGCCCGGGCCAGGGAAGAGCCGCCGTCAGCATCCTCCGGGAGACGAAGGCTGGAGCCCGGCCCGTTCCTGCTGAGCATCCGTTCCTGCTTCCCCCAGACCGGCCCCGTCCTGGCGCGGTGCCGCCGGTTGCCCCGGGGCTCTGGGGCCGGCTGGCCCCGCTCGCCGCCCGGGGCAACCATGCCCTCCCCCAGCGAGTCCAGCCGCTCGCTGACCGGCCGCACGTCCCGCAGCCTCACCCACCTCCGTGTCCAGCGGACCTGGCTGCAGATCCTGCTGGTGCTGGGCTTCATCCAAATCATCCTGGGAGTCCTGATCGTCACCTTCAGCCTGGTGGCGGCCACCATCACGCCTTCTGCCAAGATCCGGCATTCCTGCCCATCTTGGGCCGGCTTCTCGGTGAGTCTGAGGCTTGGGCAGTGCGGAGGGGCCCGACCCAGCGCGGTTCGGCGGGTGGAGGGCTGCTTGCTGGGTGTGCCACCGGTCCCAGGGGAGTGGAGCCCCGCTGCTCCCCCACCCTCTGCCCGTGGCTGCCGCGGTGCATTGTGGGAGAATCCCAGGGGTTCTCCAGGGTGACTGAGTGAGGGATGGGGACCCCCGGGCGGCTGGGGTACGCCTTGCAGTGACACTTTTCTGGGCAAACCCCGAGGGGTGCGGGAGGGCTGCAGTGGTGGGTGGGGGGCTGCAGCCAGGCCCTGCTCCCAGCCAAGCTGTGCCTGCTGCGTGCCTGGGGTGCGGGCAGTGTTTTTGCTGGCCTGGGGTCCCTCGTGGCACAGACCCTGGCCCAGGCTCGCTGCTGGCCTGGAGCTGCCCAGAGTCCCCAGGCTGCCCTGAATCAGCAGTTTCTCCAGCCTCACAGTGCTGAGCCTGCTCCTGTGGCCCTTCTGCTTCTGAACTGGCCCAGGGCGAGGGCTGCTCTGGGCCCCACAGCCTGGCAGAGACCCCTCCCCATCCTCACCCCTGGGCTTGTGTGTCCGCAGCTGGCACTGTCTGGGATTGTTGGCATTGTCTCCTGGAAGCGGCCGCTCACCCTGGTGGTACGTGTTGGGGGGGGCACCCTCTGGAGAGGGGGGTCCAGGCTGGCAAGGGCAGTGGGGGAGGACGGAGCAGCCCCACATTCCTCCAGATGTGCAGCCATGTGCATCATCTCCCTGCTCTGCAGCCCTGCTCGGCTGGCAGCCCCTCTCCTCCATGCTGCAGGTCACCTTCTTCACATTGCTGTCAGTGCTAGGTGTCATGCTGAGCCTTGCTGGATCCATCTTGTCCTGCCAGAACGCGCAGCTGGTGAGGTCTCTGGAGGCCTGTGAGACGGTGAGGCCAACCAGGGCTGCTGCAGTGCTCCTGCAGGCCCGGGCAGCTGAGCACAGCTTGTCCCTACGGATCTGGCGAGCTGGGGAGCAGGGGTCTGTGGGTCCCTCACAGCGTTCCTTGTTCCTAGGAGAGGGACTCGTGTGTCTGCTGCCAGGCCCGCTCAGAAACTCTGCCAACCTCCTGCAGCCAGCAGAGTGAGATGCTGACCATGTTCCCCACTCCTAAATGCAGGAGTATCCATGTGGTGCTTAAGGTGGGGGACCCGGAGGGGAGTAGGGGCTCCCTGGGGAGTGGCTGTGCACTTTCCCATGCTCAGCAGCAGCTGCAGCTCATCCTGCTTCTCCCCAGGATCTCCTCTTCAGTGTCTGTGGCTTGACCGTCTTCTCCACCATCATCTGCACTCTCTCTGCTGTTGTGTGCTGCATCCAGATCTTCTCTCTTGACATTGTCCATGTGGTGAGTCTTGGCCCTGGCTCAGGACCAGACCAGTCTGGGAGCAGCACTCCCAGGCTGAGGAGGTCCCAGGGTGCTGTGGCAGGACCTGGCCCCAGCTGGGTTCAGATTAAGTCCTGGGACACGTATCCCTCACTGGAACTCTGGGCGGGGCGTCCCATCTCCCCCTCCTCTCCCTGCAGCTGGTCCCTCAACGCTCGAGCTCCGTGACGCTGGAATGCACTTCCCCCCCTGACACCTTTCTTCAGAGCATGATGGACTTTGAGGAGTTTGTGCCCCCAGTACCGCCACCGCCCTACTACCCACCCGAGTACACCTGCAGCTCTGAGACCGACGCGCAGAGGTGCTCAGCTGGCAGCAGGGCCACCCTGGTGCAGGAGTGGGAGCTCATTTGCCCCCAGGCAGGGCTCATCCCACCCAATGTGGCTTTTCTGCTCTTGCCTCCACAGTATCACCTACAATGGCTCCATGGACAGCCCTGTGCCCCTCTACCCGACTGACTTCCCCCCCTCCTATGAGACTGTGATGGGGCTGCGGGGGGACAGCCAGGTGGGAGCTGGGGGCTGGTGGGCAGGGGCTGGCCAGGCAGGGATGGGCTCCTGCTCTGCCTGTGCACTGACCACGCTGTCCTGCAGGCCACCCTGTTTGACTCACAGCTGACAGACGGCTCACACGCCTGCACCTGTGACCGTGTCCCCTCCATCGTGCTCAGTGGAGAAGGTGAGTGACCCTCTTGGTTCTTTTCAGGCTGGGAGCATCAGCAGGACAGGAGACCTGCCATGGGGGACCAGCCCTGCCCATCAGCTCCTCACTCACGCCTGCTTTTCTTGCAGTGTCCATGGACAGCGGGTCCTTGATCATGTCAGAGATCATGGACATTCCTGGGGACAGCAGTCCCTCGGAGGACTCGTGTCTGCTGGAGCTGCAGGGCTCCATGCGCTCCATGGATTACGTCCTCTTCCGCTCCATCCAGCGGAGCCGCGCGGATTACTGCCTGAGCGTGGACTGCGTGCAGTGCAGCCACCACGCGCGCAGCCCCACGCTGGGCTTGCAGGGACCCTTCGAGGAGACCCCTCAGCCCCGGGTGCGGGGGGAACGCTCCTATTCCTGCTCCACAGCAGAGCCCGGCCATGACGGCATCTTGGTGGGGGGAGCCGTGACCCACAGCTGCAATCGCCTGGAGGGGCTGTCCCGCTGCCTCGGGCCCTGCTTCCCCGAGGTGCGACTCAAGGAGAAGGGTTCGCTGCAGGGACGTGGGGGTGCTTGTCCCACCGGGTCTGGCTCTGGACCCCTCAGCCACCCACGGCGCAACAGTGAGACCTCCTGCCCCTCATCCCCTGCCCCGGGTCTGAGCCAACGCCCGCTTGTGAGGTCGCACAGTGACCCTGGCGTCCTGACTGCTGGTGATGCTGGTAGGTGGCTGGTAGGGAAGCGTGTGTGACCGTGTCTGACCGGTGTGGCTGGAATGGACTGTGGGTTTTGGCTGTTTCTCTGTGGCCTGGCAGGTTTAGAGCTGGTCTGAAGGCAGGTGGTTGTCTCAGGGGAGTGGGGGGAGCAGGCAGAAGCTGCTGGGCTGGCAGGAGGGGGGTGCTTGGTGGGTTGTGCTGGTGCTGCTGAAGCCTGAGGATGCTCTTTCTGCTCCCAGCAGATTTCAGGGAAGTACTTTATACCAAAGCACTGGAGGACAGCGTGTCCAACTCCTCTGCGGATACAGGTCAGGGCACTGGGGGATACACAGAGAACTCGGGGGTAGAGGTTGTGTTTCCACAGCCCTTTGGTCATCAGACTCACCCCACTGGGGCCAGATTAATGGAGACCCATGGTGGTACTGTTCCCACTGGCTGGGGAGGGGAGAAAGCAGGACCCCCAGGACTGTGGGGTCAGGTCCCAGTTGGGAGCACTGTCCCAGCATCCAACAGCAGCATCCCCACAGGGCTGTGCTCGGAGGCTTGCCTGCTCCGCCATTCACACTGTGACTCCCCCCGCCTGCTCCGGGCCGGCTCGGTGGGGAAGAACAAACTGCTGCCCTCCAAGAAGGTGATGCAGCAGTTATCAAAGACAACAACTCGCTCCCTGGGGGATCTCAAAGTCTGCCGGGGCACTCGTGGACTGGTGGCCAGGTTCCTGCAGAGACCCAAGCGCAGCCCAGCAGCTGGCGTGGAGGTGCCCGGGCACAGCTCTCAGGGGCACAAGCAGGTGAGCTCCAGTAGCCATGGTGTCCCAGGGGACAGGGCAACCTCCTCTTTCCCACAGGCTTCCATCCATGCCCTTCCACCCTCTGGTCCCCATCAGCACCTTTGCGCTGGCTCTTCTGGAGTCTCCATTCCCCTGCCATGCACCCCATGGAGTTAGCACCCCAGCTGCAGGCAGGGGTGCAGGCAAAGCCTCCTTCCTGTGGCACTGTCCTTGCCCAGCCCTCCTTGCCCTGACAGCCCCTTCCCGTTGGTCATCACCTTAACTGTGAGTGGGAAAAGCACGTGTGTGGCAACAGTTTTGGCTTTGCCCCTGAGTCATGAGAGCCCAGAGCAAATCATGGTGACATCCCGTCCTCGGCTTACGGGATGCTGAAATCCTTGCGCAGCCCAAGAGGCCCTGACAGGAACGAGCCCGTCCTTAATGACAGTGTGTGTGTGTGACACACACCTCCACCATCCCTTGCCACCCTGCTGTCCTGACCCGTGCACCCACCCGCATCGGGTGCCAGGGGCAGAGTTAGAGTGAGGGGCTGCAGCCTGTCCCTCTGGGCCTGCAGGTTCCCTGGAGCATCCGGTCAGGAGCAGAGCGGCCCCACGAAGGCATCCACCTGCAGAGCTGCGGGGATCTGAGCTCCACCTCATCCCTGCGCCGGCTTCTGTCCTCTCGCCGCCTGGAGCGCAGCCGCCCGCAGAGCCTCAGCGGGACCTGCAAGGAGAGCGCCCTGTGACACCTCGGGGGACACTCCCGGTGTCAAAGGGGGAGTCCTGCTCCGGGCCAGGGCCCTCGGACTTCTCGGACATTGCTGCTGCCCGGGCGGGACTGGGTCCTGCGCCGCTGCCCTGGGGCCTCTGCTGGGCCCCTGCCCCAGGGGGAGACAGGGCTAGGGGCTGGTCCCCTGGGGTACCTGCTGGGGGCCGAGGTGGCCATGCCTGTCCCCTGCACCAGCCGTGCCTGTACTCCCGGGACGGCCATGCCTGTCCCACACAGTGGCTGTGCCTGTTCCCCCTGTCCTGGCTGTGCCTGTCCCCTGCACCAGCCGTGCCTGTACCCCTGGGGTGGCCATGCCTGTCCCCCGCACTGGCCGTGCCTACACCCTGCGTCGGCAGTGCCTCTCCCTTGACCTGTCCCCTGTGCTGGCCATGCCTGTCCCTTGCCCTCGTCCCCTGCGCCGGCCGTGCCTGTCCCCTGTGCTGGCCATGCCTCTATCCCCCGCGCCAGCTGTGCCTGTCCCCCCCTCCCACTTGTCCCCACACCCGCCGNGGCGCCCGGCCCTGCAGCCCCAAGTATTTTGGTCGCGACGCCATGGTGTGTGTCTGCAATGCCACATACTGTGACACGCTGGACCCCGTCATCCTGCCGGCCCCGGGCACCTACGTCAAGTACGAGAGCAGCAAGGCTGGGAAGAGGCTGGAACGCAGTGAGGGGAGCTTCCAGCACATGCTGCACGCCCCAGGTACCTGCTGTGGGAGGTAGAGATGGGCCCGACCCTGCCCACCACCTGCCCTCATGCTAGATTCCCCCACTGCAGATCTTGTCCTGACCGTAGACACGGCGCAGAGGTACCAGCACGTGAAGGGTTTTGGCGGCTCCGTCACGGATGCTGCTGCCATAAATATCCTTTCCCTGCCAGAAACAGCCCAGGACCACCTGCTCCGCTCGTACTTCTCTGAAGAAGGTGAGAACACCAGGGGGAGATGGGTTGGATGGTGATGGGGACCCTGTGGGTTTCTGCCTTGGAGCTGGCAGGGCTCGGACACCTCCTGTCCCCCTGGTCACCTCTGCCTGTCCCACTCCATTGTGCCTGGCAGGATTAGAGTACAATCTCATCCGGATCCCCATGGCCAGTTGTGACTTCTCCCTCCATGCCTACACCTACGACGATGTTCCCTTTGACTACGAGCTCACCCACTTCAGCCTGCGAGATGAGGACACGAAGCTGAAGGTGCGTGGTGGGATAGAGGAGAGGTCAGATTTGGAGGGGGGTGGAGGCTCAGGGGCTCAGCTCAGGTGATCCCTCTGCTCTTTCCTGCAGATTCCTGTCCTCCATCGAGCCCTGGCCATGAGCAAGCAGCCGGTGTTGCTGTACGCGAGCCCCTGGACCTCTCCGACCTGGATGAAGACCAGCGAGTCCTTCGTGGGGAAGGGCACGCTGAAGGGAGAAGCAGGGGACAAGTACCACAAGACTTGGGCCAACTACTTTGTACGGTGAGGAGAGCCTGGGCTGAAGGGATGGGTGTCTGGCAGGTGCAGACACGCAAGGGATCCCCACGGCTCATCCTCTGCCCTCTGCCCAGGTTCCTGGATGAGTATGCCAAGTACAACTTGACCTTCTGGGCGGTGACAGCTGAGAACGAGCCTACAGCTGGGCTGATTAACAACTACCCCTTCCAGTGCCTGGGTTTCACAGCCGAGCAGCAACGGGACTTCATCGCCCAGGACCTGGGCCCCGCGCTGGCCAACAGCTCCCACCACAACATCCAGCTCATCATCCTGGACGACAACCGGCTCCACCTCCCACACTGGGCCAAAGTGGTGAGTGCAGCCTGGGGTCCACCAGCACGGTGAGGCAGGGCAGGTCCCCTGTCCCCGTGGAGGGCTCAGCTGCTCTGTCCTACAGTGGGAGGGATGGGGCACTTGGTCTGCCCCATGGGATCTAATGGTGGCCAACTCTTCTCCCTTCCAGGTCCTTGAGGATGAAAAAGCAGCTCGTTATATCCACGGCATCGGCATCCACTGGTATCTGGACTTTATCGGTCCCATACAGGACACAGTGGTGCCCACACATGAGCTCTTCCCTGATTATTTTATCCTGGCCACGGAGGCGTGCATTGGGGCCCACTTCTGGGAGCGGGATGTTATCCTGGGCTGCTGGGAGCGGGGGAACCAGTACAGCCACAGCATCCTGATGGTGAGTGCTCCTCTGCTGCCCTGCACAGCCAGCCCTGGAGAGGGCTGCCAGCACTCTCCCTCTCCCACTGGCCCCACTCCTTAGGCAGATATATGTGGCCTGTCCCATTGCAGAATCTGAACCACTATGTGGCTGGCTGGACCGACTGGAACCTGGCCCTGGATCTGGAGGGAGGCCCCAACTGGGTTAAGAACTACGTGGACAGCCCTGTGATTGTGGATGCCAGTGAAGGCATCTTCTACAAGCAGCCCATGTTCTACCACATGGGGCACTTCAGGTGGGTCCAGCCCCCCTGCCATGCTCTCAGCTGCTGGGGCTGCAGCTCTGGGCAGGATAGGCAGGATTGTTGGGAGGAGAGGCTCTGTTGGGGTCTGACTCCCTCCCTGGGGTTACCTTTTGCTTGTGCCCACGCAGTAAGTTCATCCCTGCGGGATCCCAGCGCGTGGGGCTCGTTGCCTCCAAAGAGTCCAAAAAGACTGATCTGGAGTATACGGCGTTCCTGCGCCCCGACGGTGCTCTGGTGGTGGTGGTTCTGAACCGGTGAGTGATGTGACTTACCAGCATGCCACCCATCCTGCCAGGCTGGGCGTTCAGCTGATTCTGCTGGGCCCTGTGCACTGTGGGTGCTCTGGAGCTGGTGCAGGTCTGACTTGGCTGCTCCTCTCCCTCCAGGTCCCCGCAGAATGTCACCTTTGGCTTGGCTGATCGGGTCGGCCTCATCGCAGCCATGGCTCCAGCCAGCTCCATCCAGACCTACCTGTGGCAGCGGCACTGAAGGGGCTGGGACACCCATGGCTGGCCAGGGACAGCTGAGCCAGGCCGGGAGAGGAGCCCCACAGTGCCCGCGGGCTCGGGCCAGGGAGCAAAGAGGAGGCAGCTCCCAGCCCTGTCTGGGCTGTGGTGGAGCAGAGTGCTCGGGTGAGCTGGGTCAGGGAGTGCTGGGCATGGAGATCCCATAGGCTCTAAACGCTGTTTTCTGCTGCTCCAATATTAAAGGCTGATGCTGCCTCTTTATCTGTGGCTGGAAGAGGAACATCCAGGTCCCTCCCCTGCTCCCAGGCACTGTGGCTGAGTGCCGCCTGGGCAGCGAGCCCACAGGAGTCCCAAGGGCAGCACAGAGCACTCTATGGGGTGGCCACTCTCCCTCCTACCCCTGGTTGCTCTCCCCACAGCCCACTTCAGGGGTTGTCCCCATCAGGGAGGTTCTCCCAGCACCATTCTGCCCCCAGTTTCAAGTGTGTGCTGCCTGCCTTGGGGTGGGCTGAGCCCAGGTCCTGTCCTGCTGCCTTTGCAGGAGGTCTGGGGGGCTGAGTGGCAGCTGGGGATTTACTTGGCACACAGAGGCTCTGGGTCTTGGAGCACCACACATGGACATCCACCTTCATGGAAGCCCTAGGTAGGGATTTAGGCCAAACTTCAGCTTTCAGTTCTTCTTCCTCTGCTGAGCTGGAGCTGCTTGTTGGCCCAGCATAGGGCCGGGAGCTGTGTGGGTTGTATCCCACCTCACCCAGGCTGTGGGGTGCCCGTGAAGTGGGGTCTGGAGGCAGAACCAGCTTCAGGGGTGCTGCAGCGTGGTGGGTTCGGGCTAGGAGTGGACTCAAGGCAGAAGACACCTTCTCCTGAGGGTGCCCCCTGCCATGGGACATGCTGTCCCTGCAGGGATGCAACACCTGGGCAGAGTGGTCCCCACTGCAATGAGGAGGCTTGGGGAGCACCAGGGGCTCAGCACCCACCATTGCAGCCAGGGCATCTTGAGCAAGCAGGCCCAGGGGCAGGAGTGGGTGCTGAGCAAAGGCACACCCAGGAAGGAGGGAGGGGAGAGCTGGGAGGGTGTGAGGAGCTGAAGATTATGGCAGGGAGGCCGGGATTGCAGGTGGGGTGTGGAAAGGAGGCCCAGGCTCCTGCGCTGAGCTGGGTCAGCAGTGTTGATGTGAGCAGCATGGGGCCCAGGGGTGCTGTCAGGGCTGACAGCAGACGCTGCGTGGGCCTGGCACAGCCCAGCACTGCAGTGCCTGGGGTGCCAGGGTCACCCTTCAAAGCTGGCATGAACTGTGCTGCCTTGCCACCAGGGCATCGCCTTGGGACCCTGCTACACACCGGGGGGCCCTGAGTCCTGGCTGTGCAGAGCTCAGGAGCATCCTGCTCCTGCCCGGAGGCTGTGTTTGTCCACAAGAGGGAAATATTTCTCCAGGATTTCAGCACCAATGAGCCCCACTCCCAGCATCCTGGCCCTGCGGCAGGACCTTTCCTCCACCTCCTGCCTCCTTCCCAAGATCTTACTTACCGGCTGCCTCTAACGTTTTACTGGTCCGGGGAATGAAAACCGATGTCTCGATGCTGCATCACCCTGGGACATCCCAGAGCCCTCCTTCCCTGTGCTCTGCTGGGCTCTGAAGGAGCAGCAGCTCCTGGTGAAATGGAGAGGAGGCGAATCCTCCAACCTCCTTGGGCTTGGCTCATTAATTCTTGTGCAAAGTGTTGGCTCGTTCTGGAGCACGTAGGGGCTGGTGGCTGCCAGGACTGGGAGGATGGGACCCCACCACCCCCATGGAACCAGTGAGCACCAGCAAGGGCCACATCTCTGCATGCTCTGGGCTGAGGTCCAACTGTTTGGCAGGACCCTGGAGCCTGAGCTGCCATGATGCCCATCGGGGCTCTGACCCCCGTCTCTCACTTTGGCACCCATGGGTGGTTTTTTTGGGGGGGAGTCGCAAGCCCCATAAAGCCAACTCAGCCCTGTGTCTGTGTTCCCAGGCTCCCCATCCCCACTGACTTGGCTAAGCGACCAAATCAGCCCCCCCGGGCTCCTCCACTGGCTGTCAACCCCGTGAGAAACCATGTGCAGGGAGCGGCAGCGAGAAGCGGCTCCGAGAGGATTTGGTGGGGCTGCCCAGCATCTCCCGTGCCACCCACCCCGTGCCAAGGCGTTGCCCTTCCCCTGGGTCTCACTTTTCCTGCTCAGCAGGAAGCTCTTATCAGCATTGATAGGGATGAGCTCCAGCAGCCTCCGCAGTGTTTTTTACTCAGGGGAGCTGTGGGGCCCCGAGCGGGCTGTGGGGATGTGGCCAGAGCCCAAAATGAGGAGGGAAAGGGTGTCTGGGGCAGCTGGGGTGGTTGGCAGCAGGCCTGGAGGCAGCTGTTCCCCATGGGGCAGCAGGAGGCTCGTGTCTTAAGCCCCACTTTTGGGATGAGGTTATCAACCAGGCTGTAGCACCCAGCTGATAGGTTAATCAGAAGCTGGGGAGGGGAGACCCACAGGGCAGAACGATGGGGCCAAGAGCTTCATAGAACCACAGAATAATTAGGGTTGGAAGGGACCTTAAAGATGCTTCCTTCCAGGGCTACCTGTTCGCCCCAGGGGAATGCCCCCGAGCCCCTCTGCCCCTTCCCCCCCCCC
>JAAWXA010000095.1:182712-195636 GCA_038090715.1 Florisuga fusca
GTACTGGGGTCCCCGCACCGGGCATCTCTGTGCTCCTGCAGCCGGAGCTGCCGGTCTGTGACCCCAGTACTTGCCCCCTGTCCAGTCATCGACCTACTGATGGTGAGCGAGTCCCGGCAGATGGCCAGCATAACCCACAAGATCCGGATGGAGTTCCTGACTGTCAACGACGTGTACCTCCTCTCCACCTTCCGCCTGCCCCCCAAGCAGGGGGGGACCCTCTTCGGCCTCTACTCCAAGAAGGACAACACGAGGTGGCTGGAGGTCTCCGTGGTGGGGAAAATCAACAAAGGTGGGTGCCTGCTGCACCAGGGTGTGCTGGTCCTCATCTCTCAGAGAGAAACGGACCAAGTTCCTGCCATCTGCAGGGCCCACAGGGGCGAGCAGCGGGTTCCAGGGTGCTGCTGGCACTGCGGGAGGGAGAGCTGACAGCCCCTTCCTGCTCCTCTGCAGTCCTGGTGCGGTACCTGCGGGGGGACAACAAACTGCACTCGGTCAACCTGCAGCACGCGCAAGTGGCAGACGGGCAGAGCCACACGGTCATCGTGCGCCTGAGTGGGCTGCGTGGGGACACACTGAGCGTGGAGCTCTATGTTGACTGCAAGCAGATGGACTCCAGCGTGGGGCTGCCTGAGCTGTCCGAGATCCCGCTGGGAGAGGTGGAGTCCCTTGAGGTGCGCACGGGGCAGAAGGCCTACCAGCGGATGCAGGTGAGTGCCAGGATCCCCTGGAGGGCTGAGACACCCCCCCCAATTGCTCCCAGGGACCAGCAGAACCCCCCGTGGCTGTGTCTCCCCTCTGCATCTCCCCTTGTACTCAGGGACTTGTGGAATCCATGAAGCTGATCCTGGGAGGGTCCATGAGCCGCGTGGGGGCCCTGAGCGAGTGCCCTTTCCAAGGAGATGAATCCATTCACAGTGCAGGTAGCAGCATGTCCAGGCCCTGTGCTAAGCAGGGACAATGCAGGGGCCTTATGGGGTCACCTGTTGTGCTACATGCCATGGCACAGGGATGTGGGATGTATGTCACTCAGTATGTGACAGTGTGCAGTATGTCACCCAGTGGGGTGCTCCTGCCTCTCTTGGTCCAGCACCCACCCCACGGGTGGCAACTGCTATGCTGTGTCTGAGGTGAACAGGAGCAAGGTGACACTGCTGGGCTTTGGTGGCAGCATTCAGTAATCTCTCATCTCTCCTCTTGCAGTGACAAGCGCGCTGGCTTCCATCCTGGGTGAGTCCTTGCTCTGCTTCTCATGTCCCCTGAGTGAGGGTAGGGGCATATTTTTGTCACTCCATGGAGGTGGTGAACCCTCTGCAGCCTGTCCCATTGCCCCAAGTGCCTGTAGAGCCCCCTGGGATGGGGTCAGTCCAAGGACATGGGATGTGCCATGGGGGAAAGGGTCCTTTGTGGGCCAGGGAGGAGGAGGAAGGGCTGTTGTCTGTCTTGCCCTTTCTGTGTCTGTCCTGGGACTGACCTCGTCCTTTCTGCTTTGGCAGGTGAGCAGACCAAGGCACTGGTCACACAGCTGACCATCTTCAACCGGGTCCTGACAGAGCTGCGGGAAGACATTAGAGACCAGGTGAGGTGGTGAGGTGGTGTCAATTCTCCCTGTGCTTGATTTATCCGGGAACAGGGTGTCACCTGCATCCTCCTGACACTGGGTGCTCTGCCACCTTGCAGGTGAAGGAGATGTCCCTGATCCGCAACACCATAATGGAGTGCCAGGTCTGCGGTGAGTGCTGGTGGGGCTCTCCTCCCTTAGGGGGCTGAGGGCCTCCCCATCTCACCCCTTGCTCATCCCTCCTCTTCTCAGGCTTCCATGAGCAACGATCCCGCTGCAACCCCAACCCCTGCTTCAGTGGTGTGGACTGCATGGAGACGTACGAGTACCCCGGGTACCGCTGCGGGCCCTGCCCGCCCGGGCTGGAGGGCAATGGCACACACTGTGCCGACATCGATGAGGTGGGCATGGTCCTGGGGAGGGTCATCTGGTGACATCTCAGCCCTGGCACTGCCAGAGCATTATGGGCAGATGATGTTTCGTCTCTCTGGATGCGTCCTCAAGCTGGGGAATGGCCCCAGTGGGACACCCTGGGGCAGTGGGTGCCCTGATGTGGATGCTGTGCCCAGAGGTGAAGTTTGTCTCTCTCCTCGTGCTTCAGTGTGCTCATGCCAACCCCTGCTTCCCCGGCTCCAAGTGCATCAACACAGCCCCTGGCTTTCGCTGTGAGCCCTGTCCCCGCGGTTACCGGGGCAACACCATCTCCGGTGTGGGGGTCGACTATGCCAGGGCCAGCAAGCAGGTAGGTGTGGTGCCACAGGACTCGGCTGGGTCCCTGGGGATGCTCCAGGCTGCCGAGCTGCAGGGACAGGCAGGGCAGCTTTCCCGGGCAGGGTTTCTTCTGCAGGCGCAGGCAGGGACAGGTCCTGGGTGACGTTTTCTGCTGTGATGGTTTCTCCTGTGCTGGTTGCAGGTTTGCACTGATATTGATGAATGCAACGATGGGAACAATGGGGGCTGTGACCCCAACTCCATCTGCACCAACACACTTGTGAGCAGAGCTGCACCCTTCCCCTGCCCGGAGCCCTGGGGGTCACACTGCTCCCCAGCCTCAACTCTGCCCTCTCTCCCTCAGGGCTCTTACAAGTGTGGTCCCTGCAAGTCAGGGTTTGCAGGCAATCAGACATCCGGCTGCATCCCACAGAGGTCCTGCAGCACTCCTACCAACAACCCCTGTGACATCAATGGCTTCTGCGTGTTTGAGAGGAACGGGGAAATTGCCTGTGCAGTGAGTGGGCAATGGGGGTCAGGGAATGGAGAGGGAGGGGGTGCAGGAGGTATTGGCATAGGCAGAAATTCATCCTGCCAGGGTCCTTCCCTGCTTCCCAGCCCTGAGATTTCTTGTGTCTTCAGTGTAATGTGGGCTGGGCTGGCAACGGCAATGTGTGTGGGCAAGACACAGACCTTGATGGCTACCCGGACGAACCCCTGCCCTGCATCGACAATAACAAACACTGCAAGCAGGTGGGCTCCTGGGGAGGAGTGCAGCAGCCTGGGACAGGGGATGCCAGGGGGCTCAGGGAGCCCAGGCAGGGCTGTGCTTCAGACCTCGTCTCCTCCCTGTCATTAACATCTCCTCTGCCTGCAGGACAACTGCCGCCTGACACCGAATTCAGGGCAGGAGGATGCCGACAATGATGGCATCGGGGACCAGTGTGATGACGATGCTGATGGCGATGGCATCAAGAATGTGGAGGTGGCTGTGCTTGTGACTCTGGGGACAGTGTTGGGCAAAGGGCCTCTCCCTTTGCCTTGATGCTGATGCCCTCAAGATACTTCTCCTGGGATCAGCAGGCTGGGGGATGGTCTTGTGCCTTGCTAGAGATGTCCTCCTGTGCAGGTCTGTGGCTCCTTGCCTGCCAGCCACTGTAGTACAGGTTTTCCTCTCCTCTTCCCTGCAGGACAACTGCCGACTCTTCCCCAACAAGGACCAGCAGAACTCAGACACAGACTCCTTTGGGGACGCCTGTGACAACTGCCCCAACGTGCCCAATAATGACCAGAGGGACACGGACAGCAATGGAGAGGGGGACGCTTGTGATAATGACATCGATGGGGATGGTGAGTGGCTCTGGGGCTGGAAAGCCTGCACAGGGCAGGTGGAGGCTCACAGGGCAGGGATGTTGTCACGCCAGGCTGGGGAGTGAGGACATCCACCCTGCGCTGTCCTCACAGGGATTCCAAACATGCTGGATAACTGCCCCAAGGTGCCCAACCCACTGCAGACCGACCGGGATGAGGATGGTGTTGGGGACGCCTGTGACAGTTGCCCTGAAATGAGCAACCCCACTCAGGTATGGCCGGGGCCAGGCTGGCATAGGAGGCCAGGGGGACAGGACCCTGCTGGCAGGGTGGCCTCCAGCAGCACAGCTCGGACCCCTTGGCCTGGGGTGTCTGCTGAACTTGGGTTCTGGTCTTCTTCAGACAGATATGGACAGTGACCTGGTAGGAGACATCTGCGACACTAATGAGGACAGGTAGGGACCACATTGCTGCAGGGTCACCTCCCTTTCCTGTCTCATCCCTGGCAGAGAGATGGGCCTCTGGCTTGGAGGCACGCAAGGGGAGATGGCAGGGTCTTTGGGGTCAGTGAGGGTGCTGGGATACGGTGCCAGGCTCCTGGTTTGTGGCACCACTCTGACACCATTTTTGCTCCCAGAGATGGGGATGGGCATCAGGACACCAAGGACAACTGTGCTGAGATCCCCAACAGCTCCCAGCTGGACTCAGACAATGATGGGCTGGGGGATGACTGTGACAATGATGATGACAATGATGGCATCCCTGACTATGTGGCACCTGGCCCTGACAACTGCCGCCTCATCCCCAACCCCAACCAGAAGGACTCAGATGGTGAGCAGAGGGTGGGCAGGGGGAGTCAGAGGCCCCTGGGCTCAGCCTAGCCCTGACCAAGCCTTGTGCCCCTAGGGAATGGCGTGGGCGATGTATGTGAGGAGGACTTTGACAATGACACAGTGGTGGACCAGCTGGATGTGTGCCCTGAGAGCGCTGAGGTGACACTGACAGACTTCCGTGCCTACCAGACCGTCATCCTTGACCCTGAAGGGGATGCACAGATTGATCCCAACTGGGTGGTCCTCAACCAGGTGTGGGTGCTGCCCCCTGAGTTCCTGGGGACTGGAGTGTGAGCAGAGGGGGACTGGAAGTTCCCTGGGGCTGCTGGGGTAACCTCTCACCCTGCTGTCCCCCACAGGGCATGGAGATTGTGCAGACTATGAACAGTGACCCAGGCTTGGCTGTGGGTAAGAGATGCACCTGCAGCCCCTGTGGGGCAGTCCCTCTGCTCCTGTCCCCTGTCCTGGGGGTCTGGGACAGGTTTTTACCCCATAGAGAGGTGCAGGGTTGGCTGGAGGGTGTGGGTTCCCAAGCTGGGGGTGAGGGTTCCTTGCAGTGTTTGCCCACCTGTAGGCTACACGGCCTTCAATGGGGTGGACTTCGAGGGCACCTTCCATGTCAACACCGTCACCGATGATGACTACGCCGGCTTCATCTTCAGCTACCAGGACAGTGCCAGTTTCTATGTGGTGATGTGGAAGCAAACAGAGCAGACCTACTGGCAGGCCACCCCCTTCCGTGCCGTGGCAGAGCCGGGGCTGCAGCTCAAGGTGGGTGCTGGGTGCCCCGTGGGTCAGGTCAGGCCCCCTCGGATGGGACCCCCCCTGACACCCTGTGCCACCCACAGGCAGTGAAGTCCTCGACAGGCCCTGGAGAGCACCTGCGCAACGCGCTGTGGCACACGGGCCACACACCCGACCACATCCGCCTGCTCTGGAAGGACCCCCGCAATGTGGGCTGGAGGGACAAGACCTCCTATCGCTGGCAGCTGGCCCACAGGCCCCAGGTGGGCTACATCAGGTGAGCAGGTCTGGGCCCAGGGGATGCTTCTGTGAAGGGGACTGCGCTGGCCATGGCACGAGGGGAGGATGCCGGCTGTTGGGAGGGGTCCAGCCCCTCTGGGACCACACCAGGGGAGTCCTGCCCTGGTGAGGGATGCTGGCAGTGGGGAGTTGTCCAGCCCCGGTAAATTAGGGGCCTGCTGGTCGTGGGGAGTGGTCCAGCCCCCGTGGGGCCGTGGGCGCGTTTCCCCTTTAAGGATCCCATCGGGGCAGCTGCCGCGGGGGGGGTCTCAGCGGGCAAGGCCCGTCCGCCCCGTCCGCTCCACCGGGCCCCCGCGGCCATTGTNGGCCGGGCCGGGGGCGGTGCGGGGGGCCCCGGGCCGGGAGGGCAGACCCAGCGGGATACCCCAAGCTGGTGCCCCCATCCCATCCCGGGGAGGGCTGCTCAGGCCCTAGTCCGGTACCCGATTGGGGATAGCCCAATCCCGATCCCAATCCCGGGTCGGGATGCCCAGTGCTGGTCCCAGTGGGGTCCTGATCCCCCGCGCCACGGCCACCATTTCCTTCCCGCAGGGTGCGGCTGTACGAGGGCCCGCGGCTGGTGGCCGACTCCGGGGTGATCATCGACACCACCATGCGCGGGGGGCGGCTGGGGGTCTTCTGCTTCTCCCAGGAGAACATCATCTGGTCCAACCTGCAGTACCGCTGCAACGGTGAGCACCGGGCTCCCCAAACCACCCTCCCGCAGGGACACCGCTCCCCCCACCTGCACCGGGTCGGGGGCCGAGAGCTCGCAGAGCATCTCCTGCTTCCACCCTTCTGCGGGGGTCGATTTGTCTGGCCTGTCCACGGGAGGCCCAGAGCGGGGTTTTCCCGCTTTACAGGGGCTTGTCTCCCTCCACCTCCTGATGCCCCCTCTCCGTCTCTCGCCCCGCAGACACGATCCCCGCAGACTTCGAGCCCTTCCGCCGGTTCCTGCTGGAGCGACGCGAATGAGCGACCGCGCCCGGCCCGAGCACCCCCGCCNGCGAGCGGTGCTCGGGGGTACCGGGGGTACAGCGGGCATCCCGGCGCCGCTGCGCGCACCCATGCGGGAGGGACCGAGGCAGGCGAAATCGTGTTCGGTACCGAGCTCTGTCCGCCCTCCAGGGGGTGCACGGTGCAAGGGGGTGCTGAGAGCAGCCGCCGCGGAGCCCCGGAGCCAGTGCCACCGGGTGGAGCCAGGGAGCGGGGAGAGCGTTGTGCGGGGCCGCTCCCGGCAGGGGGGGCGCGACCGACCCGGAGAGGGCGCGAGGGCTCGGTCCGTGGGGATGGGGCGGCCCCGGAGCTCCCGGTCCCCTCGGTCCCCTCAACCCTGAGGGCTCAGCCGATACCGGGACCGGTACCGCGGGTTGCTACGGCGGGGACGCGGTGCTGTGCTGCCATCCAGGGCCGGGGCTGGGGCTGGTGCCTTCCCTCCAGCTCCCCCTGGCAGCGGATCCTCTGCGGGTTTCCGTTAAGGGGAATGTTGCAGCCCTTAAACCTCGGCTATGAGCGGGCTGGTGGGGCCGGGCGGGCTCTCGGGAACACCGGCACCCCCGTAATTACCTGGAGCCGGAGTTGGTGCAAGGAGCAGAATGTGGCAGCTCTAGAGGGGTGCAGTGCCACAGACAGCAACCCTGCCCTCCGCCACGGCCATGAGCCCAGAGCTGCCCTCTGCCCTGCCCGGGTTCCCGGGGTCTCCTCCTCTTGGCCCTTTTTGCACTAACACCTCAGACCAGCACGGCTGGAGTGGTGGTTCAGCATCTCCACACGGGTGCGGGAATGATGCTGGGCTCAGGGCCCCCCAAAATCTTCCTCGGGAAGAGCCCTCCCCAGGAATCAAGGCTCTCCCACAGGGCAGGAGCAGGGAGGGACAAGTAAGATTGGTGTGGTTGCTGTGGCCATGTCATCAGCACATGTCACTGGGGAGGACAGTCTCTACACCCCAAGTGCTGGTACCTCTGGGGTGGAGCATGGGCATCCAGCATGGCACTGGGCACCAGCCTGGGCTGGGAGGTGTGTCCTGAGTGGGAACATGGGTCTTGTGTCTGGGGTAGCCAATTGTGCCCAAAGGTGGGGGGCCTAGAACCTGGCAGGGAGGTTACTGGGATTTCATGAGGCATGGGCCCCGCCTGTGTAAGCAGTTGAGGGGGGGATCACCAGTGTTTATTTGAATGTTGGGTGAGGCAGTGGCTGACCAGTAATGATTAACCCCAGGCTGAGCCAGGGGATGAGGCCCCCCCCACCAAAGATTGAGGGGATAGGGGGCCTGGGTCCCCCTACCTTCCCTCCCACGTCCTGGGGGCTGTGGCTCAGCCCACGGGGCTGGGAAGACACTGCACCTTATCTCTGCCCATGGACACAGCCTCTTCCCTGTCCCCCCCCCTGTGGCTTGCCCACCCCCCCCAGCACAGGAATGCTGTACCCCAAGTGGGGGGAACACAGCTGGGGCAGAAGATCCCATGGGGGCCCCATCAGGGAGGAAGCACCCCCTGCCCTGTGCCAAACAGGGCAGAGGGACCCCCCCTCCCTGGGGCCAGCAGTGGGGTGGGGCCTCCCCACCTGCTCCAGGTGCTCTATAAAGCTCCCGCTGCTGACGAACTGCCAGTTCATGATCTTCAGATTGTGGAGCACACTGCTGGCTAACGGGAGAGCTGCTGCTGAGCCCTGAGAGGTGCTGGGACCCCCCCGGGATGAGCTTCATGGCATTCACCACCCTTCTGCTGCTGGTGCTTCTGGGCACAGGTGAGGGACTGGGGCCAGTGGGACCCGCAGGTGGAGGGAACCAGGCTGGGACCTGGGCAGGTGGGGGAGGTAACGGGGCAGAGGGACAGGGTCCCCTGGGCTGCTCTCTGAGCAGGGACCAGAGGACACCAGAGCTGGTGGCCCTCAGCACCCTGGCAGCAAGGACATCACCATGTCTCCTGGTTTGGCCCCTGGGTGCAGGTTCTCCCCCTGGGACCTGGGGACTTGGCTGTGGCCGTGGCCATTGGGCAAGGCCAGGCAGCTGGGCTGGGTAGGGACAGCCGGAGCAAACTGTGCCTGGGGCTCACTGCCCGGAATGCAGGTGTGTCCCGGGGAGCCAGCCGGACCTTGGTTCTCCTCAGGTGCTGACAGCTCCTGCGGCACCCGCCGGGAACCCTCCGGGGAGCCGCCTGTGCTGGCTGGCAGCCCAGCCATGTGGCACTGGGGGAGAATGGGTGGCACCCCACAGACCAGTGACATGCAGCAAAGGAAGGTTTCTCCAGGGGGGCCTGTGTCTGAGCTCCTGGCATGGCAGGGGGCAGGGGGATCTGCAGGACTGGGCATGGAGCCAGTACCAGCCACTCAGCACTGCCCGGACCCTCAGTGGTGCCACGTGTGCTCAGCACAAGCTCTTGGTTGTGGAGTGTTCCTGAAGGTCTTGTTGGCCTTGTGGGTGGCAGGAGCTGCTGGTGGTTGGCTGCTGGAGGTTGTGGTGCCCCTCAGTGCCTCATGGCCCAGAGGAGTGTCCAGCTGAGGAGCCATTTGGTGTAAAACCTTTCCAAAGCAGTGCTATAGCCCCAGCTGCCAAATCCTGGTGTTTCCTCCAGGTTCGTGTGACATGCCCACCACTGAGACTGAGACAACCACTACAGAGACAACCACCACTGACACGACCACCACGGATACGACTGCTGAGACAACTGCCACCCCCACGACTGCTTTCCACTTAACGATCTCCAAAAGCACAAGCAGCAACAGGACCCAACCTTCCTTCTCCCCACATGTCACAGTCTTCCACACCACGGCCAACAGCACAATCCTCCCCTCCAGCAACAGCTCCACAAGCAACACCACGGCCAACAGCACTGTGGTGCCTGTCCC
Organism: Florisuga fusca; assembly: GCA_038090715.1. Taxonomy (NCBI): domain Eukaryota; kingdom Metazoa; phylum Chordata; class Aves; order Apodiformes; family Trochilidae; genus Florisuga; species Florisuga fusca. Next base: position 191,998 of record JAAWXA010000095.1, read on the forward strand.
CAGCAGCACCGTCATCTCCACAAACAGCAGTGACTGGGTCCCCCCCATCCACATCAGCAACAGCAGCTCCACCATTCCCACCCCCAACACCAACAAGAGCAGCAGCACTCGGGTCACCCCCACCCAGAAAACCTCTGTCGCTACTCAGGGCAGCACAGCTCCCAGGCAGACCCCCACAACCACGCTGGGCAGCAGCAGTGCTTCCAGCCCCAATAAAACCACTGCCCTGCTTCCCACTGCTCTCCAGCTGCTCCTTCGTGTCCCGCTGTCCTTCCGCATCCTCAACAGGAGCTTCAATGAGAGCCTGCGTGATCCCACGTCAGGGGACTACAGGAGACTGAGCACCACGATCCTGGCCATGGTGAGTCCCAGCCCTGTCCCTGGGGGAGCACAGACCTGCACAGTCACAGGGAAGGAACCACCTCCCCATAAAAATGCCCCAGCATCTGCACTGCCAATCAATTCAGCAGCCTCAGGTGGTCCTGCAAGGGGACAGGAGGGAGGGGTGGGGTCCCTGAGGGAGGTGGTTGTCACCCTAGTGCTTTGTTCCAGTTTGAACATGTCTTTGGCTGTGTGAGCTGCATGGGTGGGCAGACCTACAAGGGATGCAGTGAGCTCCTTTTCAGGTGAGTGGCTCCAGCTGGTGGGGCTGGAGTGTCCCAGCATGTCCTCGAAAAAAGCCCCTGGCAGGGGGTGGTGATCTGGGGGCTGACACCTCCTCTCACGGGCAGCCCAGGCTCGGTGGAGGTGCAGTCCACCCTCGTGTTTGGGCACGGCAGTGACACCATGGCCAGTGATGCTGCTGAGCAGCAGCTGAGGAAGAACCTGAACAACGGCTTCATCATGGGCCTGCAGCTGGACAGCATCCGGAGTGAGTGGGGCTGGGGTGGACTGAGCCCCATGGGGGGCCTCTTCGGGGCTCCACAAGGGCTCCCCCATCCTGACCAAAGTTCCTTCATGGGGGGACAGGCTGAGGGCTCGCAGCCTGCAGAGCTGATGCAATTTCACAATCCCCATGGTGGACAGGACAACCAGACCCCACAGAGGAGGACTCATTCCCTCACATCCCATCCTGGGGGTCTCTGGGGTTTGTTTGTCCCAGCTGACCCCATGATGCAGACATGTGTCTGGTTTTCTTTCAGGCTCTGTGGATGTGACATCTCCAGCACCAGTGTCCGGGGTCCCAGACTGGGCCATTGCTCTGCTGGTCCTGGTCAGCATCCTGCTGCTGCTGAGCATCCTCACCTTCTTTCTGATGGTGAGTGCCCTGTCCCCATGGCTTTCCTCACCTGCCTTCTGATGGTGGGTCCCCTGTCCCCATCCACAATGCCATCGGGGCCTCTCCCTCCAGACCACTTGCTCCTGCCGCCGGAAAAGCAGAGGGAAGCTGGACCTGCTCAGCACAAAGGATTCCTATCACCCCATGGCTGAATACGCCCAGTACCAGAGCCACGGGCGCTATGTGGCACCCAACAGCAAGCCCAACCCCTACAGCCAGGTGAGAGCCAAGAGCCACCATCCCCAGGGCTGCTGGCACCACATGGCAGGGCTGGGGTGGTGCAGGGGAAGGTGCTTTTTGGTGGAGATGGATGGTGGGGAAGGTCCCTTGGCCACTGGGTTAATGGCTAATGGAACCAGGGGAGCGGCACATGGGTGGCCCCAGGAGCCTGCCCCACGTTGGTCCCCTCCTGGCCAGGAGGTGACTGTAACTTTCACACCTGGATGGAGCAGCAGTGCTGGGTGTGTGGCTGGTGCTGGCAGACCCAGCCCAGCTCCAGGGAGTTCCCCATGGCCTTGGGCACTGCTCCCCCTGCCCAGCCCTGGGGGGGGTGGGGGGTGTGCTCACTGTCTGCCCATGCTGCCCCTCCTCAGTCTCAGCCATGTCCCAGCCAGACCCTCACACTGGGACATCCTTCTGCCACAGGGAGCAAGCTGGGGGCATTCCTGGAGGGGTGGGGGTGTTATCTCCATAACCCCACCCTATACCCCCCCAACCCAGTGGCTCTGAAGAGCTTTGGGTTGAGAGGTCAGGAGTTGCCCATGCAGGTGAAGGGCCGGGCACCCCCAAGGCATGTGGGGTTGGGGGGGTGTCAGCTTGGCCCCCCCCCCCACCCCTCCCCGTGCTGCCTCACAGGCAGGGGCTGTATCCAGCTGCTGGGCTCCGTGTGAGCTCTCGCCCTGTTCAAATACCAGGGGCCTGGGTAAATATTTACCTTTACTCTTGCCAGGCAGGCTTATCACACCAGAGGAGAGGAACATGGCCAGGGCCACTGCTGCTCCTCCACCTCCTGCACCCAGGAGGTCTTAGGGTGCCCATGGGGGCTATGGGTGCTCATGGGGGCTATGGGTGACTGGGGGTAGCTGCCCCCTGTGCAAGGGGATTCCCTTTCTGGTTGAGCACTGGGCTGTGGGGAGGGAGGAGTGTGTGTGTGGGACCCCCCTGCTACCCCAGGTAGGGCTTGAGGAGGGGGCTCAGCCCAGCTCTGACACCCCCTCTCTGCTCCCCCCACAGGTTGCCGGCAGCAACGGGGGGGGGGCTGGCACCTTCACCTACACCACCCCCACTGCTGGCTCCGACAACCTCTGAGGGACTCGGGGGGATGGAGGGCGGCCGCTGAGGGGAGGGGGTGGCCATGGCCCCTCACTCCCAGGGGAGCAGAACCAGCCCCGGATGTGTCCCCCGGTGCTTTCAGCGGGAGCTGGATGGTTCTGGAGCAGCTGGATTCATGCGCATGACAGAACTGGATGAACAAAGATTTGGGCCAGGTGGGGAGAGTTCCCCGCAGCCCCTGGCCCCCCACACTCCCTTGGCTTTGCAAACCATGCTCCATGCTTGGGGGGGGGAGGTCTAGGCATGTTCTCCACCATCCCACCCCCTCCCCCTGACCGCTTGCCCTTGGGGGTCTTATTGCTTTTTTTTGTGGTGTTATTTTATATAAATATATATATATAAGTGGGGTGTCGGCACCAGGTGTGGTGGGGAAGTGGGTGGCAGGGTCATGGGCCTTGGTTTATTTATCTCATTTCACAATAAAAAGATGCAGCTGGGCACTGTGTCCCACCAAGCTGCCACCAGCCCCGGTGATGCCATGGGGGCTCCCCTGGGGGACTGATTCCCCTTCTGCTCACTCCACAGCTGGTGGGACATCCCCTGTGTGGCCATCACCCATCGGGAGGACCTCAGCTCAGTGGGGGCTGCGCTCATTTCTGGGGCTGGGCATACCTGTGGTTGGTGCTGAGGTTGTTTCCACCCTTGTACCTCCAGTAATCTGGGCACTGGCAGTGTCCCCATCCCCCTGGGGTGTGACCGTGTCCTGCTGCTGTGCCGTCCCGCTTGCTCACATCCCACACTCTCGGTTTCTGTCTCTTGAGCAAACATTTCTCATTTGGCACAACCAGTTACCTGGTGGCTGCACGAGCAGAAAGTTCTGGGCTCAGGATCCCCCAGACAACCTCATGAACCCCAAAAGGGCTTCAGGGGCTCTCAGGGGGATGGGGGACCACAGCAGGGTGGTGGGATGCACCAAGGGGCAGCAGGGTGTCCCCAAAAGGGATAGGACCGAGGTGGCACCTGCATGGGGCCACGTGCCGGGGCTTGAGGCTCTGGAATGGCCGTGCCCAGAATTGCAGGGGGGGGGG
>JAAWXA010000096.1:0-193949 GCA_038090715.1 Florisuga fusca
CCTCTCCTGCAATCAGAATAAAAAGGAAAATCAGAAACAACGTCAACAATAAGGTGCACTTCAGCCATCAACAACCACTTATACTACACCCACCACCTCAAAAGAACCACACATTGTTCCACTCACCTCCTCGATCCAGAGTTGAATGCTGCGGCCACCACTGCTTTGGGCACCTAAAAGACCCAAAGAATGAGTTACTGTCCTGCTGATCAGTAGTCACCAGCTCCATGAACCCACTCTCCACCACCCCAGCTCACCTTCAACGCTCATCCGGGTCCAAAGATGGCCCACACTGCGCCTGAGAAATAAGGGAAACATTCAGAGTTGACATGCCTGACCCAGCCCACAGCCATCTCACCTTCTCCAACTGCTCCTCAAGACATGGCTTTGTCGCTCCGGCACCACGAGTGAGTGACACCTGCAAAAGTCAACGCAAAAGGCACACGCTGAGATAGTGCCCCCAACAACAGGCAGCCCACTCTGACATCCAGCTCCTGCTCCTTTACCTCGGTCTCTCACCCACCTGCCCGCCGTCTCTTTGGGGTGCTAAAAGGAGGTTAGGACGGCACCTGATAAAAAACACAAACAACAAGGGATGCTCATGACCAACCAATAATACAACACCTGAGAAGTAAATGCTCCTCCAGCCCACCAGCCTTTGCTCACCAGGCCACAGCCACCCCCTGTGCCCATATCCCACTTCGCTTGCCGCTTCCACCTTCAAAATGACAACAAACCATAACATGGTCAGGTATTCGAGGGAGGCACCTTCCCACCGACTCTACACCCTGACCAACCTTTGCATGGAGGCCTCCTCTCCTCCATCTGTTTCTTGATAGTCATTGACACGGGGGATCTGAAAAACAGGATTTCACGAGTCACTGGAATGCTGCTCAGGACCAAGTCGGTCGGTTTATGGCACTTCCCATGGCCCCTGATCCTACACAGCAGGCAGGGCAGCTCCAAGCCAAACATTTACACCCAAGCACCAACCCGAGACACAGCCATGTGAGTCACAAGACTTGACCTAGAGATAAATCTCGCAGCAAGAAGAGGGACTCCGCAATCCAAGACTTTTGGGCAATAAGACCTACAGCGATGGGCAATAAGACCTACAGTGAAGCATTGGATGCCCGAGAAGCCGCCTTCAAGACCTGAGGAGGCAAAAATGCAGGGACAGAGTCCAGATGCTGATGCACTTGGCAATGACGTTTCAGAAGGTGACCATCAAGAAACTTCCAAGTCAAGCGAGCGATCTGCAATTTAGCATTGCCTTGTGGAATAACACGCTGCTGATCAGCACTGTGCTGATCAGGAAAGGCTTTCCAGGCATGATGCCCGAGATGCAGGACTTGCTCTGTGAGGACACAGAGGACCATCAAGGCCTGAGGAAGCTCTGAGTCAAACAAAGACAGACAACACAAAACACACAACCCCCAACACCAAGGATGGAGCTGCCCTGCCCATGCTGGAATCACACTGGAAAGTAACCTATTCCCTTCACCCACCCAAAGGGGGCTGCTCCCAGACAGCTCTCTCACCCAAACTAAACACCTGCAAAACACCACCTGCAATTCCCAACCCAACCTCAACTCCTCTGCTCAGACCTTCTGCAACCACCCCTGGGCCCTCAACTTATCTTCAAAAGCAATAGCAGCACAAATCCATGGTAACGAAAACCGCATTGTTTGACTGGGATGTCCTTGCAGTCACATGGTTCCTCTTCATCCCCTATACATAGAAAAGGAAAAAAAGCCACCCACAGATCACAGACAGCACGGGCACAAGTCCCACCTAAGCCAAGGCACGCTACTTCCGCTGCACTCACCTACTCAGGGAAGCCCCACGGTATACGACGCACCTTCTCGGTCCAGACTTCAACGCTATCACCACCATTGCTTGGGGCACCTGAAACACCAAGAGAAAGACTTCCTGTTCTGATGATCAGAAGTCACCAGCCCCATGAACCCCCTCGCTACCAACTCGGCTCAATTTCAATGCTCATCCGGTTCCCAAGGTGGCGCATGTGACGCCTGCAAAAACAAACGGAAACGTTTAAGCGGCTTGACGTAAAATGCGTGGCTGACCCAGCCCACCACCATCTCACCTTCTCCAGCCGCTCCTAAATGGGTGTCTTTGTCCCTCCAAGGGTGGTTGTGGCACCTGCAAAAGTCAAAGCAAAAGGCACACGCTAAGGTACTACCTCCAACAACAGGCAGCCCACTGTGATGTCCACCTCCTGCTCCTTTACCTCAGCCTCTCGCCCATCTGCCTGCCATCCTCGTGGGGTGCCGAAAGTAGGTGCGGAGGATGCCTGGAAAACACAAAAAAAAGGCGATGCCAATGCCTTCAATGGCAATAGAACACCTGAGAAATAAATGCTCCTTCCGCACACCAGCCTTTGCTCACCTTGCCAGAGCCACCTCCAGAAGATATTCTGCTTCCTTGGCTGCTCTCGCCTTCAAAAGGACAAACAAACCATAATGCGGTCAGATAGCCAGGAGGGGGACCTTCACTCCAACACCAAACATTGACTAACCTTTGGATGGCACTCCTCTCTCCTCCAGCTCTCACATACATCCTTGTCGCACGGGATCTGAAAAACAGTATGACACAAGTACCTGGAATGCTGCCCAACCTGAACTATTCAGTTATGGCTCTTCAAAAAAAACCTGACCCTACAGCTCAGGGAAGAGCAGCTCCAAGCCAAACACTCAGACCAATTCAAGACACAGCCCTGCAAATCATGAGACTCGATCCCAAGAGAACACCGAGTAAGAAGAATATCTCTGGGATGCAAGACTGTTGGGCAAGAAGACCTGCAGCAATGCAGCTGGGAAGTGAAGGGCTGAAGCAACAGATGCTCACCAACCTGGGCTTCAAGACCGAAGGATGCAGAGAACAAGTGCTACTCTGGGAAAATCCATGACCAGAGATGCTGAAGAAGTATGGAAAAACATTTCAGAAGACCACCATTGAGAAATTTCCCAGACGCAAGAATAATCCATGCGCTGAACTTGTTGTGAAAGAAAAAGATGCTGCTGACTAGTACTGTGCTGACAAGGAAAGACCTTCCAGGGATGATGCCCAAGATGCGGGACTTGCTCTGTGAGGACAAAGAGGACATTGAGGGATGAGGAAGTTATAAAACGCTCAAGACAGACAACACAAAGTACACACCACACACACAGGCTGGAGCTGCCCTGCCCTCACCAAAGCAATGCTGTAAACTCATCTGCCCCCTCCACCTGACCAAAGCAACCTGCTCCCAGACAGCCCTCTCCCCGATAATAACTTCAAAACCACTCCCTGCCATACCAGCTTTATCCCTTCCGCCCATCCCCAGTCCCTCAACTTATCTTGGACGGCAGGGGTCCACGGTGCCTCCAGGAAAAAGAAAAACCATCCACAGGGATGTTCCTGCAGCCACAAGTTTCTGTTCATCGTCTGCTGTAAAAAGGAAAAACAAACAAACCTACCACAACATCACACAATAATTGTCACCAGAAATTCCAACATGAGCCAGCACCAACCTCTTAGAGAACATCCAGCTTCAAGAGTCCTGTGAGGTCTCGCCCACCTGCTCATCACAGAATTAGGCACTGCAGGACTCATCAATGAAGGGCATCTAAAATACAGAAAAACAGCATATGACTTGAAAGAAGTCACCGCCTTCATGAACCTCCTAAATTTCCACCCCGCCTACCTCCAACACTCAGATCCAAAGGCAGCAAAAAACAAACAAAAAAACCCACACACACAAACAAAAGAAAACCACCAAAAAACCCACCACACAAACAAAAAACACAAGGAAAACAACACAAACCAAAAAAACCCAAAGAAAAATGAAAAACAAGCAAAAACCCCCCAAAAACCTAAAAAATTAACCCCACACCCACACAAACCCACACCAAAATAACCCTGCAAAAACAAAGGGAAATACTTTACTGAATTGGCATTAAACACCCAGCTGACCTGGCCCACAACCATCTCGCCTTCTCCAACTGCTCCTCTACACGTGGCTTTGTACCTCCAAGGCAGCGTGTGGCACCTGCAAAAGTCAAAGCAAAAGCCACACACTGAGGTACTTCCCCAGTCAACAGGCAGCCCACACCAGCCTCTGCTCAGAAAACTTCAGAATCCCTTCAGCAACAACTCCCAACCTCAGCACTTTAATTCAGTCTCTCAACTTTTCTTCGTGAGGGCTGGTGGTTTTGGATCTACGACCAGCAAAACACCAGACTGGCTGACGGGCATATTCCTCTTCATTACCAGCAATCAGAATAAAAAGAAAAATCAGAAACAATGTCAACAATAAGGTGCACATCAGCCATCAACAACCACTTATACTACACCCACCACCTCAAAAGAGCCCAGCATTGTTCCACTCACTTCCTTGATCCAGAGTTGAATGCTGTGGCCACCACCTCAAAAGAGCCCAATATTGTTCCACTCACCACCTTGATCCAGAGTTGAATGCTGTGGCCACCACTGCTTTGAGCACCTAAAAGGCCCAAAGAATGAGTTACTGTCCTGCTGATCAGTAGTCACCAGCTCCATGAACCCACTCTCCACCACCCCAGCTCACCTTCAACGCTCATCTGGGTCCAAAGGTGGCACACAGAGGGCCTGAAAAATAAGGGAAACACTTAACAGAGTTCACATGCCTGACCCAGCCCACAGCCGTCTCACCTTCTCCAACTGCTCCTCATGACATGGCTTTGTCGCTCCGGCACCACGAGTGAGTGACACCTGCAAAAGTCAACGCAAAAGGCACACGCTGAGATAGTGCCCCCAACAACAGGCAGCCCACTCTGATATCCAACTGTGCCCCCAACAACAGGCAGCCCACTCTGATATCCAACTCCTGCTCCTTTACCTCAGCCTCTCACCCACCTGCCCGCCGTCTCTTTGGGGTGCCAAAAGGAGGTTAGGATGGCACCTGATAAAAAAAACACAAACAACAAGGGATGCTCATGACCAACCAATAATACAACACCTGAGAAGTAAATGCTCCTCCAGCCCACCAGCCTTTGCTCACCTGGCCACAGCCACCTCCCGTGCCCATAACCTGCATCACTCGCTGCTTCCACCTTCAAAACGACAACAAACCATAACATGGTCAGGTATTTGAGGGAGGCACCTTCCCACCGACTCTACACCCTGACCAACCTTTGCATGGAGGCCTCCTCTCCTCCATCTGTTTCTTGATAGTCATTGACACAGGGGATCTGAAAAACAGGATTTCAAAAGTCACCAGAATGCTGCTCAGCACTAAGTCGATCAGTTTATGGCGCGTCCCATGGCCCCTGATCCTACACAGCAGGCAGGGCAGCTCCAAGCCAAACATTTACACCCAAGCACCAACCCGAGACACAGCCATGTGAGTCACAAGACTTGACCTCAAGATAAAACTCGCAGCAAGAAGAGGGACTCCACAGTCCAAGATTTTTGGGCAATAAGACCTACAGCGATGTGTCTGCAATGCAAGGGAATGAAGCGTTGGATGCCCGAGAAGCCGCCTTCAAGACCTGAGGACGCAAGGATGCGGGGACCGAGTCTGGGTGCTGATGCACTTGGCAATAAGGTTTCAGAAGCTCATGATCGAGAAACTTCCAAGTGAAGCGACCAAACACTCAGACCAATTCAAGACACAGCCCTGCAAATCATGAGATGCAATCTCAAGGGAACACCAAGCAAGAAGAATGTATTTGGGATTCAAGACTGTTTGGCAAGAAGACCTAGAGCAATGCAACTGCAAAACAAGGGGCTGAATCAAGGGATGCCAAAGAAGCCAGGCTTCAAGACCTGAGGACACAAGGATGCGGGGAACAAAGTCCCACTCTGGGAAAATCCATGACCAGAAATGATGCTGATGCAAGAGGCAATTATGTTTAGGATGACCATCAAGAAAACTTCCTAGATGAAAGACCTATCTACGCTTCAAATTTGTCATGAAAGAAAAACATGTTGCTGACTAGTACTGTGCTGATGAGTAAAGTCCTGCCAGGGATGATGCCCGAGATGTGGGACTTGCTTCCACAGGACATCAAGGCCTGAGGAATCTCTAGGACAAAGACATACAACACAAACTACACACCACCACACACCAAGGCTGGAGCTGCCCTGCCCACACTGGCATCATGTTAGAAATTAACCCACTACCTTCACCTGACCAAAGGACACCTGACCAGACTGCCCTCTGCCCTACAGTAACTTCAAAACCCCTTCTGCAACTCCCACCCTTGACCCCTCTACACCACTGGTCGTCACTCAACTTATCTTTCAGAGCACTGGCACTCCAAAGCCATGGTTAGCCAGGAAAAATATAGGAGCAGCCTGGGATAATCCTCAACTTCCAAGGTTCCCCTTTCCCACCTGCATAAACAAACAAAACACAACAACCAAACCCACCACCACACTATAAAACCAAAACAAACCAAAAAACCCACATACACATAACCACAACACCAAAACACCTACTAGAATATTCATCAGTAAGTGTAAGATTGGCCAGCCCAATTCTCTTCCAAATGACACAGCTTCGCAGAAAAGCCCTGCGGGGTCCCACTCACCCACGCGCTTTCCAGGGTTGGACGCTGTAGGCGTTGTCATTCAGGGCACGTAAAAGGCACAAAACTATTGTTGTGCTTGAGAGAAGACACTAGGTCCACGAGCCCTGCACTACTACTTCTCCTCCAATGCTCATTCAGTTCCTGCAACTTGCTAGCATTCTGCCAGGGAGGGACAGGCTCCCATCAACCACCCCCCAGAGGGGACCGCTTCTGGACAGCCCACTCCCCTGCAGTAACTTTAAAACCCAACCCTGGAATTCCTATCATTGATCCCTCTACACAGACCCTCCCCAACCATAGTCCCTTTCATTTACCTTTCAAACACTCAGGGCCCTGAAGCACTTGCCAGAAAAGTAACTCACATCAGCTGATGGCAATCTTCCTGAAACCACAAAGCTCCTCATCATCATCTACAATAACAAATGGCAGTGCCACCAGAAATAGGACATCAGCTAAATACCAACCTCTTCCACAAGCTCCTCATAACCCCCATCTTGCCCTGTTCACCTTCTCCTTCCACACACATTATGGCCACCCTCGCTTCTGGCACCTGAAATACCAGGAGACACAAAATTACTGTTCTGCTTGCGAGATCAAGCCTCCTCATTACCATCCTGTCTCACCTCCAGCGCTCTTCTGGCTCCAAAGGCGGCACGCACAGCACCTGAAAAAACAAAGGGAAACACTTAACCGAGTGGACGTAAAATCTCTGGACGAACCAGCCCTCAACCATCTCACCTTCTCCAACTGCTCCTCAATGTGTGGCTTTGTGTGGCACCTGCAAAAGCCAAGGAAAAGCACATACCAAATTATTGCATAATAACAGGCAGCCCACTGTGATGTCTACCTCCTGCTTGCTCCTTTACCTTAGCCCCTCACCCATCTTGCCTGCCATCCTTGCAGGGGGCCAAAATGAGGCTTGGAGGACACCCAGAAAACACAAAAAACAGGGCATGCTAATGCCTTCAACACCAATACAACACCTGAGAAACAACCACTCTCACAGCCCACCAGCCTTTGCTCTATGGAATCCTGCTCAACACATGGACAATTCCTTTAAGACTCTTCCAAGGGCCCTTAGCCCTACAATGTGGGCAGGACAGCTCCAACCCAAACTCTCAATACTGAGGCCAACCCAATACACAGCACTGTAAACCACAAGATTCAACCTCAAGAGAAACTCTCAGGAAGATGAGTGATTCCAGGATCCAAGACAGCTGGGCTAGAAGACATACACAGATGCAACAGTAACACACGGAGGCACCGTTTTGGCCCCAAGTGTGTTGAAGGACACAGACTTCTACAAGAAGCTACTTTCTAAGCTTAGCTAACAGGTAAATGAGAAGCATGGATTCAAGATCTAAGGATACAGGGAGCCAATCCCAGTCTAAGAACATCCACAATTCGAGATGCTGACACAGTTAGGAAGAACATGTCAGAAGACAACCTTTGAGAAAGCTACAATACACAAGACTGTTCCATGTTGTAAATCTGTTACACAAGACAACGCATCACTGAATATGTTCATAACGTGCTTCAGAGCCTAGGGATGGTGCCCAAGGTGCAAGACTTGCTCTGTGGGCACAATGAGGACATCAAGGCTGCAGAAAGCTCTAAGACAACAACAACAAACAGCAGAAACTACACACTGCCACACACAAAGGCTGGAGCTACCCTGCCCATGTTCACATCATGTTGGAATCTTACCTGGTCCCTTCTCCTGACTAAAGGAGATGGCTCCTGGACAGCCCACTCACCTACACTAACTTCCAAAGCCCTCCCTGCAATTCTCAACTTTTCCCCTCCTTGCCCAGCCCTTCCCCACACCTGGTTCCACTTATTTTTCAGACAGCTGGGCACCTGAAGCCATGGGCCACAAAGAAAGCCACACCAATGGGCTGGGATGTTCCTGTAGCCATGGGGTTCCTCTTCATCATGTGCCATGAAAAAATTCCAACCTACAGTACCACCAGCAAGTCCCATAACAGCACACACTAACCTCTTTCAGAACGCTGAACTCCTCCAAAGAGCCCCCGGGTGTTACACTTACCCCCTCATTCTGGAACTGACCACTGCAGCTGTTACCACTTGGGGAACCTGAAAATACCAAACAGAGCAAACAACCCCTGCACCAGCCAAAAGCCCCAACCCTGCTCCTCTTACCTGACAGAGCTCCAAGCACAACACAACCCCCAAGCAGAGTGAGCCCCTCACTAGAGGTGGAGGCTTATATACCCTGGGCCCCACCCCACTGCCCTTCCCACAGTTCTTTGGGAAAGCCCCCTCATCAACCTGACTGGCCACACCTGGGCTACCCCAGCCCCAGCTGGAGCCCATCAGAGATCATCCCCTGCTCCAGCCACAGCTGGGAGCTCTGTCTCCAGGGGCTGCCAACCCCTTCCTCCCCCCCCTCCCAGGGCATTCTGAAAGCAGGAAAATGTTCATTTAGACTCCTCAGAAAGTGTAGTTGTTTTCTGCTTCTGGTAATTTTCTCCCCTGTGCTCAAAGTTCTGTGTAACCTGTTTGCAGATATGTTTAAGACCTCTTCTCCTTATTTGTGAGGATGATAAATCCAAAACCTTTTGTAAAGCCTCTTCTGTTATTTCCAAATCAGCCTGCTGTAAACATTACATAACAGCCTGCTGTTACGTTACATAACAGGGTTAAGATTGGTCCTACGTGTGAGATGTGCTGTCTCCAAAAACCAAACAGTCCGATGCGTGCCGAGAATGGAACACAACAATACAGACCGCCACGCACTGAATATAAGCCGATACAAAGCCATTGACCAGCAGTCGGTTTTTTTTTTTAAGCAAAAAACTACAAATGAGTCTCCGGAAGTCGGCCATCTTTTTTAGTGAAAAACTACAAATGAGTCTCCGGAAGTCGGCCATTTTGTTACAGGAAGTCGGCCATCTTTTTAGTGAAAAACTACAAATGAGTTTCCGGAAGTCGGCCATTTTGTTACAGGAAGTCGGCCATCTTTTTCGTGAAAAACTACAAATGAGTCTCCGGAAGTCGGCCATTTTGTTACAGGAAGTCGGCCATCTTTTTCGTGAAAAACTACAAATGAGTCTCCGGAAGTCGACCATTTTGTTACAGGAAGTCGGCCATCTTTTTAGTGAAAAACTACAAATGAGTCTCCGGAAGTCGGCCATTTTGTTACAGGAAGTCGGCCATCTTTTTTAGCGAAAAACTACAAACGAGGTTCCGGCCGTGGGACAAATTAAAATTTAAAATTTGTAGGATGCCTTTCCTCCCCAGTAGACCCCCGATGGCCCCTGATCGTAGAAACACCTTCTGGGAGAGCAGAGACTCCCCTCATCTTTGCCAAAATTTCTCAATTTTATCTTTTACTTCACAGATTCATTTAATCAGTTGTGTTGGAAGGGACCCTCAAAGGGCAGCTGATCCAGCCCTTCTCGGTAATACTAGGCTTATTCTTCTATGTCTTAACGCTTCTATGTCTTAACGCTTTCTACAACGGGAAAATCTCCCCCCTCCCCTGGGAGACCATTCCAATGTTTTACTGTCCACATGGTGAAAAATGTACTTATGTCCAAACAGAGTTTCCCCATGAATTCTTATCCATTAAGTCCCACCTTATTTTGTTGCTGGAGGACCAAAAGAGAAAAGAGTGAGCAGCTGACTGACTGGCTTCTTCTGGTTACAGGAAGACAAAAAGTTCAGCTGAGTAAAGGGGGACATATGGTTGCTAACGCTCCAAAACAGAGAGTGCATTGGGCTGTTTCCAGTTGCTGGAGGACTGGTGTCTGCAAGCCAGCAATCATTAACACACCCATTTACACATATATCTGTTTAGACGTATATATCAGCTTTGATACACTCACATAGACTCCCTGGAGCAAAATATCCCCAGTCCCTCCTGGTTCCAGATTCCCCCTTCACCTTTACCCCAGACAGCCTCACAGGCTTCACAGCCCTTTTCCCATACCCCCTGTAGCTCCAGGGCTTAACACACACGTATAAAGACTAATACATAATAAAGACTACTAGGTAAGATTTTTTCATTGCATTCGTAACAAACACTCTTGCTGGGGGCAGAAAAAGCTTCAATCCTTCCTTACTCCACTGCTGGAGTGGAGAACCCTGTATGGCTGCCTCTACTTGTGTCAGAAGAGACACCTGCACCCACCCTGCAGCATTAGCAGCCCTGCATCCCCTGCTTAGACAGCAAAGCTGAAAGGAAGAAACCCTGAAAGTAAAAAAATAAATTCAGCATCTGCTCATGAGCTGTGCACATGTTTATACATATCCTATTTAAATGTATAGGCAAGTATTTCACTTCCTTTCTGCATTCATGTAATTTGTATGACTGTTAACTGATACCATTACATTTTTCATCTCCAACACAGGGATAATTTGACCAGAAAATTGTGTTACACAACTGGGAGGGGTAGCTGCTCAAAGGAGATGCTACCAAACCACCAGGGAAACACCCCATTCCAAGAGAGGCAGAAAGAAAGTACTTCAGAGCACTCCATCAAAACATCAACAAAAGATACCTGCAGCATCCATCTGTTTCTCTGTTTAAAGATTTTAGAACAAATAATTAACTAGGTAATATATGAGCTCTAAGGCATTATGGGGCTGTTACAGTCTACACAATGCAGTTGTCACGGTTTAATGCTGGCCCAGCAATTAAACCAAATAACAGATGCTCTTTATTAATCCCTCTCCCTGATAAAGAAAGAAGAGAGAATAAGGGAAGGAGACATGGGTTGGAAACTAAACTACACAACTTTATTGAAACAGTAATGATAAAAAGGAAAAATTAGTAAATATATACAAATATACAGGAAAATTGATACCATGTTCCTCCCCCCTTCCCCCCAATAACTCTCACATCACCACCAAGGCTGCAGGGCAGCCCCGGGAAAGTCCAGGCTGGACTCCTGGAGTCAGCAGCAGTAGGGAGCTGGAGGCAGGAACACACAGATATAGGCTGGCACAGATCAGAACCACAGGCAGATGAACAGACAGAATTCCCCCAGGATGCTGAAGCAAACAGGGACAGGCAAAGAAAGGGAAGCAGGAAGGGGTTTGATCCTCTTGATGCCTCAAATTTATACTGAATATGACATGTATGGGATGGAATACTCTGGTCAATTTTAGCCATCTATCTTGTCTGTTCCTCCCCAAAGGAGGGCTGCAGGTGTGACCTCTTCACTCCTTCTCTCCTTCCAGAGAAGAAAATGTTCCTCAGAACTGAGCAGTGTCCTTGATTCTGCGTACCAGTGTCTAGCAGTAGCTATAAACATTGAGCATTATCAGTCCCAGAAGTAGACACTGTGTGAGAAACTTGCTGTTAATTTCAGCAAGTGCAGCTACTTACGAGAGACATAGCTGAAAGCAAAAGTACCAGACAGAAAATTACCTTTATCCTGGCCCAAACCAGAACAGCAGTTTGTACTTTATATAACTAAGTTTGATTTTGTTACATTTATGATACAAAAATCAGTGAAAACTGTTTGGCTTTAATTTTTGAAGGATGATGGAGAGAAGGGAAGGTAAAACTTCAGGAGTCAAACAAATCCCCAGTGGTACAATATATGAGGTTAGTGCCTCAAACAACAGGCAGCCCACCGTGATATCCCCCTCCTGCTCCTTTATCTTGGCCCCTCGCCCATCTGCCTTCCATCCTCGTGGGGTGCCAAAATGAGGTTTGGAGGGCACCTGGAAAACACAAAGAACAGGGGATGCCAATGCCTTCAACGGCGATACAACACCTGAGAAATAACTGCTCCTGCAGCCCACCAGCCTTTTCTCACCTCACCAGAGCCACCTCCGGTGCTCATGTCCTGCTTTGTTCGCTGCTTTCACCTTAAAAATGACAAACCATAATGAGGTCAGGTAGCCAAGAGAGGGACCTTCATTCCAAGGCTAAGCACTGACTGATCTTCCATTGGTGCTCTTCTCTCCTCCAGCTCTTTCACGTGCATCCTTGTCACATGGCATCTGAAAAACAGTATTATGCAAGTCACTGGAATACTGCTCAAATGGCTGGACTATTCAGTTATGGCTCTTCCAACAAACCCTGACCCTACAACTCTGGGAAGGGCAACTCCAAGCCAAACACTCAGACCAACTCGAGACACTGCCCTGGAAAACAAGAGACTTGATGTTAAGAGAACGGTGAGCAAGAAGAATATGTCCATTATGAAGCAGAGAATCTGCTCTTTTGCCTCTAGGTTCCCCGGTAAAGCTTGGCAGAAGAGCTGCAGTTCATCTAACAACTGGCACAGGGTGCTGAATATTCCTTTCCCCACAAACAACTGTGAATTTAGGATGGGTATAAAGAAGGCTGGAGGGCTGGAGACCAGGACTCTGGGAGGGTATCCCTTGAGAGCATCTGCTCTTCTGTCCATCATTTGGTCTGGCTCTGTGCCTAGAGACAATGAACTCAGAGCTTTTTCTTAATAGCCATGCAACCCATGCAAGTACCAGCAGCAATTCCTGACAGACTCATCAGGGATATCAGCAAATGTCACTGCCCTCAGAATTAATTGTCCTCATTGAGAAAACAGTCCAGCTAGACTGTGCAAAGAAAGGCAGCACTGCCTATTTATACTGAATGAAAAATCTGGGCAGACCTAGATGGACAACTTTGAATGTGTGGCTTAAAGGTAGCAGCTGAAAGGTTACCCTGTTTCTGGGGAAAAACATAGTTTTCATTTGTGAATGTAGACAGTTAATGAATTTTCCTTCCACTCTGCAAACTCTATCATTAGCATTTTAGATCTGTAGAGAATTTTTTAAAGTTATTTTTCAATTATATTTAACTGATAAACTCGTGCTGGCAATCTGGGATCAGGAATTCAATGTGGAATTATCGAGAGGTTATATTTGAATCTCACCTCTTGCCCACAATCTGCTTGCATAAATAAGAGCATCAGAGGGGTTTTTTTAATTAACCGTTAATCAAAAAAAGCATATTGATAAAATCTTACAAATATCCAATGTTAGTGTTTGATTTCCCATAAAGTTAACATTCGATAATCCAGCCTTAATGTATACTGCCTTAAAAGCAGGTCTTTAAACTGTTCATACTCCATATCCAAAGTAATTTAGTGCCTACCCTTTACATCACCCCCACAAGAAGTCCTCAAGAAACAATATGCTTCAGAATAGCATCTTTTTTTTTTCTCTTTTTAAAAAAACTGAAAAACAGGGCAAGGAGAAGTGGAAGGAACAGCTTCACATCCAACAGCAGCTCAGAGAAGACACAGGGCAGAGAACAGAGAACTTCAGACTCGTTCTTGACTTATTCATCTCCACACTCGGGGTGGAAAAACTTCTAAGGCAAATCATGCACTAATTTATTGATGTTAGGTCTGAATTTCTGAAAGAGAAATATAACTACTGGATTAAATTGCTACTTTACAGGCAAAAATTACAATAATCTAGGATACTGGTCTTGAGATACTTGGCTTCAATCCTCTATCATGAGCCTGGTGGCTTATATGGATACAGTGCAAACTTTTCAATAAAAGACTGGCTTGGAAACTGAAGAAGGGCAACTCCTAAGCCTACCAGATAGCTTCCCACAGTAATCCGGGCTTTACTTGGAGGGATTCCATGAGAAAGTAAAACATGGTGAGATCACATCCCAAGCTGAACTGGTGAAGAAGAGGGAATCCTTCCACAGCTGGAGGCTGATCTATATGTATAAATATGTGAAGTCACAGCTTCCATTAAAGTTTATCTATACCACAAGTATCTTGGCATGTGATAACTCCTCTCAGTCTGAGTGATTCGTAGAAGTGACCTTGTTTTCAACCGTTAGGGAGAATTCGCAAGATCTTAGTGTGGCAACTGGCAAGACCAAGAGTTCAGCAGAGAGATGGAAATAATGTATGAGGTAGAAAAAATGTGGGGGAGGATGTATGCACAAACAGCTTGGGAGTTTAGGAAAATATCCAGCCTCCCACTAAGTTGCTATGGGGTAATTAATGAAATGTCTCATTCTCTCCAACTTTTCTTCCAACCTTTTCCTCCCCAGGGACATGAGTTATCATCAAAGAACTTATTTATTTGGCTTGGTAGGCTAATAATGATGGATGGCTTAAAAGGAGAAGGTTTGGAACCCATCTCACTTCTGACTATTGAAAATTAATCAGAGCAGAGTTGGCCGATGTGTAGATGGAAAGGAACATAAGGCTTCTTTGGTCTGTTGGTGTCAGCTGGCACACCAGTATACAGTACAAATTAGTAGAAACATTAACAGATAACAGATGTACTGGGAGCTGATGACATGTAGTCATCAGCTTCAACTTTACATCTCCTTATTGTTTTGTGTAAGCTGATAGATCACCTGCCAATCTGCTCACACCATGAGACTCCAGCTGGCAGACTTACTCAGTTTGAAGTGCCACACGTGAAGGACACATCAAGCAAGGTCAGTTGGAAGAATTCCAAAGAAAAGCAAGAGAAGTGCTCTCTAGAGCAGAGCTCTAGAGAATGTGACCTATGATGAAAGATTGAAAAGAACTGGTCTGGCTAAGCCCGGAGAAGAGAAGGCAAAGGAAACACGTGATAATAGTGTTCAAATATGTGGAAGGCAATTGTGAGAAGGAAGGGAATAAAACGTCTACTATTACCCATTGTGGTAAGGACAATAAGTCATAAGTCTAAATTATAGCTTAGAAAGTTTTGATGAAACTGTGGGGAACGCACAAGAACAGTAAATTCTCTGAATAATTTGTGTAGAGAAGCTACAGACTTCCCAAGCTCCCAGATTTCTGAGTGCAGGCAGGTCAGACTGCTCTCTGTAGGTAATAGTTCAGGCATAGTGGAATTGGCCTTGGGGCATTGGACTGGCTAAACAATTTCTTAACTACCCTTTCAGAATTTTTATATGGTCTGTGATAAAACAGAATACCTTCTATCACTCTCTCCACTCTCTGACGGACGGAGAAGAAACATACCCGTCAGAAAGAGTTAATGTGGACAAAACAACTAGATACTGAAGTCTGAGGGATAGCAATCCCCCAAATATCATAATGTAATTATATTTTGTACTAGAACCTGCAACTTAACCATCAGATAATAGTTAAAACATGTAAAGGGTTATTTGTGGGATGACTAGAGACTGAGGCTAAGGGAAAATTAATTTCCATTCATTCATTTCAGAAATATTCTCATTAGTAATTGCCCCATTTATAGTTAGAAGAAAACAGAATGTTCAAATTCCTGGCAGCAAAACACTTCCCTAGTTGCAGATAAATATTGATACTGGCTTTAACTCAGTTTACATAAAGAAATGAAAACAACAGCTCCATTGATGCCTATCAGGCTTTGAAGCATGTTTTGAGAAATATTTGATGAGAGTCATTGTGCAGGACACTAAGTCAAGACTACTCAGTGTTAATAATCTGATTAGAGGAATTCAGGAGAAAGACCCTGTGACTCTGTGGAATTGGGTTGCTCCTGCCAGCAGTCCTCAGTCTACTGCCCATCCAGAGCAGCAACAGCATTGGTACAAATTCAAAAAAATAAGGATGCATTTTCAAACCAGTTGACCAGGGCTGCATTCTATGAGCTCTTCCACTCTCCAGGGTTGAAGCTTGTGCTTTGGTTGGGCATTTGGTGGGGATTTAAGGTAGAAATATGTGGCCAAACCCAGGGGATGCCCAAGAAATTATCATCCATATTGTAAATACCTCCCTCCAGTGCCTCTGTGGGAGCACTCCAGATCAGATCATGCAGCATCTGTGTCCTATCACATTGCCTCTGAGAGTTTAATGTTGTGAAATGCTATGGTGAGACTGGTAAAGAAATACCAAATTACAATAGGTTATTCTACTTCATTTATGCTCAGACGTGTGCTTTAGCTTCTGTGGGTTTGGATCTGACTGCTGTTACAGATGGAGGTAAGAAAGTGGGCTGAGCATGATTAAGCTAGCTTGAATAGTTTTATGATCCCTTTTTACCTCTTTCCTCACCCATAACCTAGTTAGCAGCTTTTCAAGAACCACTTTTTTTTCCCTGAAAGCATTGTAGTGCACAACTCTTCCAGCACATAATGTTCCTTCCTTTGAGGGAGATAAATATTAATAAAAATAATTTGTGTACTCTGTGACTTCGCCTCCCAGAGCTTCCCAATTTCTCACTCTTTCCTACTGCTGGGATTTCATTTCACTCTAATGCTGAGACTACTTCCCTGAATTCTAACCTAGAGATAAGAAGCTAGAAATTCCAATAGGCTCTCAGAGGCAAACAAGCCATAGTTCTCAGCAAAAATCAGCGGGGCTCCTGAACTCCACAGCTGCCAGGCTGCAGGTGTTCTGGCTGACCCATACTGCCACCAAGACTTTCACAGGAGATGGGGTGCACCTTCAAAGATACACAGAAACATCAATTACCTTTAAACCAAGGGAAAGGCTATGAAAGTTTTGGAAAAGCTGATTGCCAACTTCTGCCTCAGTTTCCCCATTGGATGCATATCAATAAAGACATATAACCACCTCTGTAAACCAATGCATGTTGGTGTGACATATATTCTGTTCAAACTAGCAGGAGTCCAGACCTCCTAGAGGCCCAGTAAGTGCTGCTGGTGGTGCACAGCTGGCTACCATACCTGTAGATAACTTAACTAACCTTCTGGCTACCAACACTCAGATAGTTTGTCCTGATCTGCTTGAGGACATGAATCCTCAGGATTTTCCATCCATTACCACTCTAAGGGTAGGACAGCAGCCCCATTAGCTTGGAAAGTCATTGTGGGAACGAGAAACTACCTCAGACATTCTGGCTGACCTCAACATTTTTTTTTTCATTTCTTAGTGTCCTAATAAGATACGTGAAGGAGAAGACATGCTTTGAAAAGACAAAGCAGGAGATCACATAAGGGGAGAAAAGGTTTTTGCTTTCCTGCTTCACTGTGTGACCTCAGGCAAGTTACTTAACCTCTGCCCCCACTCACACTCTGTGGTTGCATAGCTGTGGGACACCTCTCCATGGTGTGGGCAGCCACAAAGAACACTCAGGGACATTATGGGTGGGGGGAACACTGGATTACCTATTCCAACATTTTGTGTGGGCCAGGCCATTACATCTCACCTAATTATTCTGAACCAATTAATTTGTGTTTGTCAAAAATGTCTCTTCCTTAAAGGCTTCTGGAATTTGTCTGACAACATCAAGCAACACAGAATTTCTCATGCAAATGCATTAATCTTCTTTTATCTGCTACTTTTTTACTTGGATGGATAACCAAGGAGCTAAGCACAGCGCAGTATTTCTACACACACCCTCTCACCCCCCCCACCCCCAGGAATGTACTTACATGTACTAACATATTTACTTCACCACTCAATATTTGTCAGTTAAACATATTTAACCAATTTTTGTTCTTGTTCTCATTTTCTCAGCCTTTATGGAACTTCTGTAGCATCCTTGACAAGTTTTCACACTTCCTGCAGTGCCAGAATGACACATCACAGGAAAAATCATATAATTTAAACTTTATTAGATCAACTGATGGAGTTCAAAGGAAAAGGTTTCACTGCATGCTTTTCTTTGGCTTCCACATTCCAGACCAGTCCCATACAGAAGAACTGAATCACCCCTTTAGTGCTACTGCTTCTCTTTTGTACAACCAACACTATTAACTTCCTTCATCTCACTGAGAGTTACACTGACAGATTTGGCTTACCTGCCCTGCCTCTCACTTTCTGCCAGTCACAACAAGATTCAAGCGCATGGTATCCTGGGTGATGTGTAAATCAACCATAATAAGTAAATGATGGGAGAAAAGATTTTTGAAAAATATTTCTGCATTTCCAAGGGAGAAATGTGTGCTGAAGATTTTTGACAGTAGATTTTTGCTTGAAATGTTATATGAATTTCTGCTATCCATAGCTGTCATGTCATTTGTGCTCATTAAACTCTTCTGAAGCCCCCAGAAACACATTTTTATCCCTGGCATGTCCAATATCCCCTCATGTTATTCTCTGGATGCTACTTTTCTCCTTCTGATTTAGCTCTTGGACCTGTCTTCTTGTTGAGGTTAAAATGGTTGTGCCTTACCAGAGACAAGCTGCTGTGCAATGCAGACCAAGTCCCTAATGTTGGTCTGAAATGCTCAAATAATGAATCAGTGACACTGGGAGCACACATGAAAAGAGAACGGCCATCCATCAGCCCTGGCCAAAGCCCTGTGTGACTTTGTATTGCAGAGCAGATACTTACAGGTTGTTTGCATTGAGAGGGTTTCTCCCCAGTTAAGAAACACAGAAAGGAACTAAGGAGTTCTCTCACTTAACATTTTGGATAGTGATGGTTCTTTTCCTTTTTTTTTTTTTTTATTTCAACCATTTTGGGGAGGACACAACTCTTATAGCAGTCTTTTAGGTACATGCAGGCGTCACAGCATCATGTTCAAGCTAACAAACTGGCCCTAAACTGGGATCCCTAAGGATCTGAAGCAGAAACTAAGAGAACTGATCACTAGCTGAAAGCTAAGGAATTTCAGAAGAATCATCCCAGAGGCACCCAGCACTTTGGCAAACATCTGATTGTTCTGGGGCAAAACATCTGGGTTCTGGGGGAAGTATTTTTCTTACAGAGAATGTAAAAAACAATGGAAACAGAAAAAAAGACTGGGTTTGGACTTATGTCAGTTTAGTTTTGTATTCACAATCTAGGGGTAACATTTTGATCTGTCTAAAGCAATTGATTTATTCCTACTATGAAGATGAAATGAAGGCTTTTCTCTTCCTTAGGCTACCTCGGTATGTATCATCTCTGACACTTGACATGCTGCCTGTAATTGCCACACCAGTAGATGTCTGCAAATCTGACTGCTCAGAACTGTGTCCCAAGCACTGGAAAACTGTTGCATCCTGAGAAGTAGCTAATAGGATTCATCTGCTTTGGAGACACTTTTAATTCCTACGATTTGCTTGTTAATTTTTTCTTCTCTAATTACACACAAACGTCAGTGGAGAGGAAGTGGAAAAAAGAGAAACAAGAAAGGAAAAACGAGCCAGCTGTCAGTACATGACTGCATTTTGGGTTGCAGGCACAGCAGCTGTAACAAATCCCGGTGCTCAGCTCTTCCTCAGAAATAGACCGTGAAATGAGAAGTACTTTTCAAGCAGAAAACAAGAAGGAGAATCCTAACAAAAGGGAGAATCCTGATGGATGATTGAATTGTGTCTGAAGACCCAGAGATGCTATCAATGGGTTAAATAACCTGTTATTCTCAACTGGACCAACCAGTACCAGTTCAGTCCCAGCCATAAAGCCTCACAGAGATCTAGATGGGGAGTGGGTTTTTGTGCAAAAAAAATTTAATCAAAGTTTATCCAGAAAAGAGGTGAGCCAGAGAGACAGCACAAACCCCTGTCTTCCTCATGCTCCTGCTGGAGTGTCCACCCTCCTGCTTCCCCCTGTGAGGCAATAGCCTGCCCTGCAGAAGTCTGGCCCAGAGGGATGGCACAGCACAGCTCAATACCATGGATAATACCAGAAATGAAGGCAGATTATTAGCCAGTGTTTAGGTAGCCGTTAAAGGAGATTACTAAAAATAGGAAAAGTAGACTGTGTTTTTTAATTTAAAATTTTTTTCTGACTTGGTTTTGTTCACTTTTAAAGCTTTGGTTTTCAGGATTTGATTGTTAATTTTGTTATTGCTAATTTTAAAAATTCCATGGAGAACAAAGTTAAGATGGACCACACAGACTGCATTTCTGCAAGCTTCATATAAACTGTTCTGTCTCCAGTTCTAAAATCCAAAAGGCTGATGAATGCCTCCCCTATCCCTACTCTTGGTTTTTAATAATCTCACAAATGATGCAGGTGTGACCTAAGAAGGTGTTTGATGTAACCAGGTTTATGAGGCCATGATTAATAAGACAGGCAATATGGTAGGACCCAGGAATACTGCCTGGCTCCAAAGTCTAGGTGTAAATACTGGCAAAACCCCAACACTGTGACAGGACAAAAATCTCAGCCCTTCCTGTATTTCAGTTTCCATGCGAATAAACCCATGAGCTAGAAATACTCCAGGCTGTGCCTGAACAGACCCCTGAAACGCAGTTTATTGCAGAGCACCAAACAGATGCAGCTATACAGTGCATCAGAATGTAAGTGACATTAACACTGTTTCCTCTGTTCTAAGTTTCAATGTTTCCTCTTCCATCTGAGATAGGGCATAAAAGGCAATGTGTTAACACCAGGGAAACCTAGGGGAGAGCTGAGGGCAGGCTGTCTAGCCACAAATTAGCACATGGTCCTTGCTCTATCTCAGAGCCACAAACCTGTACCTACTTCCCTGTCATTGTAGAAAACATGGGCCAAGAAAGTCAGCACTAGTGACATGTTGATCCCACCCATGTCATTTCTTCCCCAAAAAGATCAGGGATCTCTCTCTGTGCAGGTCCCGGTTTGGTGCACAGCAGGTGTTGGAGCTCTGAAGTCATCAATGGCTCTGATGGAGGGCTGGCAACAGATGCCACTGAGGAGTTCTTGCATGGTCCCCTCTGCCTAGATAATTACCTGATTGCTATGATAGAAAAAGCCAAGCCTTTCCAGTCTTATTTTAAAGAAATATTTTTCTCAAGGGTCTCATGCATTTTCTGTAATAGGTACTGAAAACATTTTGGTTCTATATACTTCAGTAGCCAAAGTGTTTTAAGTCCTATGTGAGGGGGAAGGGACTTATTCTCGACAAGTGTTGTTAATAATGAGTCATTTTCTAGCACTGACAGTCTCCTGTGTTTTAACCTATAACTTCTTTTTTTCAATCTACTTAGTTCTTCCCCCATGCTAAAAACTTGGCTCTGTGGAGGCCCTGTCATGGCTATTTATATATTCTGGATCTCTATTTGCTCCCTATCCCAGTCCCATCACAGCTGGTTCTTCATGAGAGTATGTCCAGGCAGAAAACAAACCACTTCAAATAAAAACACCATTATCCTCCTTCTCTGTATGAGTTCTCTAGGTGGACTTTGTGAAGTCTGCACAGTCCTTGGCAAAATACCAGATCACTGCGGATGTAAAAAAACCCCATGACTTCATATTTACTACAACTTTTTGACATGAAAGCACCTGCTTTTCATTGTTATATTTTCTCTTTATATTTTGATTCTCCTGTTTGCGCATAGGGAATTCAAGCTTAGAGAAGGATCTGAAACTTGTGTCATCGAAAGGACATTAGTGCTGTATGTCCCCATTTTTGAGATTATTTTCTTTTGAAAACTTGATTATAATCCTCCAGACTTGGGAGAGGATGCAGAGCCTACCCTACAGGTGCCTGTATGTCCCCATTTTTGAGATGGTTTTCTTTTGAAACTTGATTATAATCCTCCAGACTTGGGAGAGGATAAAGAGCCTACCCTACAGATGCCTGTGCTCGAACTTCTCCTAGGCTACTTTTGTGGTATCCTTTGAATAGGCTCGACTGACTCCTGCATCATGTTGAGTGCCTCCTCAGAGCTGCTGATAGCTCCCTTTCATGGTGCCATAAAACCCAACAACAGTCATGAGGTGGTGATATGAACAATGCAGCATCTGCACAGCTCCCAAGCTCTGCCTCTGCTCAGCTGCTCCATCAGCACTGCCTCTCTGGCAATCCAGGATGTTCCAACTCTCTGGAAGGAAATCCCCAACAATGGTTTTATTAATAAGGAAGCAAGTACCAGCTTAGAGATGAAGGTGCTAATTGTGATACATCAGCAGCCAGAAGCAGCAGTTCCTCTAGGATCACACACATTCATCTCCTGTGGCTGCTGGTCAGACTGAGAGGCATTCCCTTAGCGGTGTTGACAGCTGCTAATAAGACAGCAAAAACACTCTGCAAGCATGACCATTAATACTGCCAGCCAGGAAGCTTGGGAATTAACATCTCTGGCAGATCTCAGTCTCCAACATTTGCTTGTTGGGTAAGCATGAGGGGATATAGCTAACTCCCTTGCAGGCAGGAAAAGGGATGACATGGCTTTCCATGCATGAATTGCTACAGTGGCTGAAGGAAGGCTTGGTTAAGCAGCAGAGCTCTGAGTAGGTCACACTTTCTGGTTCAAAGCAGCTCTGTGATTCTTTCTTGAAGTCTATTAGCACTGCTGTTGAAGATAAAAGGTGAGGAAATGCCATTCCTACTTTTATGATAAAGCTGCTGGGACAGGAATAAGCCTCAGATGGGTATATCAGAAATCAACATAAATCTGCCTACTTATATTTACAACCCGCCCTCACCAACTGGCATCTGGACATCACAAAATCACAGAAGTGGTGGTTGGAGAGGATTTTTTGGAGCTAGTCCAATTTCTCTTTCAGCAGTTGGATCATTGCCAGTACTAGATCAAGGCAGCCAAGACCGAGAGCCCCTGGGGACAGCAATGGCACTGCTTCTCTGCTGACCTCAGTGCTATGCTATCTTATTAGAGAAGATAATTTGCCCCATGCCCAATAAGAATATCCTACACCCCAATTTGTGCCTGTAGCACTGTCAAGGTTTAACAAGCACAGGACAAGCACACTTACAAAGAAGCAATGAAAGAAAGCAGATTTGATTCACCAGCTGTGCACAGATTGAAACTAAGGTCCTCTAATCCAGTTCCCAGGTACTCATCCCTGCATCCAGTCACAACAACCACAGCAAAAGAAAGGTAAAGTGGAGACTTAACTTTGCATGCTGGCAGATATTCGTGCCTTGGAGAAGAGCAGTTTCAAATTCCACCCAAATTTCATGAACCTTTCTACCGACAAACACCTCCACCCTCCTCCACATCCAAGGGACTGCAATTGTTTCTTAAACTCATGACAATGCTTAGTATTGTGTCAGTGTTTTTCCAAGCTCTATCAGTAAAACTGAAACTGTGGCTAATTTCCTTTGTGAAACTTACAGCTAGGAATATTCTGTCCCAAGAAGCTGTATTAAGCAGGGGAAAAGCTCAGTATGCTATGCCAGGGCACATTATGGATGCAATGAGAGTTCAGCCACAGTGTGCACAAATACAACTATATGCCTGGCTGGAATCAACTCATTCCTTCCCTAAGCTGGCATCTTACTTCTGTCTCCTGCAAGACCCTGACTGACCTCAACATGGTATGAGCACCCATCCCATCTCCCTCATTGCTCTATCCATCTATTATTTTGAGACACAAATAGGCTGCCTTGTGAATTAGGGGTTCCTAAAAGAAAAGAAACTTGCTACATTAGTCAAATTCAAATGCTTTTCTTTTTCTAAGATGCAGCTGGGCAAACATCCATAGAGCCAGTAGCTAGACACTAAAAGGAAACAGGGAGGGAGGAAAGGAGCAGGGAGGGACACACAGAAAAGTTATGAATTAAAATTACGAGGTGGACCATAAAGGTCAAAGTCTGAGGAAACAGAGAAGAAAGAGGAATATAGAGGGAAGATGAGGAGACAAGGAGAAACTCTGAGAAAAGTGTCACATAGTCTCTGCCTGGAGAGTTACCATAGATTTACGTTTCACTATTAAAAAGGAATCAATGGCTGGCCACAAGCCTCACACTGGCAGCTGGCAGCTTCTGCTGTTCTGATCTCAGGACAAGCATCTGTCAGCAATTTTCAAGATGAACCATTAGAAATTACAATGTTTAACAGTGTGTCTTGGCCCCTGGGGAATTTTATCACCTCCATCAGCTACTGGGGAAAAAAAAAAAAAAAAAAAAAAAAAAAAAAAAAAAAAAAAAAAAAAAAAAAAAAAAAAAAAAAAATGCATACCTCCCCCTTTTCCCCTGCTTATATGCCACATCTGCAGAGGTGATATATAGATGGTGGTTTTGGCCTCATTCCTGTATGCTCTAAGAACACGGATGCTGGTTTTGAGAAGAGCCCCAAGCTGGCTGGAAATTCCCTGTGAGTGAGCTCCAGGCGTCTCTGCTGGGGAACCTTCCCGGAAGCAGAACAGACCCAGAGATTTACTGCGCTTTGCAAAGCAAATTATTCCTGACACTCCTGACACAAGAGTGACTTCTGGGCATCTCACATATAAATCCAACAGAGAGAGATGCAGCATTTCCCAGAAGCAGTTCAGTCACTTGGCTACCACTAGATGATTTATTCCATCTGTTCTTCTACCCAGAGCTCTAAATAGAGAACCACAAAAGGCAGTGTGAAGAGTGGGGAAAGAGAAGAGCAGTTTCTCAGAGCATTTTGCCAAGCCTACCCATGTATGGTGCTTGCTGGTCAACTCTGGAGTGGACATCTAACAGTCACGATAAAAAGTTTTTTAAATAAAGTGTTCCAAGGGCTGGTTCTCTTTGGCACCAATAAAACCAGTGAAATTAAAAACAAAACCTGAATGAAGGAAAACAAATCACTGCAGTAAGGTTTGAATGCACTTTCTACAGTGCCAGAAGGGTGAATTGGAAACACTGTGCTGATGGAAAGACTTCCATGGCAACTAAAGGATGAACTGTTACGGTGGTAAGGAACGCTGTGCCAAGTGACTTACAAGGACCAGATTCTGGTGTCTGGTCCATTTTTCTTTACGTGTTGCCTAAATCTGGCCACAGGGCACCAAGTGCAATGGGGATTTGAAAATGTTCTCAAGACAGAAGGATTTCAGGGCCAGATCTGAACATTTTTGCTGTCGTAACTTCTACATGAGTTCAATATAGAATAGAATAGAATAGAATAGAATAGAATAGAATAGAATAGAACAGAACAGAACAGAACTATTTCAGTTGTGACTTGCAACAATCATCTAGTCCACCTACCTGACCAGATCAGGGCTGACCAGAAGTTAAAGAATGTTGTTAAGGGAGTTGTCTAACTGCCTCCTAAACACTGACGGGCTTGAGATTCTGGCCACCTCTCTAGGAAAGTTTTTCCAGTGTCTGAACATCATCTCAGTAAAGAAATGCTTCCTAATGTCCAGTTTAAAGCTTGCCTGGTGCACCTTTGAATCATTCCTACATGTCTTATCATGATCTCAGGGAGAAGACTCAGCACTTCCAGGGCTCAGCATGCCTGGCAGCCCTGTCACCATCTCTGTTGCCCTACTTTGGACATACTTAAGGACCTTCACCTCCTTAAATTTTGGGGCTCAGAACTGCACATATAGGTTTTATCTGAGAAATCCCCTGAAACATTAGGACTCTTGTCCCTACCCCCTTGTGCTGTCTAATGTGCCATGGTCTGATTATGACCACTGGCCTTTTACTGTGTGATTTCCTTCATAACTTCGGAAGATATTTTGGGGTTTAAATAGACTCAAAGCCTAACAGAACCTTGACAGACCGTGGAGAGACCAGACTTGTAAAAGTTAAGCTGAGCCTACAACATCAATTGTGAGCAACGGAGCAGAATCTGGAATTTGACTTGTCAACCCAGGAACCACAGAACTGTACCTTGAGCTCCTGGTTCACTCTAGCAATGAAATGCATTTGTTCCCAGATGCCCTGACTTTTCAGTGATATTTTGCTAGAAAAGAGCTAGAGTTAAATACAGAGATTTTTAAAGTTGCTTCTGGGAAAAAGGCCACATTATTATTACACTATTAATTATAGTGTAATTATGCGATTTAGTCTCACTGGAGAATCGTACTACACATTTCAAAGCAAGCCCAGGACCCCTGTCTAGCATCTCAAGACAGGCCTTTGAAGAGGTGACCACCTTTATCAGCTAGATGGGTAGACTGAGCAAGGAGTGAAGGAAAAACTCGGGGGAGGGATGTCTCTCAACTTATGCTCAGCTTACAGAGACATAAAATATTGCAAACGTAAACACCAGATGAGTTTTAAAACCTTCCAAACAAAGAAGAGCTAAGTGAGTTTTTCAGATCCCACGGACACTTGACTTGTGTGCAAGCACCATGTGACCTGCAACATTTCATAGCCTGAATTCCAGCAACATCATGTAACAAAATGGAGTTTATATATATTTTTCAGGACAGGGTGACAGGCAAGTGACGTGGGCAGACAAATTTAATAAGACTAGTATTAAGCAGTCAGGCATGGTCTTGGCTGCTTGGTCAGATTTGTCTACATGTGACTTCTGGAGTCTAGACAAGATTTACAAAAATATCTATGGTGAGATAAACTAAGCTTGGCGACCTTTAACCTTGAACTAGATTTACCACACAGAGAAGAGTAGAAGCTGTATTTATCAACCTGCTTCAGATTACTGAATCAATGAATCCCTGTTTTATACATTTTGTTCATATTTGAAAGATTTCACCAGGTTTTATTACTCGGTTCTATCTCTGTCCTGATAATTACCTAAACAAGTTGTAGTTGAATCAATTTTTATATTTTTTTTTCCCACTGAAAGAAAAAAGTTTCATGGCTAATACGACATGATTCAGGATTTCAGAAAGGAACAGAGGAATTTTTATTGTCTGTTTTCACGTTCCTTGACAGGGACAGACCTCAGTTAAGAATCTTATCAAAAGTGTCTCATCCTGCATCATACTGAGCCTCTATGCTTTTTGCTGAAAGTAAAGAACGTACACACATGCTAATCACAGACTCATAGTCCAAAGGTGACAGAGCTGCTAGTGAAGCAAGCAGCATCTGCTAGACTAGATGCAACGGAGATGGATCATGGAAACTAAAACATTGTGGCAGCTTGGCCAGTATCTAGGAACACTTTAGCTCCAAGTATATTTAAACAGTTAGAGGGGAAGCTTTCTAGCAGAAAATCCTCTTGAAATCAGCCAACAACTTCTTAATTTGATGCTTTTTCGATGTTCAGTTTGCATTAACTGCCTCACTTGATCAACAATGCCCTTTTAATTCTCTTGTGGGTATCTCTGATATCCCAGATTCTTCCCACTGCTACAGTTGAAGTAGTTTAAGCTACCTTTGAGAATCAATCAGCCTACTTGTGTACTTGGGATCCAAGAATTAAAAGAGTAAACAATAAAAAAACCCCGCATAATTGAATTTTCCAGCTTCATTTTATCTCTTAAAATTGCTTGAAAACTTTTACAAAAGATTTGTATAAACACAGAGCTTGTTGTTATAAACCAAATCCCTGTACCTGCTACAGTTTGTTGGCTGATTGCCCTTGAACCTGACCCTCAGCCATCACAAGCCAGGAAATCAAGTAAAGCAACACTGCTTTACACCTGGCTAACACTTGGTCCATCATGTCCTTCCTGTACACACTTCTTATTTAAATTGTTTATACATCACAAATGCCTGCCTTCTCCATCAGAAGTATGCAATACCTGAAGCATTTACAGTTTTCTTACCATACATAAACTTCTCTGTGCCGTTGGAGCTGTAAATATTTGATACCTTCCAGCAACTCAGCTCTGTAATTGACTCAGAAGAGAGCATTTTTGGATAATGCTGTCATAATTCCCAAAGCAAAACAAGTAATTCAAAGCAGCAGATAAATCAAATCATTTTGGACACTGATGTCTTGATTTCAACACAGCACTGTGTAGCAGTGTGAGCCCAGGGATTAATTGACTACATCCAGCATCCACTAACTGGGAATAACCAAATGATTTCTTTGGGATTTCTTCAACTTGCCTTCAGCAGAACCATGTTCTGAAAATTAAGTTACGAAGCAGATCTTTCCCATTCTGCGAGCTTGAAATTGAGACCTGAAAGAACCGAGACAAACTGCAACTAAAAGTCAGCAGATGGAAGATGTATTTTCACATACATGCAAAGTCACTGAGAGGAGTCCAGGAAAAGCAGGTGTTTCTCTTTTTGTGGGTGTTCAATTATAACGATGCTTCAGAACAAAACGAGTGCTCCACAGGGCTGCAGTTGATGCCTGCAGAGTGTCATGAGCTGAGGTTTTGACCTTCCTATGTCATTAACACCATTTATTTGAGTTTGCTGAAATAAAGCTCCAGAATATCACCAGAATTTAGGATGCCTAATATTTCCATCCCGTTTAAACTTGTATGAGTGCCTATATAAAGTAAAGTAATCTGTTTGCTCATTGCTTCAAAGTCTGTGTACTACTAAATGTTCTATAGAGCATACTCCATCCTTCATCCCAGTGATAAGTGAATTGGAGTAGAAAAATCCTCTCTTTTCACATGTCAGGCAGAGGAAGATGAAAAAAGCAGAATAGATACTAGCATTGTTGGGGCTGCTGAGTAAGGAGACAGGGACTTACTCTTTACCTACAAAACCTGTGCAACAGTGGTAGCTGTTTGGCATGTCTCAGTCCTGCTTAACACCATTTTAGTCATCTGAGAGAGCTCAGGCACAGTAAGGTCAAGCTGTGAGTGTTCTTTTCTGCAACTCATCTGTTGATGAATGGTGACAATGGTGGGCTTTAGGGAGAGATTTTGGTATATATTCACCAAAAGATAGCTCAGAAAGGATGGCACCACATTACTGCAAACAGTGGGAGCGCTTACTGCTATCTGTTCCTCACTGCTAGTTCCAGCAGCTGGTCACCAAAAAAGGCCCTTCAATGTGCATGAAAGCATAAACAGAGCCAGCAGAAGGGAGAGGGCAGTGTAGCCCAGCAGCACCTCTCCTCGTGGGAGCAGTCCCATGCTCAGCAGCACAGTCACCCCTCCACAGTCCTCTTGTTCCTGCCCTGCAGCATGTCATGCTCTCACCCTGTGGTGTCTCTTCATTAAGGTCTCAAGAAGCGCCAGCTGAAAAAGCTATTTTGCACAAAGCCATTTAAGAACTCATTTTGTCTTGTTTTGTGCTTGCCTGGCAAACCCCATGAAACTGCCTATCCCCACCTTTCTGTGCAAGCAGGCTGCTGTAGAAATAGAAACACAGTATCATAGAGACATCTGATGCCCGCACATACAGACCCTGCTGACTTCTGTGGAGATGTACTAACTCCATAGTTAGTACACTTAGTAACTGAGGGTGTAAAGGTATTTTTAACAGAGTATCTGGCTGTCAATCTAAGGGCAGTCCAAAAAGATTGTGAAGGTCTATTTGGAGGAGAAGTGTGGGTCATACTACAACGCAGATTCCCCCACCTTTTGTATGAGGAGAAGGGGCCAAGAACTCCTTGGCTGTGGGAGACCACATGGAAAATTTTCTCCATTGTGGGTGGTAGAAACACACTTGCAAGCTCTGAAGTAACCTGAGATTTGAAAAATGCTGAAATTTGCACTTTTATGCATCTGCTTTGAAATCACCTGAACCTTTTGATTCAGAGATAATGGAGCTGTCTCCTATCCTCCCCAATCTGCAGATTGGCCCCTGGGAAAATCCAAAAAGGAGAGGAAAAGGAAAAGGCAGCTGTGCAGCTTGCGGTGTGGGACCTTCCCCTGGTGTAGCAGCAGTGTCACCTGGTAGACATGTCATGTCACCAGTTTTCTCTGCTACATAAATGGCAGTATAAAAAAATGGCATTTGTACAATACTTGTAAATATTTTAACTCAATATTTTAACCTGCCCTTCAAGGTGCATCAAGACACAGACAGGGTCTCCTGCCCCATGGCATTTCCCTTTTATCATGTAAAAAATGAGAGCTCTGTTGTGGGAAGAGCCAAGGATACCCCCTGGGAGACAACACCCATAAAAATCATCCCTTAGAAATCCTTTAACAGTGGGAAGCATGACTGCACAATGTGTCAGTCAGCAAAAAACCACACAATTCCAACATAATTTTGAAATCACATGCACCAAGTCGTTAAAAGGAAAACTAAATTTTCAACAGAGGGCTGTTCTTTAAATTTGCAAAAATGTGGGAAAAAGTTTCTGTAATTGAACTCTTTTATTTGGGTTTCAGTGTTTTCAGTGTGAACAAAACAGTGCTATGGGTTTTCTGAAACAAAACAAAGATGCTCTTGTTGCTTTTAACATCAGTTTAGAGTAAAGAGCACTGATTAATGATTCAGAAACTGTGAGCAAGACTGAGCATGTCTCTCTATCGGAAAAATAATCAAAAAGTGACTGAAGGGTATATGCTTGAGCACTTCTCCTACTATGAGTTTTGAGCCCTCTATTTCTTCATAATCAGCCCCTGCTCACTATCCATCCGAGCCTTTACTATGTTGTGTCTAAACTATTATATGCGAGTAGTCAGATTCTTATCATTTAAAGAGAGGTCATGATTTCCCTGTTGCTGCCGCAAAGATAAGCATCTCTAAGAAAACATTTACAGCTCTAGCTTCAGACTTGAGTCTGAATTGAATGAACTGGGAGTGTAGAGAGGTCCTGGCCAAAGTCAACCAAGACAAGAGGGAGAGAAGGAATGTGAGAGTCTGGAAAAGTTTAGTTGTGTGGAGCTCAGTCCAGAAAGCACAGGCGGTGTGAAGGCTGGGATCAGTTATATAGAAGAGAGATGAGAGTTAAAGATTCCTTTAAATCCTTATTGATAATTTCATGACAAACATTAGCACTAAACAAGTCAAAGCAAACCACCTTATTTTGAAGCTGTCCTAAAGAGCCTGTTCCACATTAGCTCCCATGCTTATAGTTATTCTGTTTCTGAGAACTGCCCAACTGACTTTGGGCTCCAGCAGCACAGAGAAAGAGGAGGGACATTGCCTTGCCAGCACACCCTTCCCTCTGAGACATTGCCAGCACCTACACACAACACTTCTCGGAAGCAGAGAATGCCACAGCACAACTGCTTGTACCCAACACTGTCATTAAAGAAATCCATCAGCAAAACCAAAAATCACAGACTTTGAGTCAGAGTGTTTTGATAAAACATAAAAACTGGCTGCTTTCTGCAGAGGTGGAAGTTAAACGTAGATTTGACCAACCTGACAAAATCAGCAGTGGTGGGCTAGACAGACTGGCAGTGTGGAGAAGGGCAAAATATGGGGAAACCTCACAGAATCATTCTGGTTGGAAAAGACCGTTAAGACCATCAGGTACAACCATAACCTAACTCTATAACCATTAAGCTAACTCTACCAAGTGCGGTGTTTAACCACATTTCTAAACATCACATCTACACATCTTCTAAACACCTCCAGGGAGCATGATTCAACCACCTCCCTAGCCAGCCTATTCCAGTGTTTAATAACCCTTTCAGTGAAGAAGGTGCTTTTCACAGCTAATCTAAACTTCTCCTGGTGCACCTTGAGACCATTTCCTCTTGTCCTTCTTCCATAGGAACATTATGGGAGATGGGAGAGGAGAGCAGTTGTAGAGGAGGTCTCAGTCACTTCAGATCTACCTCTCTCTGAAGTCCATACTACATAAGCCTCTAAGAACAGCTTTGTGCAAAATGCTTTGCACTTCAGTGCTGAAGGATTTCATAATGCTACTGGTTCCAGATGAACTGATTTCACAGAGAGCCACAGTCCTTGTGAAAGGGAGTTTCAGCAGCAGCTCCTTCCCAAGGAAGAAGTGGAAAGGGGCAGTGGAAAAACTGCCTATAGAAAGACTAAAAGATACCAAAATAGAAAGTCTTACTGTAAAAGAGAGTGGAAAGGAAAATCTACAAGTCAATGAGAGAATTCACATGAATAAATAGGAAAAGGCAGCTATTAATGACTCATTGCTAGCTCAGAGAAATAGGCCATTTGCCTTTTCTTTGAGTCACTGGCACATCCTGCAGCAGCAGCAAACTCTTGACATGAACCATTTTTAAACAATTCTTGGTCACATTCTCTTCCAGTTGTTTAAAAGCTCCACAAAGGATGGAAAAACATGACATCATCTCTTGTCCATTCTATTCCTTACCTGAAATGCATACTGGTTGCTGGGGGAAACAAGCACTTGTGTATCAGCAGAAAGAAACAGTCTGTAAGAGGGCAGCTATTGGGCTTACAAGCAGACAAGGATTCCCCTGCTTGCAGTCCTCTATGGGTGCTCTGTGACTGTAGCTCTTTATGCTCAACATAGGCCTTGCAGCATTCATCAATCATTAGTAAAAAAATGGCCTGAGCTAGAAAAAACTCAAAAGAAGTGTCAAGTTATTGTCAGCTGCACTGTAAAATACCAGCTTCTCAGTTTAAGTCTACTGCAGTAGCTCTTAATAAAGCTATGAAAAATGTGTTTCATAAAGGTCAGGCATTCAGAGGTGCTCAGGGGTCCAGATGTGAAGCTAAGGGTTGACAAAACACAGGAGAAGAGAGACACTAGGAGGTAGCATGAAACTTCATAAAGTGTTTATGAACATCCAGATGTGGTTCTCTGGCCTAACAGTTTGGTGCTAAACCTTTAATCTATAGACTGAAGAGATGCATGAGTAGAGTGGGTTTTGGGGCTTAGCTTTTTGTTTTGTTTCAGAAGTATTTCAGGTTGCAATATATATTATGTATAGCATAGGACACACTGTATATAGTGCTGAATAAATAAGCATTTAAAGAATGCAGCTAGGAGAAGTAATTTCTTGAAATCATATGTTGTTTTTAGATTGTATATTTCCAGGACAGCTTCCATCAGCTCCACTCCCTAATTTTTCAGCCTGGTTACCACAGGCTATCTTAAGGTTCCTCCTTCTGCCAGATTTCTATGTGAGTGTTCCCTCAATGGCTTTCTATAAATGACAGTCAGTCCTAGAGAATCTTTGGACTACAACCATAGCTTTAACCTCAAACCAATATAAATTTTCTTTCAGTGCTTTTCTCCTACCCTGCAATCATTCTCAGCTTCTTTCCCAGGTCCATGATGCAGTGATGTCAGAAGAAGCAATTTCCAATTCACAAGGGCAGGCAGTGGCACCTACTAACTCCCATACCGCCATCATCCCAGACTGTAGGAAAGAGACACCAAAAATTAAGTCAGAACCAGGATTAAATCCAGAATGCAGATCCCCAGCTTAGGACCATCTCCATCCCCAAAGTCACTCCAATGTTTGCAAGAAATAAGCAGTGGATGTCATAGGGAAGTGGGAGAGAGAATTTTTCAGTCATTGATTTCAAGAATAAATAGCTATGAGAAAGAGAGACAAAGAATGTTTTGTTGCTAGCGTATGAGTTAGACACATGCTTCAGAAAGGAGAGGACTTCAACCTCAAGGCTTGCTGAAATAGGCATTTCTGGCACAAACTGATCAATATTGCTTTGTACAGTGAAGCAGCAGCAGTTCCTTTCAATGATTCAGTATCCTATAAAGAAGAAACATTAGGAGAAAGAAAAAGTGACTCTAAGATGTGAAATGGGAAGGCTAGTAGAATAGAAATTATGAATTGTTTCTTACACACATTCAATCTCTCTAGCCATACAGAACCAGATATGGCTCCCAAACACATTACCTAAATGACTCCTAAAATGAAAGGGTGGTGATAATCTAATCTTTTTCTCCACAACCTGAAATCAAGTTATACATTTAGGAATACTGCTGTCTGCCTAGAGGGGAGGATGCAGGTCACTTGTGGGACAACTTGTACAAAGAGGTTTTTTGGACACTTATCATTGAATCCAATGTTACGATTGCTGTTTCAGCTAAGTGCTCTGCAAAAAAATCAGCCATTAGAGATGTCTCCATGGGCACCCAAAAGTTAGAGGTTACTTGCAATCCATGTCTTTATTCCCCTGTCAGTCCCATTGTATCCAGGCATAATGGAAATTAACATTCGAGGGTTTTGTAAATGCTAAAGGGCTGTAATAATGGGTGCAACAGGAAAAACCTGAACAGAACAACTCAGAATGGACTTGAATATCATGCAGTAAATAAAGCATGTGACTGACCTCAACAATAAGAGTAGTCTTGCTCTTCATAGTGGCCTGTCAATATGAAGGCTTCTATACTCACTGGTTCCAGAGGCTATTCATTTTTAGTTTGAAAGAATGAAGAATGTAGACATTTAAGATATCCCCAATTCTGGTTTGGGAGCACTTTAAACAAGGGCAGACAAATTAGCTTCCATATTTCTGCCCCCACATGTCTGCATAATCCCTGCAGTCCTTACATTTTAAACTACTCCAAGTCTTGAACTTTGAATAGAATGATCAGGAAAATAGTGTATCTATGAAAAATTCACCTCTCCCTCCTTCAGAGAGATACAGCACAAGGTAAATATTAACTAATAAGGAACAACTGGAGATGTAGAAAGAAGAGGTGATGAATAATACAGTAGATGGTGATACCAAAGCCATCTTTATGTGCAGAGTTGCTTATAATTTTTGAATGAAAAAAAAAAAAAAAAAAAGATACTTAAAAAAAGAATTTCAGCTACTTTCATCCTGAATACCACTCATTTTCAAACAAAATGTATTAGTAACTTGTGGCTAAATGTTTAAAGTCTATCCTGGCTGGTTACATCTGAAAATAGTAACAAAAAAACCCTCAAGATATTTATGTTCTTTGCCAATGTGTTTTTCTGAACAGAAAACTTTTCTCCTAGAACATTCAGTTTTACATGAAAACACATCTTCTTCTTACTGCCATAGATTGGGCCTCATTGCTAATGTCTTCTTCTTATAGAAGAGTTCTGTAAAGAATTTTGTCACATTGCTTAAAGACACATAATTCACATCATCTCGCATGGAAGCCTATTTCCCATCTGGCTCTTGGCAGTCAAGGACATGTTTTTCTCAGCTGTCACATACATTATCCTAGACTTCATGATCTTTGAAATTTTCTGCTGTATACTAGTCCTCCCACACATTTTTCACATTAGATTTTTTTTCCATTTTGTAACCCAGCTCTGACAAGGATGCAGTTGTTTGCAGGAAAACAATTGGACAGTGAATTGCTTCCCTTTAGGTAAAAAATTCTTAAATGTATAAACTTGTTTCCTTGTCCTTTGTTAATTTTCCCATACCATGCTAATAATCTGCTAGCCTGAGTGACAAAGGAGCCTCTCTTGTGCACAAGCACATACTTTCAGTCTTCTCCAATGAAGAGTTTCCATTGGAAGTGCTGAGTTTACATACACAGGGCTCAGCTTCCGGAGAAACACGCTGACTTTATTTCTCTAGTGCCTGGGGTAAAGTGAGGCACGTTCCACTTGAAGTCAAATAATCCCAGAAAATCCCTGTAATTTAAGACTGTCTAGAAGAGTTTTGGAACATCCTCAAAAGCAAACAAGGAGTTTTTGCCCAGCATTCCAATACTCATATGAAAATGATTTGGGGAAAATACACACAATGCAACCCACTCTAGGGATTATGAGTCTCGCAGTAAAGAATTCTTCCAGTTTTGCATTCCTTGGACAAAAGATTTAAGAATAGGAAACTTATAATCTCATTTTAGGGTTATTTGTTCTGACTGATAGGAGTTTTGATGCACTGACAGGTGAGGTAAGGGCTACGTGGTCTGTTTACAAGTATGTAAGAGAGTGTTGGCTTCCACATTTCTGTAAGTGTATATTCATGCCTCTTTCTTCTCCCTCCATGTGTCTCTATTTAGCTAGCTAAATATCAACCATACTGATTCTCAGCCTCAAAAGCAGCAGGATGAATAAGGAATAATCCCAGTGAAATTGCTAACAAAACAGTTTAAGCAGAGAATCAGTCTTCAAAAAGAGTAATGACTTTTGAATTTGCCTTGTTGATACAAGGCACATACAAAGGGTACAAAGGCACATACAGAGGGAAACTGGAAAGATCACTTCCTTACATTACTTGCAGTCTCTTCTTTTGTTTCCTTCCTTTCCTCTGTTAGCACAAGGCTAAATTCTCCCCAGTGAAGAGTTTGGGTCCCTCTGGGGACCCAAAGAGGAGCTCTGCAGAAATGGGAAGCAGGTACCATCACAACCAGCCTGTGCTGCCCAAGAAAAACATTTATCAGAGAAAGCTGACAATGTTGCACTGCTCTTGTCCCTGTGCTTGGTGGAGGTTTCCTCTGATTTGACAAGACACAGAACACCAAAATCTCAGTAGTCAGTACATGTTGTTTGGACACATGAGAATAAACCTCCCAAATCTATTTCAGGTCAGCTTAAACAGCCATCAAAGAGCTGCTTCTCACTGCGGACATACAGGACTGGGTTATGGTGGGTTTCCCACCAGCTGTTGTCTTGCTCCTCTGCCTTCACATTTGTGGTCTGACCTGGAACTGTGTGCTTGCACCATGCTGTGACAAAAGGTTAATAAGTAACAGGGAAACCCACATCACTGACAACATCTGATGAACCAGTCATTCTTGCTATAGGAGCCCTTTCCTTTAAAATAGAAAGACAAAGAATATAACACAGAAATAAGGAACCAGTCACTGAATTTTCCATAAATATTATTCCCTCCTCATTTCTGTTACCAATTGACTTGCACTCTTTGCTTTCTTCCTTTGCTGCCTCAGTTCCCAGTCCCTGGTTCAAGTAATTTGTCAATGAGGTTCAAAAGGAGCAGTGTGAATCATACCGAGTGCAGAAAAACAGCAGCCTATGGGGAACGTTCTCCCACTCCAGAAGGGAAGATTTCATTCCCTGGTTTTAAAAATTCAGTTAAATTAGAAAGGGAAAAGGAAAAAAAAAAAACTGTTCCAAACACGATGTCAGTGTTTCCACTACTTCATAAGGAAACCATGCCCCCCTCTTATTTTAAAGATGAAATATTAATGCTTATTTTCCTGTCAGTTGTATG
Organism: Florisuga fusca; assembly: GCA_038090715.1. Classification (NCBI taxonomy): domain Eukaryota; kingdom Metazoa; phylum Chordata; class Aves; order Apodiformes; family Trochilidae; genus Florisuga; species Florisuga fusca. Next base: position 36,949 of record JAAWXA010000096.1, read on the forward strand.
TGCATGTGAGAAAAGGGGAGGCAAAGGGGATAAGGATTTGCTGGCTTCTTCTACCTAACTATGAAAATATCAAATGCTTGCATCAGCTGAAATATATCTGGAGAGAACACAGCAGCCAAGCAAGCTCCGTGATGGAAAAGCTCCTTACACTTGAGAAATCCTCCACAGCTCTCAGGGACCTCTTCTGACTTCCTAAAGTGTAACAAGAAATGGGCCTGTATCGAGAGGTTAGTCAAGGGCTAAAAAAGAAAATTATCAAGATATAGAATGACTATCAATAGAGAGTATAAAACATTAAAAATACAGCCATTTTCTATGCCTACAAGCCTGATAATAATAGCTGTCAAGAGTGTGATTAGGAGGTAGGTGATATACCAAAGACAAAACCTAAACCTTGTTTCTCAGTAAGCAAGTATAATATAAGGTTCTGGTTCTGTCCAGTAACAAAAAACATTCTTTTACATTTGCTCCCCAGTATCTGTGTCTGATGTACTGGAATATTTGGCACAAATCTATGCATGAAGATGCATGACAATATATGCTGCCAGAAAACAAAAGTCTGTTGAGCAGGAAGCTGGTGAATTATATATTCCTGGTACACCAAAGCATCTTCAGTTCCCCAGGCTGCTAGCTCTGTAAGGAACCACAGAAATCAAGCCTGAGGGAACAAGAGGATCCAACAGGTCTACAAACATTCAAACACCAAAATTTGGGCTTATCTTTAGTCTTAGGTTTCTGATTATTTGTCCTTTTATTTCCAGGATCATTACTCGGTGTGGTGCACATAAGCTATGAGCAAAGTCCAGTAGTACAAATATACATTAATTGGTGACTTGGTGCCCAGACAAAGGCAGAAGTTCCTGCAAATTGTATCACCTTTGTGAATATTTTTTTTTTTTTTTTTTGTAATTAGGTGGGGGTTTTTTAATAATTTCTTTGTAATTAAATGCCCATCCCCATCTCTCATTATGCAAACTCAAGAAGAAATGTGTTTTCGTTTGTAGAGGTAAGGAATTTAATCCATGCCTTCCATTAAATACCATTCCTCAGACATTAGAGACAAAAAATAGAAGGAAGAAGTCTCTCTGAAACAGATACCAAATAGCAATTTCTGTTTTATATTTGGCACAAAAGATGGACATGAACACTCTGAAGGTTTTGAACATTTACCAATGTGCTCAGTTCAAATCCTCCACTATGTCGGAACTATTGCATTTCTGATTCCCCTGGAATATCATACAGATTTATTTTTACCAGGAAATCTATTTTCTGTCATACACACATGCATATGTTTGCATGTGATTGCTGCCTCTGATCCTCTGTCCTTCCATCCTGTGTTATGTTCACCGTGTTCCTGAGAACACTCCAAGTCTCTGCGGCCCATGAAAAGCTCAAGTCTGCAAACTGATCCGTGGGAAGCTGTTCATACACAAGAGTGAACATGCTCACTAGGAAAACTCTTGTTGAGCCATAAATGTCAGACCAGTTCCATGCAGAAAAATGTAATTAGTCGGGATAACTACTACTGGAAGCAATTTCCCCAGAAGTTTGAGAGGTTTTGAAAGACAAAGTTAAAGCATGAAAAGCCAAAGATGAAATGCTGCTTCAAATTATATAATTGTCTCTCCTTGAGAGTGCACACAAGAGAATGGCAACTCATTAAAAAACAAGAACCATCTGAGTTTAAACAAAACTCAATTGATGTGACTTTTCACTTAACAGTGGTGATTACACAACTGGTATGCTCCTACACGAGTAGGCAGGGTATGCTGCCTGCAAGTAATCAAGTTAATTCTTCAAGGTCCAGAGCTGTAAACACTCTCTTCACTGTGAGTCCAAAAATCTTTTTGAAAGCAGCATGGACCTCATTATAGTAAAAATATCTGAGGTGATTAGATTCTGTTATAGGTAACATCTTTGCCAAATTTCCTTTACAAACCTTATTTTGATCTTCACAATAAAAAAGCCAGAAATACCAATGTGGTAAATATTATTGCTTTCAAAAAAGATGGGCAGTACAGTGAAAGCCTTTTTTTCCCCCCTGAATTAGAATAATTTAATTTATTCAAGCATTTGCTGCTTTAAATAGTTGGGGACCAGTTGTTTTATCTTTTTTCCCTACAAAATGAACAATACACATCCGCCCCACTTTCATCTGATGCTTGTAAAGGCTAGCATGAAAAAAAGCAGATAAAGGTCGTAAGAAAAGTAGTCATAAGAAAACCTAGAGCTTTCATCACCTTTCTTATGTTCCTGACAGTCGTTGGAAGAACAAAATGGCTGTTCAAATTACTCCGGAGAGAGCTCAGATGCATGAAAGCGCAATAGAGGTCAAAAGGAATTTCAGTTTCCTACATAAGAAATCATGATTCTGACCCTGCATATTGCTGACATTCAAATAAGTTTTAAAAATCTCTCTGTAACAGCTAGCATTAATTTGATAGCTTTTTCTTCAGAATGTTCAAAAAATCCTTAAATGATCTTACTAATCCTGGTGGGAAGGAAATACCTTTAACATTACTCTAGTGTATCAAAGTGTTATAACATCCCTGCCACATGCAGATCTGAAGCAGAGAGGTGACATCTTGCTGAGGCTTGATTTTCCCTAACCTTATTCCTACATGCTAGACCACAATGCAGACTACAGACACTGTTGTAGGATGGTCCCAGCAGGCTCAGCAAAACTGAGCTTCAACTCAGGCATTATCATGAAAGAATTTGACATTGGCTAAGAAAGTAACAAGTTAACCCTCAACAGGTTTTCCTTACCTCTGGATTAAAAGCAACAGCAGTTGGATACCTAAATAGTTTTTAGAAGCTACACAAACAGATTAAAAATCATAGAAGCCTGTGGGGCAGCAAAAAATTGTACTATACTACTCTGACTCTTCAATATTCTCTCTTCTCTAAGCCAAAATAAAAATAAAACCTGGACCTTCTTTCCAAGTCCAGAGCTTGTTAGACTCAGACTGATCAGGTGAGTTATCCTAGGTTTGCTAGTGAAAGTAGAATCCAGGCTTTTGAGATTCACACTGAATTATTTGAACAGTTCCCCTAAATATACCCATAAATAGAGCTTCCAAAAATTTTCAATAAAAGTCATATAAGAAATAAAGCCCAGACTGACAGAAATCTCAGAAAATATGTTTGGTTCAGATGAACCTAAAGAAGCTTGAATGTAAAGCCAGATCTATTTAATCTTGAAATGATGCTGGAAATCTGATGAAGTCAGGATTTCTTAAAAGATTTGTAGTACTTCCTCATTTTCATGTGGTCAGAAATTAATATAAGAAAAATGTCTTTTCATGCTATTTAAGCATTTCAGCATTAAGTTTGGGCAAAAAATGAAAGATCTTTTGATTTTATTTTCATTATGCTCTAACAATCCATCAAAGAGGGCTACAATTAAATTTAGGTTGATAAATAAAGATTTGTTCCATAATCCTGAATACAGTACTCGTGCTTTTTGTCCTTTTTCATATTAGTCAACCATGTTTCCGTTTTTTTCAGGGAAGTTTTTAAGTGGTATTGCCAAAGTAGTCCCCTCTTGTTGGGATAATATCCACAAAAAGTGTTGTAGGCTCCCCCAGCTTTTAGCCATTTCCAAGGAGCCACCCTGGGGCTGCCTAAATTGCACCCAGCTCAAAAGCAGCAGAGCAGTCAAGGAGCCCACGGAGGGAATTTCATTTTCAGCACCATGAGTACCTTGTCACTTCAAACTAAATACTCTCAAATGCAATCCCCTGGCTTCAGCAGGGCTTTTATCTGCCCCTGATCCTCCTAATGAAACGGGGTTGCTGCTGCTTCTGCTACGATCAAAAACCCAGTGGGAGCAGTGATTCTTTCTAATTCCGGATCTAACTCTAGGCAAGTTGCATTTTTAACCCCACCAAAAGAAATACTTGTTTGATTATTCATACATGTGGTCTCTTACCAACGAGGACGCAGGCTGAGGAAGTAAAAAGCCAACATTAATATTTGTACAAACCAACACAGGCCAGAATCAGAGCAAGCAGGACAGTATATCCTTCAATCTTACAGCAGAGATGGAGCAATGACCAAGCACCATTCAGCCAGCAGCGAAGGGGCTCCCAGAGATGATTTCTCATGAGCCTTGATGGGTATTCTGAACCCAGAACTCTGTGACCCTGCTGCACAGATTGTATAATAGTGATACAAAAGAATGCCTCAGGATTTTGGCTGTATGACAGACCAGCATTATACGCATGTCTGATCCTAGCCTGATACCATGAGGCCCTGCTGTCCCTCTGTGGCCTGCTCCCTACTCAGATCTCCTCTATACCATGGCAGTGGGGTGAGGGGGCAGATGGAAAGAGACCATTCTTCCCTGTTACTTCCCAAAGGACATCTCCCTGTCTGTAGCACAGAACCACTTCCCTGCATGCAGGTTCACTTGGAGGTGAGAGATGTAATGGAACAGTGAGACTTCTTCAATGTGATGCAGCAACATAGCAAATAAGACTCCCTGCTCTTAATACCACTCCATGAGTATAGATTGCACTCAGATTATTTTTAAGTCCTTTTTTCTGAAAATCTAAAGTGCAGGCAAAAAACAAAGGGATCTTCTGCCAGATAAAGATTATCTGGTGTTCAGGATTGCTTGTTAATAAAATATCTTTGTTAATAAAGGCTCATACGAGAAGCACGTTGCCCACCTTAGCATCAGAAAACAAATCTTGGAAAAAATAATTTGGAGAAAAACTCGGTAAGTGTATACATTTTTTTTAAAAAATCATCAAAAAGAAAACAGTTCATCCAGAGAAACAAATAAAATCTGAAACTAGAAGTAGAACAATTATCCCTCTTGCCTAGAGGAAAATAAACTACTCCATCTTGATTTATCAGACTTCTCTCAAAGTAAATCTGTGGCTGTAAAAATCTAGAATTTCCCAAGAGCCAAGATGCTGGCAGAGAACCTCACAAAATCCTACCTTAAGTGCCAAAGGAATATTCCAGTTAATGAGAGACACAGCTTGGAAAAACCTGCTAGATTTTGTAAACGATGCTTTGAAAAAAATCCTCCCTTCTAACAATATTTCAAAAAAAAAAAAAAAAAAAAAAAAAAAGCATTTACTCATCCCAGAGGACTCCTAGAGATGAATCCAGAAAAGGTGCAAAGAAGTTGACTAAGAAGGAGGGGGGAGTTTGGTCTGGCAAAGCAAGAGCAAGAAGAATGTGGAGGGGTGCTTGATGTTCCAGAAAGGATGGACTGGAACAGACCACAAACAGACAAGGAAAACATGGATAAAATCAAGGAGGAAGAAACTGAAATTTTAAGGAATCTTAGAAGAGGGTTAAAAAACTGTTTCAGAATAAAAGGCAGAAGAAAGTGATAATTTTCATGTTAATCCAACTCCCCAGCATAGCATGTGATTTGACAATACACGATTGTGGAATATTTGGAGTGACATTCATGAGTACAAATGTTAGGAAGGAAAAAAACTAGATTAAAAAAAAAGGCTGCTAGCACAGAAACTTAAACTTGATGAAGTTCAACAGTCTGGCTCTTAGCTTTCATTAATAAATGGACATAAGCTGGGCAGCAATATGCTAAGGTTTGAAATAAGGATTTTAACCATCATAGATAATGTTTTGAAGCAGTGTCCTCACAGAAGGACAGAAGTGGCACCAAGTCTTGATTTGAAAATCCATCTTGCGGCATTGATGAATGCCATTATGAAATGGATGAATGCCATTATGACAGAGCCAGACACTGGACATAAACTTGAAAGACCTTTCCAGATCTTTTCTCTGATTCTTCCAACAGCATTACATCAGTCAACTCCTGTATTCGTTTTAGCACGAGGATGCACTGCATTCTCCACAACTCTCCAGACTGATTTCATATCCACCAGCTGAATAAAAACCAAAATAATTTTTACAGGAATTGCACAGGCTCTTCTTTCATGTTTGGACTGCAATACCTAAAGGCCTATCATCCAGAAGCCAGTAGGACTTTGCTTATAACTTTCAGTAACACAAACTTTAGCAACATTTTGGAAAAGTTTCATTGAAAGGAAGGGCTGAGTTTCAGATGTTTCCAGAACTAGATTTCAATTGCCTCTTTTTGCAAAGGTCAGAAATGTGTAGTTTCATAGCCTTGCTCCTGCTCATCCCCAAAACTAGGATGATTTGTAAACTTTGGATCCATATACCCCTTTGGGCTCCAGCATTTCCCAAAAGGACTTGAGTGGAAGCTGAATGCCTCATCAAGGTCACGAATAAACAAACCTTGCTTTTCTATTGTCTTTACCATGATCAGAGAATTTATCTTCTCTTAGTTGAGTAAATTCTAAATATTTGGTCTGTTTTTCCCTGCTAGTGCTCTGTTTTCATCAAAGAGTTAGTGAAGAGCACCAGATCTTGGCTCTTAGCAGGGTCTTGTATCTACTACCTCATGACACCAACACTAATCAGGCAAATATTTAATTATATTGTGGCTTCAGTCAGAAGCTGGACTTTACCCCAATGACATGCAACAAATAAAGTAAACTGCATCCAGGCTTTCCAACATATATGGCAGTTTGTAGGAAATAGAGGTATAATAGCATCCTGCCAGCTGCTCAGCAACTTTATTTTGATGGGTAAAAGGTTCTCCTGTGAACTATTGCCTAGAGCAAGCATAAACAACATGCTCATTTGTCCCAATACAAAAGTGGGGCATACTCAAAACAGTATTAAGGATAAGGATTCAGAAACAGAGTCCCCATCAGAGTGGACATTAGAGGTTCCTATTTGGGCTCATGCTATTTTTTGTATATTCCCAGTGCTGCACAACTGGCTTTGCTCTCTCTAACCTAGCTCGTGATGAATATTTTGTAAAATTTCCATTTATTTTAAATAACTTACATGAGAACAAACAGTAAGTTTGGTAAACACAAATGAATTGGTAACTTCACTCCAGCAAGCAGCTTCTGTGGCACACAGTTGTTAGCTGACTGCTTCCAATATACCAGTAACTCTTAGTTCAAATGGTCTGAAAAGAAATAATTTAAAAGATAAAAGTGTTTTGCATAAAATCCACCAACCAGCCATGACCATAACCCTCTGCTCACAACTACACATGGAGTTTGGGCCTGAGCTTATTCTTGGGGCTTGTGGATCAGACACAGACGGGAATGAATCTGTTGACACCCAGACCACAGCACTCCTGAAGTCTCTTCTTCCTAAGCCTGTCACTGCTGTTTTTAGCCAACGCTGCTGCCAGGCCAATAGCCAGTTATGCATTGAAGAAGGAAAAAAAGCTATTTTCCTTTTCTCTTATTGCTGAAGGATTTCAGATCATCCCAAACAGACAGGCATTTTGGTGGAACTTTGTCAGTAGCTCTTTCTGCAAGATCAAAACCTTATCCATTGAAGCTGCATTTATAATCTTTTTTATTCACCAGCATGAACACATGGCACTTCTTCATATTCTAATGATGTTCTCTAAGGATGAAGAGAATTAGAAAGAAAATACATGCTTAATCTTCTAAAAAAAACAATTCTTTTTTCACTAAAACTTATAGAAAACATAAAACTGCCTATGCATAAAATAGGATATCAGATGTCAATATTTTAAAGGGCTTTTTGTTGCTAAAAATGTTTCTATTAAAGTAAATTCTTCTGTTTAAAAGGGGGATGCTGGGAAAAAAATCCACATAAGGATGTTCTTCCTAGTATCCCACTGATTTGAAAGGATCAGATTTTGTCCCCTACAGATTTGGTATTGGATTTAATTAACCTAATTTCCAATAAATGTTTGACTCTTCAGTTCTTAAAACTATCCAGTGACAGCAGTTCAGCATACTTCTAGGCAATTCTGTGCCTCAGTCTCCTTAGAACATCTTTATAACAGACACCCTAAAATTTGCTTTCTTGTGATTTAAGTCTTTCACTACTATTCTTATTTATTCTGCACATGGAGAAAAGTTTAATCTCTTGCAGCTAAGTTTTACATACTTAAAGAACATTGTTTCTTTCAGTTCTCCTTGCCACATTTAATATACCTCATCCTTTCAGTCATACACCAAAGGTAATGGTTATTTTTGGACCTTTGATCATTCTTGGTTTTCTCCTCCAAGGTTCCACCAATTGCTCATCACTTTTCCTGAAGTGCACTGTCATTTGTGAAGTCCTGCTGCCAGGAAGAAAGCAGCCCAGGATTTAGGAGATCTGAAGACAGGGAGTAATGGGACAAATAAAATCTTACAACAAAACTGAAGCATGAGGAGGATGTTTGCTCTCAATACTTCTTATTCTAGTACAACTTCAAAAACTTAGGATTATGAAGTAAAAGCTCAGGGTTCTTGTCTTATCTGAATATGTTTGCACATTCTTAGCATTGAGTCGAAGTGTCTTTAACCAGAGGACAGCTCTGCGAGTTTAAATTCTTTGAAGTCAAAAGTAGATGAGGCCTGGTTAAGTCAATAGTAGATGAGGTCTGGTTAAGTCAATCTGCTAGTTTTGGAAGCAAGTCTGTTCCATTATCATTTACCCTATCCACTTGTGCTGGTTTAACAACACAGCCTTTCCCGATTTCTCTCTCTGTAAAAAAGTAGATGTGGAAAGCAGGCATCAGATTTTCTTTGCTATAACGGGGGAGGAGAAGCAAGGAGAGATGCACAACATGCATCAGAATTTATAAGCACACTGGATGAGAGACACAAAGATATGAGACATAAATAAGAAAGGAACAAGCACAGGGCTAAGTGATCTGCTCATCTGGTTTTTACTCACTTTGGGATTTAGAATCATAGAATCCTAGGGGTTGGAAGGGACCTCGAAAGATCATCTAGTCCAACCCCCAATTTGGATTTAGGCAATCCAAAACTGTTACAAATTCAAGACTCTCTATACATATCTGAATTTTGTGATACAAATATCACAAAATTTCAGAGAAGAAATAAAATTCTAATTTTATTATTTATAGAATTATTTGATTATTTTATTATTTATAGAATTATTAGATATTATTTATTATTTATTAGAATTTTATTTATTAGAATTTTATTAGTTCTAAAACTCCAATTAGACCATAGAATGTGTTACCTCTCATAACTTCATGTTTGTTCCTCCTGTAAAAAATAAACCTTTTTTCCTGCAAAGAGGCAAATGAAGATGAATGGAAAATCAAACCTTGTTTAGGGGTAAAGAAATGTAAGCACCATTTCAAAGCAGAGACTTGTCCGTTTAAATGAGAAAGATTGGTCAAATGGGATGACATTACCACATGGCTACCATCCTGCTCCACGGGCACAGTGGAGAACAAGCCCTACTGCATTTAAACATCAATCATACTGAACTTGCACTATGAAAAAGGAGACAAAAACATACTGTTCATGTCAAGTTCTGCTAAAGCCATTCACAGATGCATCATCTACAAGCTTAGACCGGATTTTGTTTCTTTTTTAACAGGACTATGACTGTTAAGAAGAGAGTATGTGTGCCTACACACTTCTGGGGGAATGTTATTTACAGATTGATGTGAACAAGTTATACAGGCTTGGATCAATTCATTCAACCTTAAGTGACCAAGCAGTCTAAACACATCCATCTTCACCATCTCAGTTGTTTGAGCTCCTGTGCACCACTCTTTATTTCTTTATTTCTAAGTTTCTATTCACTGTTTCCAAAATGTTGACATATTGACCAGAACTGCAAGAACTATTTTCAATTCTTTTTCTGAGTCACAATGCAACTTCACTAGTTAATCTTTTTTTTTTTTTTTTTCCTTTTCCAAGCTTGCACCCTGACCATAGAAGTCCTTTCCAAACTTTTCTCCTAAGCATGTTTAATGCCAGCTTTATTGGGCTCCTGTTCATAACCTCAAGCCAGGGAGATAGTCAAAGTACTACACTTTTTCTCCCAGTGCCTCTATTTGCTTAAGTTGCTGAACAAAAACACAAGTGAAATTTAGCAACAGACTATTTTTTCCATCTTCAGCTTTTCAAAGTGATACATTGCATCTCAGCTTTCTCCAAGCTAGCTGAAAGATAGGGAAAGAGTCTATATACCTGAGCCTCACAAGTAGTCACTTTGTTCAGCACCTTCCCTGACTTCCCCATATACCAAGGATTTACATTTCATGTTAGAGACAGTCAATATACAATTGTATTGTGGAAGCAAAAATAGATTTGTTTGCATGTGGATTACCTGATTAGACCTTGGAAACTTATAGACTGATACAGTAATGTTCCACACTCATTTGTACTTTCTTTTGCATAGGAAAAAGAAAATGGGTACTAGGCAACAGAAAACTTAAGCCTATTATGTTATTTCTATGCATCTATACAGCATATACATTACAAAAAAAATGTCATTAATGAGATCTGAGCAATCACAGGAACAAAGAGGACCTTCTATTTAATGGAAATAGGTGATTCATCACTTCCAAATGAGATGCCATTTACATTAAAATGAAAGCAGCTCTAGCTCCCACTACCACCTCCTTTCCTCTACAGTATCATTGTTACCATTTATGTCTTCTAGCTGTTCATCACAAATACAGAGGGAGGTCCGACATACTGTGTTGATGAAACTCAGGTGAAGGAAAGACATGTCTTCACTCTGAATTTTTCCAAGCATAACCATAGAATAAGACACAAAAGCTCCCCCTGCATCCCATCCAGTGGAACCTGCTCTGCTCTTTTCTCCTCCCAAAGGAAACAGCAATTCAGTTCCAAGAAGGCTAATCCAAGACTCTAACCCTAGAAAGACACTTCCAGACACCCAGTCTGCCCACTCTCAGGAGTGCTCATGGCATGAGAAGCCTGGCATTATGAACCTGGATGCAGCTTGCATTTTGGTTTAGCTGAAATTATGCTTTTCCAGTGGGTATAATGAAGTGCTGTTTATCCAGGAGCTGAAGGCCAAGGAAAGCCCTATGGATAAGGATTACCCATCACCCTCACAGCTTGGAGTGCCTGGGAAAGGGAATTTGGAAGAGGCAAGCAAAATGATGCCCTTCAGAGGTACCTTTTGGGGTAGAAAGAGCCACTTAGGTTCCTATCCTAAGGTGTTTTAAGTCATAGAGTCAAATAGAGCCTATGATGGGAATACTGAGGTAGACACTATGAGGAGAGCCAGCCTGGTGAAGACACCTTGGTAGACATTCTCCCATACTATTCCTGTATTTTTCCTTTCATCTTCCAAAATACAAGAATTCCAGGATTCTCTATTTCCAGGGGCACTTTGCTGTATCCCAGATCTTTCAGTCATTTAAATATGTCTCTGAAATATAAAATTTATAACCTGTTTGTAGGCCATCTGGGCACATTTGCATATTTCTGTCAGAGAAATCCCATGCAGAGATAAGATACCCTTAGCAAGAGGGTCTGTTTCTCACACTGGCCCTGAAATCAATTCAGCTGTGAAAAAGCTACTAGAGCCCCTAGGACAGCATATCTTACAGACTAGAAATTCACCTCCAGAAATTACAGACTTAATCAACATCTACTGTTCCTTGGGGAACTGCAAAGTATTTGGTTCTGAGCCCTTTATGCAGCCAGCAGGACCTGGTATGAGTTTTGATTCCTCATAGGCCTAAGTTTTTTGTTTTTCTCAGTCTGCCCTGACTAGTTAGTCTTCTTTACAAACTGCAGCACCCTTGAAAATATTCTCCATTAAGAGAACTTGCCTGTTTCAAATATAACTTCTGATTTATGTAGGACCCTTCAGCTAAATACAAGCCAAAAATCTGTTGCTGTAAACATGTTGTGGGCTTTCTGCCTGCTAGTCTCTCGAGCCAAGCTGCTTTATTTGCACACTGGAATTCTTAAACCCAGATGTACACTGAAGACACATCCAACAGCCTCCACAGAGTGAACTAGGGACAGTATCAGTGATCCTTAGGCACAGAATTATCTTCATCTGTACATTTGAAAGGGCAAATCAATGCAGAATTTTAGGATTCACTTAGGATTTTCTTTACAGCCATCAGGGAAGAAAAAAGATGTTTGCATTCAAACTGCATACTCCCACATTTGGGGCTATAAAGCAAAACTCACATTTATAGTGTGATAAATAATGAGAGGTGAAAATTTAGATGAATTCAGTAGGTAGAAGAAAAACCAAGCTAAATTATGAACTTCAGAATGCTGTTCATGTCACATGTCCAGAACTTTGAGTTCTTATTTAGTGGTTTAGTAATAACCCATCACACCCATTCTGCCACACAGTCCACATTCAAAACATATGAAGGATGGAGGCAAGAGTTACAGGAAACTGTTTGGCAAGAAAAACAGTGCAGGGTTTATATCTGGCTAGGACAAGGACATTTGGCAACACCATAAAGGGTCCTTCAACTAGCTATGGAAAAAATGCAGTAATAATTGTGTTGACACAGTTGCAATGTGGAGAATCTTTCAGTACAAATGACATTTTCTAATCATTCAGATAAATGCTTTTTCAGATAAGGTTCCTCTCAGTTCCCACTGAGGAAGCGTTGGTGCTCCTTGCCTGCTCAGAGGCCTTCCCTGCTGCCCACAGATCCCAGGAAGGGACACAGCTTTTTAACCCAGAGCTAGAAAGGACGAGCATCCCCAGAGATGTCCCTTACCTGTCAGGAAGAGACAATGACCTTGTGCTCGGCGCAGCAGATGCAGCGAGGAAGAGGAGGGAGCCTGGTGAGACATTGCTGAGCCACTGCTGAGACACTGCAGCCTGAGCCTGCAGATCCACACTTGCACTGAGAGCAAAGGAGAGGAGGACCATGAATTTGGAGGTGGGTGATTTTCTGGGTTGTGGGTTTCAGACTTCCTGTCAGGGTACAACAAGGACATGGGCCTTGCCAGGCTGCAGATGGCAACAGAATTATAGAATTTTCAGGGTGGGGAGGGAACATTAAGATCATCCAGTTCCAACCCCCCTGCCATGGGCATGGACACCTCCCACCAGATCAGGTTGCTCAGAGTCCCATCCAGCCTAGCCTTAAAAACTTTCAGCAATGAGGCTTACACCACTTCCCTGAGCAATCTGTGCCAGTGTCTCACCACCCTCATGGCGAAGAACTTCTTCCTAACTTCCAATCTAAATCTCCCCTCCTCTAGTTTGAATCCATTCCCCAACGTCCTATAGCTACCTGACAACTTAAAAAGTCCGTCCCCACCTTTCTTGTAACCTCCTTCAGACACTGGAAGGCTACAATAAGGTCTCCTTGGAGCGTTCTCCTTTCCAGACTGAATAACCCCACCTCTCTCAGTCTGTCTTCACGGGAGAGGTTCTCCAGCTCTCCAATCACCTTCATGGCCCTTTCTCTGGACATACTCCAGCACCTCCATGTCCCTCCTGTAAAAGGGGCTCCAGAACTCAATGAAGTACTCTAGGTGGGGTCTCAGGAGAACAGAGCAGAGGGGGAGGATCACTTCCTTCAACCTGCTGGCCATGCTTCTCTTGATGCAGCCCAGGATACAGTTGGCAATACATTGAAATACAGTTAAAATGAGGGAAGTCAGAGACAGCCCAGAATGGCTGCAAGACCCAGGCTGGTCCTGGCAGTCCTGTGGCAGAGCTGAAGACCATCACACTACAGTATTTGCTGTGACAAGGACTGAGGGTCCTGGGCTGGAATGGGGTCTGGGAGGCTCAGGGTGTTTCAGCTCTGTTGGTGGTCTCAGGGCCTCAACCAAGAGATGGCCAGGGTCTAGAGCACTTCAACTACTGTGAGGTGTGAGAAGCTACCTCAGGAGTGGGGCCTTTAACACTGGGTACTGATCAGGGGGACCCAGCAACCATAGAGAGACCTGGAGGCTCTCAGGAAACCAGGGACAAGCAAGGGTGGGTGCTGTGAGGAAGCCAAAGGCCTCAGCCAGGCTTGTCCCTGAGGGAAGCTGGAAGACCAAGGTCCCCATGTGCCCAGCTCAGGTCTCCAGGTTAGCTGAGCTTCCTGAAGAGAGCTGAGGGCAGAGGCCTAAGCAGGCAGGGCCTGTCTGACCATACCTGAGCAGGGCCAGCCCAGGGAGGGCTGCAGAGAGCCCACAGCATGGAAGACTGCAGTAAGGTAGGTCCAATATCCATCTGTGTGTCTCCAGGACAGAAACTAGAGCAACAAAGCAGCATACAGCCCACCACAAACCTAACAACACAAGAGAGAACTTCTCACACAGTCAAAGAAGGAAAGGGTGTCACCACCTGGGCTTAAATACAGCTTTGCCATGGCTGTGGTCAGGTGGAGCTTGTCAAGTTTGTTAGTGGTCTTCTGCCATGACAGGGGTTTTATGCTAACAGTGATGATGTGAGTATGAATCTTTCAGGATTTGGATTTTTTTTCATAGTGCTCCAGATCCCAGACCTAAGAAGTGATGTGAAAACATCAGCCAGGATTCCCAAGATTCTGCAGTTTCCCAACCTGTGTGCATCTGGAAGAAAAAACAAATGTGTTGTCTGAGTGTATCTGAAATGAGGAATTACCAAAATGGAAAATAAGAAGTCTTCCGTTTTTAAAGCAGCCTTATAATGTTTGGAAGCTTCAGACTGACAATATTCGCAATGTTTCATCTATCCACCCCTTTCTTCTCTTTTGTTTCTCTTTTGCAATATCCCAGTACATGAAACACAGTGGTCCAGTAGGTGCCAGAAACTGAAACTGTTTAGCAATCCAAAATTAAGAATACAAAAAAAAAAAAAAAAAAAAAAAAATGTGGGACAGGCAGGTTTTCAGCATATAAGAGTCTTCCCCTTCCCCACTCCTGTAGGAGCTGAGAAAGATTGCTTTGATCTTTCACTTTTGTTATTCAGAATGTTGCACAGCATTTATTTGATAACTTTCAATTTGTTTACAGTCTAGCTTGCTATTTATGTTTTTTCATTAAAAATTTTTGCCATGCACTAACAAAAATCCATTGTTATGTATACAACACCTGGCTTTACACTGTTTTCCCTGAAAAGTCATGCAATTATCAGACTCTTCATTAAGTTAATAGAGGACAGGTGAGTTCACAGGTGAAGATCTAAAGTTTTGATTGTTTCTAGGTTCTCTAGTTTTTTGCTCCTTCCATTAAGGGAAGGTTTAACAACATCAATTGAAGGATAATTGGCCTCAGTCAATGATATCAGAGGCAAGAGGTAGGGTTTTCCCCTTTTATTTTGTTAGTAGGGGAGAAGTCTTAGCTTAAAAGGGAATAGGAAGTCTTCCTGGATGCTTCCTGTGGTTATGCTTACTGCCAAAGTCTAAGAAAAACTATATTAAGGATTGTCTTCTTTATTGACTAGAAGAATGCTTATGAATTTGGCTACCTATAGTTGGCTGTGGCTTGTCTTTGTCTAGAAGGTACTGCTGGCTGAGAGGATGGGCTGGAAAAAAAAGAGGAGGTTTTTCTGCTTTAGAATGTAAAGCAGAAAGTTTTGTGCTTTAGAATGTTTTTAGCTAGATTGAAGTATTTATAAGAGTTAATATACTGAGATAAAACAAGGTATTTCTCTTTGTATCATACCTGGTCAGTGGCAGAGTACATCTAGATTCTTCTTTGTATTTCTAGTCTCTTCCCATCAATGCTAAGCTGTTGTTGACCTGCCTCCTTCCTCGTTTGGACATTTGCTCATCTGACCCTGCCAGCAAAAAGGGCAGGATGTTATGGTAAGTTATCCTGCCCCTGGCTCTGCCTCTCTTAACCTCACTTGGAAATCTCTGTACCTTTCTGCTGGGGAGCCAAAGGCTCCACAAAAACGTTTTTTCAGCTGCATCATTGCTTGTTTTATAGTGTTACAAAACATCACTCTTGTTTTTAAAGGCCAGAGTCTGTCTTAAGTACTACAGTGTTGCTCTTTTGACTGCAGCAAGGTTTCACACCACTCTGTGTTTCTTCCCCACTTGCTCCAATGACCCAGCCACCAGGCCTTGTAGTACATACATCTGGTGCCAGTGCTTCTGGCTATAGTTAATCCTTATTTCTACCTCCACCATTTTTCACTTCCTCGTTTGTAAGACTAGTAATATTTTGGTGGTAATTCTATCTTCAAGGCATGTATAAATTCATTAAAGGGCTTGCCTTTTGAAGTGGATTTAGTACTTTGTTAAAGCTGTTTATGTTCTGGGTAATGAACCATCTAGTTCAGGGCTTGTGTGCATCTGGGCTGTGCTAATTAAAACTGCCAGCCCTGGAGCACAGAAGCAGGGGCACCCGCTCAATGCTCAGAGCAGCTCCTCAGATCCAAGTTGCAGAACATCCTCTAATTTCTGTGCTGCACACTGATTTCCATCAGACAAGCTTCCAGAATAGGAGCACATGTCTGCTTGTATAAAAGCTTCCTAAACCCCAACATCCTCAGTATTAAACCACCTTGAGGCTTTTCCTTTATGGCTTTTATCGCAAGAGACAAGTTTTGTGTGGTTTCTAGTTTGTTGTCAGAACTAGGTCAGTGAATCCCTCATCGAGGGATGGCAGCTGTGCATCTTCCAGTCCTTTGCCAGATCCTTTAAGAGCTGTATCCATGGCTTCTGAATGCATTCAATAGGAGTTACAGTATAGGACTTCTTCTCAAGTACAGGCTGCTGCTTTCCCAGCCCAATTACCTTACTAAAAAAAACCAAACCAAAAAAACCCAAAACAAAACAAACAAAAAAAACCCACCACCAAAATAAAAACAATAACAATATTTATTTATTTATTTTTATTTATTTACTTATTTTTATAAATATATATATATTTTTTTTTTTTTTTTAGTGGAAGTTTTTTGTCTGGAGCTCTGCTCCTGTATTTTCCTGTTGAGTGATGATCAGAAATGAAGTGAACACGAGATAGCTAGAAATCATGGAGTTGCTAAAGATGCATTGGCTTGTTTTTTGTGATGTTTTGACACTTGCTCTCAGGCCCTTTAAAATCTTCTAAATCTCACTGTTAAACTGTGCTCCTTAAAAGGGCTTGGTGGCAAAGAACTGGGTTTTCTCTGAATTGCATAGCTTGCAACAGACATGCAAGTGGTTAGACTTTCCAAAACTATTCTGAATGCTGTAAAGTATGTCCTGAATGCTCCAAAAGAGGCTCTGCAGACATATCTCGGCTAACAGACATGGATCGCTCTTTATTGCCAGCATGTATGTAAGAACTTGTTTAATGCAGCACAGAAAATATACAATAGCAGTCAATCTGGTTATATTATGCTCTAATCAAATAACTTATGCTACCCTGATATAAACAAGATGATTCATTTAAAAATCTATCCAAATTCTTAAAAAACTGAACTTTGTAAAATGTAATTACTCTAGGGCAAGATGTTTCTACACAAGGTACATCTGAGATCCTCTCTGGCTTTGGCAGTAGCTCCCAGCTCTGCAGTGAGGTTCTACATACAAAGTATGTAGAAAACAATATTTGGCATTTTAGCATTGTTTGTATTGAAATAATCTGATTAATCCATAATTGTAGAGGAATTAATAATAGATTTTCATCCCATGGCAGTGTAGAATACACAAGGCAGAAGTTTTACAATCCCCAAATGTCTTGATTAAGTTTGAGCTTTTTCCTGTAGTCCCACAGTTGCTTGCATGACAATAGCAGCTGAACTTTCAGGTCTTGAACATTCCAAAGTATCTGATTTATGAAAGAATTGCAGATTCTCTGGAGAGAATAGAGACCACTCGAGGAGGATATCTTATGCGTGTGGCTTGGTTATGAAAGACAAAAAGCAGGTGAGTGCCTAGGTATATCTGCTTTCCTGGCTCTTGATGTCTTGGTGAAGTGTTTGAGATTTACAAACCACTTAAAATTTTGTCAGTTACTCCTGAACTATAATGAAAATTCTTTGGGCTCAAAATTTATTATTCTATTTGGTGTGTGGGTTTGTTTGTTTTTTTTTTTTGGTTGGGGTTTTTTGGGGGGAGGGGGTTTGTATGTGGGGGTGTCTTTTTGATTGTTTTGGTTTTTTGTTTAGTTTTTTGTTTAGGTTTTTTTTGTTTGTTTTGTTGCTGGTTTTTGTTTTATAAACATCTCGAGCATTTAAGAAATACTCCTGGGATTAATACCCTTTAATATTTAGGTAGCCTGGTTTCAGTGTACTGCATGGTTTGGTTTCAGCTGTCAAACGGTAGAACAGATCTAGTTTTTAAAGAAGAAATAAATTGTCCACAGATGCTCCCATAGATTTACATTAATCTACAGATGATTCTGACTGGCCTTGGACTGCTCTTCTTTTTGCATGAAAAAGAGTTATCCTGATCTAGTTATCAACAGCAAAATCTACTTTTCAAAACGTAGAGGCATCTTAAGTCCTTCTACAACATGAATCTTGGCAGTAGCTTACTTTGATTAAAATACAAACTGACCAAGAGGTTTTTTTCCCCTTTGTCAGCATCTCCTTTGGCAGAGCCTCCAGCTGTGGTTAGTGCTGGAAAGCCTGGCTGCTGTTTTAAGCTGAAAAGAGCCCACCATGGGACATGATGAATAGCTCTATTCATAAGTCATCTTGTCCTCCCCCTTCCTGCACCAGCACACTCAAAGACTCCAGGATACTTGTGTAGCATTGGGTATAACATACTGTGTGGCATGGAGAAGAGCATGGTACATTCTGTCCTGAGGGATCAAAGCAGCACGTAGCTGCTGCTCATGAAGAGCACTAGAAAGAACAAGATGTATGAACTCCTTTTATTTCCTTATTGAGCATAAACCTGCTTAGTGCCCTTCTCCAAGGTTCAGTTCTTTCCACTTTTGCTGCCTGTTGGCTCAGCTTTCTGCCCTAGCAATCTTCTTGTCTGTGGTAGGAAAAGTGTCATCCCTTTCTCTGGACACAGAGCCAGTAAAATGAGTAGCTGAAGGAAGTGCCTGCTGTGTGCCTGGTGTTGTGTTGCTTGGCACAATATGGACTACTGATCCTGGACTTGGGAAAGGACTTCTCTGAAGATTTTTATTTTGAAAAAATAGATTCTTTTTTACACTGTTATGAAACCTGAGTGTGGGAAATCTTGGCAAACTAGTATGCCACTCTGCCCTTTCTAGACTGTTTTACTAGCAGAGAAAACAACGTGGAATATAGTAAGGTGAGAGAGAGGGGGAAATACAGGAGTAGAAAAAAAACCCGAACGTTTCTGAAACTATCTTTCATAGAATTATGTAAGTAAATATTAGTCCTGGAAAGAATGACTTCCATGAGTTCAGTTTTCTGGCCAGTGTTTTTGCTGGTGGAACAGCACTGACCATGATGGGGGCCTTGCCCAGTCATCTGCTTCCCTCTGCATTCATACAGTCCTTCTGTGTTATTGTCTTGATGCAGAAAGATATGTTCATTTGTATCATGAAATAGTTTTACTCTGCCATACAGCTGCAGCCAGTTTTTTACATCATTGCACTTCCAGCAGACTGTTTTCTTTCACGATGAAGTGAAAGTAACTTTGAACTATTTGTCTATAACTGGTATTGACTTATGAATTGATGGAACTAACCATCTAGGTGACTTCGTACAGAGCAAAATGTCTGCCTTAAAGACAATTCTTCCCTTCCCACTATTTAGAAGAAGAAAATTTGTTCTAATTAGTCCTTTATTTATCAAAGGTGGGGGTGACCAAAATGGAAAGTTCAGTTTCTTGCAGGTTTTACTCTGTCATTCACCAGGGAAGTAACCTCACAAAGTTGTTAATGTCACTGGTTGAGGTTAAAGACCTGTTCAAAACCAAAAGTAAATCTAGTTATTTATAACAGTACATAAAACTGAGGGGCCAGCACAATGTACTAAATCTTAACTCCTCAAATCTGCTTGAAAGAGAAAAGCAGACTCCTCCAACCAAAACTGAGCCTGCTTTACTGTGTCACTAGGAAAATATCTGACAGCTGAGTAGTCCTCAAGATATGACAACACTCCAAACATAGTGGGGTATTTAAAGTTTTGTGGAATTCCTCCTGCCTTCTCCTTTCCATGCTGATGTTATGGACACCAGTAAACTGCACAAAGCTTCTTGGGATACCTGTTATGCTTTGATAGTCTTTGCAGTACATTGTGCAGCTTCTCATGTGGAAGTGTACTCCTATATCCCTTATTTTAGATCAGGGTATTGTGTAGTCCTGCATGAACTGAAGCTGTGAGAGGGTTTTGGTGTGAAGAATTGACAATGGAAATACAAAGAAGCTTTCAAGATGTCATAGTGAGGGTGTAAATTGAACTGTACTAAACGAAAGCTTCAGAATTGTGTCTACATCAGTTCTTTCTCCCCCAGACAAGGAGTGCCCTGTAACAAAGGCCTAGGCTGGGTTTTTCTACTTCGCTGAACCAGATGCTCAGGTGGTTTAGGTTTTTTTTAGGATTATATATGCTTCCAGATGCAGTTCCAGTCAGATGACTGTATGTCAGTTGGAAAATGTGGTCCAAAAATATGATGCATGACTAGAGACACTGTCACCTAGAGCTGATTTCTCAGCTGGAGACAGTCATGGCAATTGAAGTTTGAATTTCTCTGTCATGGCCCACTACTAAATTCTGCAGAACCAAGTGGCTACTTCTTTCTGTTTAGGCTGTAAACAGAAAGGCTGTTTCTTTTCTGTTTGGGCTGGTAGAGCTAGGTTAGCTAGGTTAATGGCTAGGTTAGGTTAAAGGCTGGACTGGATGATCTTACAGATCTTTTCCCACCTGAACAACTCTAGGATTTTTGCACTGTAAAAAGACGTAACACTTGTGGGCCAATAATTTACTTGGAGTCTTGTGCAATTTATGGGGAAAGGAGTTAGGTGGAAGGATGGACATTCTTCAGAGTATAAAGTCTTATTTTAACCTGTGGTGACAGTTTATAAAGTATAGTGGTTTAATATGTGTGGACTTGCACTGGTTAATAGGTGTATGCAGAGCTTGTCTTCTGTTGAAATAAACTAAGCTGTTCCAAAGAACTCTAGGCAGATATAGGCAGATGAGGAGTAATTTGAGTTTGTTCCTAGTTCAGTATTCACTGGCTGCCTTCTGAATTGGCCATGAGAAATGTAAACTCCTTGTTTAAACAATACTGTCCCTGTGGCAAAGCCTTTCATTGTAGCTCTGAATACTCTTTGTAACCATGAGTCCAGCCCTTTCTCTGAAGCTCTTGCTTTGAAGGGTAAAAAAATAAAGGACTTTTGTTGGAAAAAAGGATGGGAATATGTGAAACTGGTTTGGTTGGGTGTAGAGGGACTTCAGCTTGCTCTTAAGAGAAATCCTTGCAGCATTTTGTGGTAAAATTCTGTGTCTCAATGGGCTTGGGAAAAGGATCACCACCTGGGTTGAAATGCCAATATGTCTGAGGGTTAAGGGAGCAGTGCTTTTCATTGAGCAAGAAAATAAACTGGAGTTTGTCATAACTGTGTTGTTAATTATGCATTACCTTTTTATCACTGTGCTTCTCAAATTAAGGGTCTGGTACTACAAATAGAACTGTACATTTTGGTGTTCACCAGGCCCAGCTGCAGAGGCAGCTTTTGGTGTTCAGTATTGTCTCAATAAAAAGTTCCAGCTCTCCTCTGTCTCACCTCTTTAATGCATCCGCTTCTTGCAGAACTGCAGTCCCAGCTGTCATGTGGTTGCTTCATGTGTTGTGTCTTTTGCATAAAAGTTTAGACATATATAATTCACCTTTAGGTGTAATCCACATTCTTCTCATGTACCAAGATCGTTGGCTTATTTTTCATTAAATCTACTATTTCCATCTTTAGCAGAAAATGCAAAATACTTGCTGTAAAAATTAATCTTGCTTTCTAGGTCTAAATTTTCTCTTGTATTCCAGGATATTCTGTAGTGAAATTGAGGTTTTGGTTCCCTTTTGTTAATGTTAGTTCTCAACACGTCTCTTTCTTTGTAAAATTGCAATGAAACATTGTAACAGGCTAATGTTCCCATTTGACAATGAAAGAAAAGAAACATGGCTATTAGGTTTAACTGACAAACTATGGAAAATAGATGCTTTATTTCTGACTGTTCGACTACTGTACCATCTGCAAAACTTTTAACTCCTAATAATTGTATAGATAAGCTAATATAGCACACCCTCAAAACAGTATAGGAATAGTTTGTAACTCGGTAGTTATGTCTCGGAGATGCTTTTTGAGTGGTACCCTTGGTTTGCCTCCTAAAGGTTTGGAGGTTGTACATTGTACATGGAGGAGAGAACATTGCCTCTTTCTCTGCTTCTCTTCTAAAAGAGGCTGTTAGTGTATGCTGCCAGAGACATTTTTGTATTATGAGCCCTGAACGTGCCATAACTGGTCAAGCAGGAGGAGTTTGTAGAGCTGGGGTCTCACTCACGTACAGCCAGAACAAGGGCACTTCAGCAGCTCAGCACCATGACTGAGGTGGTTTTGGTCATGCACAGAAGTGCAGGTGAAGCTAAAGTGTATGTGGAATTTTCAAGTGGTAAACTGAGGCATTGATGGGGGGTTTCAGAATGGTGGTATTCAAGACTAAAGCTTTCAAAAAGGATATTGCATTTTTATCATGGTTTTATGACTTAACCAAAGTTACTTGGATTTTTTGCTTATGCTTCTGAATATAAATTTCTGAATTCTGATTCCTTTCTGCATTTCTGTTCATTGCTTATATAGATTGACAGTGGAGAACACAGCCAAACTGTTTTGTCTGTTTTACCCCAAGTTTCACCAGCAACCATCTTGCTCACCCTTTCTAGTATGACACATTTGTGTGTTACATGTCCACAGTTCTTGGCTCTACAGGTTTGTTTCAAGTCCAGTGCTACCACATTGCAGCTGTAGAAGGGAAGCTTTAATTAAAAAGCCTGAGGCAATTTTTTTCCTGCTGGAGGCCAGCAAATGGGAAGGTAAACGAAATTTAGCTTGGGCTGTGTGTGGTTTCTGGTTTTTCACATATGAAGATACATCCAGGCCACTGAGTGGTGTATTGGCCATGGGGATTTGCTGACAGGTAAGAAGACTTGTGTGTGGCTGCATGCCCCGGAAGCCACCATCTGTTCTGGGTTTGGCCGCAGCACCAGAAAATCCCCTGTGCTTGAGGAAAGAAGGGGGGGGGGGAAGAAAAAAAAAAAAAAGCTGACCAAATACCTTTTGGTGTAAGCTGATTGAAATTCTTGGCATTAGGAACAGGATGATCTTGAGGCAAATGTAGAGTATGTGAATTATTTGAGCTAGAACTTTTTGAACACTGAGCAAATGTTAATGTGTCAGCCCAATTCCCTCTTATAGTAGACAAGGATTATTTACTGTCTTCATTTCTCTGACTGGAAAATTGCAATTTCAAGGTCTTCAACCTCAGTAATCTTGATATATACTGGAACTAATTCTGTTTTTGTGGTGCTACTCCTCATTGGTGCTGATCTAAGTGAAATCTGAAAGCAGCTTTTCCTTCTTGCCAGAAAGAACTGGGACAGCTTAGACAAGCAGATGAATCTCTAAGAAACAATGGTGTGGTACCTGTTGATATTGGCATCTGTGCTCAAGTTTCATCAAAATAGTCTTATTCATTTCTTCTCTGTTTATTGTGTTGATGCCTGGCTGATTACTGTTTTCTGGCTTCAAAAGTTAGCATGTCTACAAAATGATCTGTTAGCAAATAAAAAGTGAAGCTCTAAGGAAAGTGTTTTAAAACTACATCTGGAGACTTGCTGGAATTTGCATTTTTTAATTGCAACAGCTGGGACTATATTGTGACAGTTTGACACTTACCATTTCCTAATTCTGAATTGAATACTAATCAAGAGAGTTTTTAATAGACATTGCCAGCTATTTGAGAAATGCTGGCAAGTATTTTTTTAACAATTATTTTATAATGGGCTTTTCATGTAGACAAATCCCGAGGTGCTCTACACTAATCTTTTTGGGGGTTAGAAAGGGTGGTTAGAGAAATAGTTGTTCTTGCCTTTAATCTTTTGAAACCCTCTGACATTGTCTGTCATAATGAAAGTCCTCTTATGTGAATGTGGAGAAAGAACAGTTCATCTTCTATGTTCATGTATTACAGAGTAATCTCTTATTCCATAATGCACACAGTTAGCTTCTGTTGACTCCTTTTGCCTCTGTCATTGATTAATATATTCTATTTGTGTTTAGAATTAACAATGGGTAGGGAATATTTGAATCTCTTTCAGAAGGTGTTACATGAAATGAAATCCTAGGTACAACACATTTTCTTAAATACAAAATATTACATCAAACATTAACATTAATTTAACAAACAGCTAAACAAAAGAAAAGCAAAAGCAAGAAAGCCCAAAACCAAAACAAAAAACCCAACCAAACAAAAAACCAAACAAATAAAACAACAAAAACCCCCCAAACAAAGCATCATCATCCACCACTCACTGAATTCAAATGTCCCTTCAAATTGAGATTTAATTGGATCTTTGTAAGATTACACTATTCAATAACAATAAATTAGCAAGTTTTTCTCTGTATATTTTGTTTGTTTGGGGTTTTTTTTTTGTTGTTGTTGATGGTTTTTTTCAGTAGAGACTCATGTCACACAATTCCACCAGCTTTTTAGCTGCAGAATTTATTTTATTGTATGGAAAACGTGTTTTCTGATAATCTCAGGTCCTCATTTCTGTGCTGAGTCATTGTAGTGAGTAAGAGTCTTCTTTCCCTGGTTATTTGTTTTGGTGGGAAGAGTCAAAGATACAAATATAACTTAGAACACACCTGTTACTTTTAAAACCAAATTTTCAGACTTCTGTTTTGTATACAGTTTCAAATAGAAAACCACATATTCTGAAGGAATAAACTTACCAGGTACTGGGTGAAATCAGGTCTTTAAGGGTAAATGAATACTGTGATTTAATATACTCTGTGCATTTTCACCACTGGTCTCAAAAGTCTTTCCTTACCAACACTGTAGTTTTGAAGACTTTTCTGCTTTTTCTCACTCAAAGTTCAGAGGATCAAATAATGTTTACTGAAATCCATTTCTCAGGAATTTGGGTAAGATATTGTTTGTTCAGGTTCAGTTCTACAGAAATTACTGGTGTTTGTTTATTTTTTTGTGTTTTTTCTTTTATTTTTTTTCCCTCTAATATTTCAGAGGATATAGTTGTGCTAAAATAGCATCACAATGAATTAAAAGTTGTCTTTGAGATCTCTCTGTTTCCATGGTCAAAAGGCATTTTCCTCCTTTGACCTCCTTTGCTCATGGCTGTATTTTGCCTGGAAGAACACTATTATTTTATTCTTTTGCTTACTTGTGGGTTTTCTTGGATGTGATGTTTGATCTTGTTTGCTCAGAAAGAGGAACAAATACTCAGTAACTTTGGGCTATGCATTTCTGATGGACAATAGGTTCTGTGTGTCAGGAATTCCATCTGAGGAGGACTGGCTGAGTTTCTGACCTTCATACACTGTTGTAGTTCTGCAATTTGCTGCCTATGCAGTGTAAAGAAACAGGGCTTTTATTATTCCATTGTCTGAATTTGAAATGGGACATAAAAGCTTTTATGAAAGTTTCATTTTCCCAGTGACCTAGGACATAATATAAGAAGCAAAAGTTAGTCTAAACTTGCTTCAAAAGACTGAGATGGATACACTAAGGGAAGCGGAAGCAGGGAATTAAGTTGTGTGGCTGAAGAGATCAAGGACTAGAGTATGTAAGAGATTAGAAATTTATTCCTGGTCAAAACATTAAATCTGGATGAATATGTATCATCACAAACAAAGGAGGGAGAGAGATAAAGGGAGCTATTAAAATAAACAAGTAATTCCAAAATGTAACTGGTGGTGGTAGAGACATCTGCACTGTCTTTAAGTGAGAAGTTTGAAAGTATTGGGGAAAAGCTTCTGTAGAGGTCAAGAAGCATAACAGAAGAAAGGCAAATGTAAAATAGAAAAAAAAAAAAAAAAAAAAAAAACACAAAAAATCCTTATTCCATTCAAGTTGGAGAAGACTCCTTAGCACTGACTTCCATCTCACTGTGATTTGCCAGTATAGCTGCTGATCTGCAAGTGTACTAATAATGGAGCTTAAAAGGTGTAAATTACAAGAGAGCATCCCACTGCTGCTTATACCACCAGAGATGTCTGATGGCTTGATGAAGATGACGGGTTTCATTCTCTATTAATGGACCACGATGCAGAAGCAAAGGGCAAAGCATTTGCAAAATGGTTACTGACTTCTGCTGTCCTCAGTTTGTTTTGATGTCCTCAGTTTGTTTTCTAATTTGATCATTTCTCCTAAAGATGTTAAGCCAAGTAAATAGCCTGTTACTACTTTGGCAGTTAGAGCTGAAGCAATCCAGACCCCCAGCTTGCTTTGCCCTGCTCCCATGGGCTCTGTAGAACTATTATACACTGTACTGCTTAAGATGCTTTTCAGGGTTCTAATGGTCCTCAAGAAATACAAATCTGTCTCCAGCACTGGACTCCCCTGGTGCATCTGACTGAGAGAAGTTTCATATTTAGCAAGGAGTCTGGTGTTTATTTCTGATGTCATTCAGCTAGTTTCCTTTCAGTCTTTCCCTTGTTTTCTTAATGGCTTTCTAACAACTCCACTCCATTATGAGGATCAATACCTCTCAGTGATGGAGCCTTCATTTCCTTTGGATTGTGTGCAATTAAAAACACACTGTCAAGAAACAGGGTGGATTTTATTACTTGGTCTATGAGATTAGGTGTTTGAAACACAAGGTATTGTGTGACAAGCAACTTAGGCCTGTTGTTCCCCATCTACAACTTCTGGATAATTGTTCCCCTTTCCACCACTTTCTTTGTTTAGTTTGCCCGATTAGATTTTGAGTGCCTGGGAAGAGGTAGTAATTTCCAGTGTATGTAAAAGCTCTTGAGAGGGATCTGTCATTCCAGCAGCATTGGCTACTTCTACTGCAGACAACACTGAAAGTCTATACCTCTGTTTTCTGTCTTTAAAAAGATTTTTTTTTCCCATCTTTTGTTCCCTTCTTATTTATTTGGTTGGGGTTTTTTGTCTGTGTGGGTTTTTTTGAGGGTTTTGGGTTTTGATTTTTTTTGGTTTGGTTTGTTTTTTTCTGTTTTGGTTGTTTTGGGGTGAGTTTTGTATGAGGGGTTTTTTTTGGTTTTTGGTTTTTTCGTGCCTTTACAAAAATAGTCATGATTGCATTAGCAACATTTATTTCTCCATCAAAAGTGAAGGCAAATGATCTTTGCATGCCTTCTACAAGTCTGACTTCTTTAGCTTTTGATGGCAAAGGCATTAAGTTGAGTAAGGTTTTATTGTGTGTTTGAGATACAAAAGTCTGCAAAGCCAGAGTACTGACAAGATTATCCAGCAATGAAGTATTTTGTGCGATGTTTTTGACTGTAAACTACACAGAAAATGCTATGTTTAACATAAAGAATGTCTCCAGCAGTATGTTTAAATTGTGAGAGCTGTGGCATTCCTTTTTCCACTATAGCCAAGTCGTGCAGGGAATAGATTATACAAGACCTCTAATTACCTTTCCTTAAGCTTCAGAAAGACCTGTAATGCTGCCCTATGGCAAAAAGCTTTCTCTTTCCCATTCTCAATGGGTTATTGTGCTGTTTCCCTCCAGCTGCTTGTCATTCTGGAGAAGTTCTGACTGGAAGCCAGAGGGTTTGCATTTGATAATTGACACTTATTTCTTGAGACAGACAAAGGTGTAAATTCTCTCTCCCTTGGGAAAGGTGATCTTTGTGACAAAACACAGGCCAAGCTCCTGTCTGTCACTGAAAGATGAGCTAATCTTTTCACTCTGACATCGTGTTGAAGCTGTAGGCTGTAGCACAACACTCCCTTTCTCTTGCCACCCGAAGTCAGAAGAGAGTAACTGTGAAGATTGTTTTGGCAGCCATCCTCCCATCTCTTGCACTAATTTGCTCTGGTTCTTACAGTGGTTTGGGATCATTTGTGAAGCCATGCTCTTTCACTCTGTGGTCTCATGATATTGAGCTAATGGGATTTGTACCCCAGGACAAATTGGGGAAATGGGAATGTTCTTTACTCAACCCTCAGCTGCTGGAAGTGAGCTATTAGTGCTTAATTTCTTCATGTTCTCTGCTGACTATGCTTTCTTTAGATATGAAGCAATCTACATAGTTGAATGATGTATTTTTTAAAAAAACAAGCCCCAAATCCTAACTAATGATGCTTGATTATTTAGGTTTTGCCTGTCTCTTTGGAGCATTGTTCCTGGCTTTCTGACCAATTACTCAGTGATATAGGTCAGCAGGCTTGGATGTTTTAAGTTTTGTTTCATTTCACTTCAAATGAAATCACCTAAGTATATGAATGGTCCTCTTGTGATTATTTTTAGCTTAAATATGAAATAAGGTAAGAAAAACTTGTTCTTCAGTGTGTACTCCTATATCTATCCACAGAATAGCATGGGTATGCAATAATGAGCAACTTTCTACAAAATCTCCCAATAAAGACAAAAAAAGGCTCTTCAGAGATATTTACTTCTGTGCATCACCAGCATAGCAATAAATCCTGCTGTTAGATCATTTGATCTACCTAAAAATGGTGTGCTGTGTGTGTGGGGGGGGAGGGTGTGCATACATTGCCACTGCATCTGTTATAATGACTTTTTTCCAAAGCAGAAACAAGATCATGATTAAAAGGTTCCATGAATGGCAGACGTGGCATTTTCCTAACAACAGGTTGTGTAATTACTGGCTACTAGTCAGCTATTTTTTCCACCAAAACTTTTCTCTCTAATAATCTGGAAAGCACTGACTATGCTATTCTAGGAAGACCCATATATTTTGAAATAGAACTTAAATGGAAGGATATCAGCTGAAAGTTTTCAGCTTTCTATTTCAAGTTTTCCCTTTCCTGTGGAAAGGAGGCACCTTATTTTTACTGAAAACTATGAACATTTTGTCTTCTGATACTGGATTAATTGTTGCATTTCTCAAAATGTTTCTGCTAAGAAGTCAAAGAGAAGTACTCATTCTTATTTTTGTGCCCTTCTATTGAGGAACAAACAGTTATTTTGTGTGCCTGCAACCCAGGATGTAATACCTCCACATGAAACCTCTCCAAGTCACTAAAGATTTAAGAATTATTTCAAATTAATGATTCTGTTTAGGTTCATAGGAAAGCTCGTTCCTAGCTCTACACTCTGTCACCCTTCTAGATTTTTCTCAGTTGTACTGAATAACTTTGGGAGCAGAGGTTTGCTAAACTAGATCAGCAAAACAATGCAGGAATGTGTGTGTAGGGGAAAGGGATGGAGTGGATTTATCCACTGGGACGTATTAGGTTAGTTAATTGCAGATCACCTCACAGATCTAATTTAAAGTTCAGTCTAATGAAGAATTACATTGCCACAACTGAAGGTAAAAGAAAAAAAAAAAGTCTAAAACAACAAACAAGAAACCAAAACAGAATCAATTTTGCTCAGGACATCGGAAACAAATTTAAAAAAAAAAAAAAAAAAAAAAAAAAAAAAAAAAAAAAAAAAAAAAAAAAAATTGATGTTCATGAGGAATACAACTTGCAATTTTTTGCTTGCAGAAAGGAAAGGATTATAAAAAGGTAGGTGGTGTCCAAACAGGAGAAAGTGAAAAAAAGAATTTCTGAAAGAAACTGGGATTTGGCATGAAAGAACCTGACTCTAGCTTTAGCAGACTGTCTCCCTACTTTAAAATCAATGAAACTTATATTTGAAGGTGTGAGACTTTAATGATGTTCTGCTAGAATTACCTTTCTGTCCTTCAGGAGGGACTACAGGTGTTGTTAGTGATTTATTTATGATGCAAGGGACAGGTGTGGAAACTATGCATCTATTTCCAAATACTCCTTCAGTTCTTCTGGGTGTTGTTCTTTATTTAGAGATAGTACTTTGGGAGAAGGCACCAGAGAGCACACATTCCTTACAGGGAGAAAAAAGCTTGTTTTCTATAAAAGTGCCTTATAGAATTTATCAAGGATTGAAATATTGGGAACTGAACAGTTACAAAGCCTACAAACAACAAGGTATGCTCGCATGTGTGCGGCTTCTTGACCAAAATCCCAGTGATCTGTAGCAGGATAATCCATTTCTATCAAATTCTCCTTAAAGGTGAACACATGTAGTAGAGCGCTTAGGCTCCTGTTAGTCTCCAATTTCACTGAAATAAGATGGGGAAAAAAAATGAAAATAATTGAACTCAGTGTAGAAGTACAGTTATGTTTTGGTAAATTGGGCTCTTGAATGCAAAGTTCTTGAATGCTAAGAAAAGCATTATTTCAAAAGAGTTTGGCCAATGATTTACCTGCACACAGCTTTCCTCAGGAGAGAGGAGACAGTGGATCACAAAAAAAATGGAAGTTTATCTTCCTGTCTGGTGCTGGCTGAGGCTGTCAGCTCAAGAAGATGGAGGAGTGCTTGGGGCAGAGACTTATCTGGGCCCATTCACAGCTACAACTGGAATGTAAATAATCTGAGCCTCCAAAAGAAAATGTTATCTTGCCTTCAATTTAAATCCCCCTTTTCAACTTCCCAAGCCCTAAAACCTTTGGGGTTTTTTCTGCCCTGGCAGCCCATGGGGAAATTTCTTTTTCTGTTGTTCCTTTCTGCCTTTCAGCCCTCTGAAATGTTTATCCCTTTTACCCTGCCCTCTGTCTCTCTTCCAGCCTCCACATGCAGCCCTCAGAAGAACAGAAGACTATTAAAGAAACCACTACAAAGAGCTCAGTGTGCAACCCCTCTTCAACAGTGTCAAATACAAAACCCAGCTCTGCATCTACAAGGCAAGAATTGCTGCATCTGCTGGGGAGAGCCCTTTCCAAGGTCAGCCTCTAACAGCAGACAGCTCTTCTTCACTAGTACTTTTCCTCTGTTTCTGTATTTCAAGTATTTCCTTCTGTCACTTACCCAACATCTTTTCTCACCCCACCCCCTGCAATGCCAAAAAAATTATTTTCTGTGTGGTCTCCATTCATTCATCTTTCTCTAGGGAATATACTCCCCCATGGATTCTCTGGAAATTTGCAGTAGACCTTTGTTGTCTTTACCAGTTTCCCTTCCCTTTTTTTTTTTTTTTTTTGTTGTTCTTCCTTCCTCTGCTCTTAGAGCCCATTGAAAAGTTATGCGCACACACACACACACACATATATATATACATACACACGCACCTGTATATATATATATATATATATATACATGTACACACATACATGTATTCCAGCTGTTTGAATTACATGTATGGCACAGAGTTGTTAGTTAATCCAGAATTTATTAAATACTTCACTGGACCCTTTATTTGTTTGGTTTGTTTTGGGGGGGGGTTTGTTTTTGGTTGGTTGGTTTGGTTTGCTTTGTTTTTTAAACTGCTTTTTCATGGGAAATGAGACAAAAGAATAAAATAAGAATTTAAAAAAATTTAATCAGAAGGGTTTCCAAGAGAACAAATTCTCTCTTGTAGCTGTTGGTGTCAACTGACAAAAAACCATGCAGAGGTTTTGCAGTACTCCGGACTCAGGATTGCATCTGAGGCTTTAACAGAAATACCTGTAGTAGACAGGGGAGTAGACAAGAGAGGGGTGGTCAGCAGTTAAGAAAAAACAGCTTAGACCCTGCTTGTTTTGCATGCTATAGCCTGTTCAGCATGACAGATTGTCTGAGGTGGTGTGCCTAGCTGTTTCTTAATCCTCGTTGATTAAGATACAGATGTCAAATAGGTGTTACCTTTAACTTAGTCGTTATAGAGCTCAAATTCAATTATTCTAATATTTGCTCTTCCCTAGCTGCAATAAGGCTCAGACTTTGGAGTGTTGACATAATTCAACTTGTTAGCTTAGTAAGAGATGTGTAGTTGTGGGGACAAAACTGAAATAGTGTTGTAGGGAGAAAAGTTAAACAGACTTGGGTTGTTTATGTAGTTAATGGCCTGATTTAGTATCTCTGGTCTACTACATAAAAGCCTCAGCTGAATAATATTCTTGCAAACACAATAACTTTGTAATGTCTGGATTTTTAGAGCTTCCCTTGGGTATTTATATTCCTAAGAGATGACCAGTCTTGTACAGTCAGATGGAAATTACACAAAGCTGCAATGGAAAGGGAAAATTAAAGTGTTTTCTTGTTTCAGACTGAACTTCATGACATGTCCTTATTTAAACATTTAAAAAGAACCCATGAAACCATCTTTCAATTTCAGCTAGCCCAGCATAGAGGGGAAACCCCTTTCTTTACAGTGGCAGACAAATATTTTGGAGGCACTTTAACCACTTACCAGGAAACAAACTTCTTCATCAGAACTTGTTTGGTGTTTATGTATTTCCAGGCTGGAAACAAAATCCAATCAAGCCTGGAATTTAATCATTTGTAAAGGGCATTACCTGTGCTTGGGGCCAGCTCAGAGATATCCAAGTGGCAGTTTCTATTTTTATCCAAATCGAGTGTTTTCTACCTCATGTCAGGAATGGGGGTACCTTGCTGAAGATTTGAGACTCTATTTTAGGACCAAGAGCTGTCACTACTTCTAGTTTAACACCCCCGTACAATACTGATGAATATGTGTAGAAATGGGTCATTATTTATGTGCTGCCTCATCATTAATTATCATTTACATCCCAGTGCAGGAGTGCTGTGCTCCTCTCTGATGGTGCTGGCTTCCTCTAACCTGTGTCAACCGAGAATGTAAAGCACATAGCCAAGTTTTGCTTCTTATAAAGCTGTGTCAGCAGTCTCTGTATGAATCATATCCTATATGAGATTATCTGCTGTCTTTTGTGTGGCTGATGTCATCTTAGTACATTTTCCCATGGAAAGCCCAACTGCATATGGGTTGGTAGAGACATGGTTGTTTCTGAGGTTTGTGATCTGACAAAATCTAGCATGGTAATTTTTTTTAAGAATTTGTAAAAAGGGACAATTTTAGACGTTTTTTGCTTCTACTTTTAGAAATTCCACCATATTGACTATGTTAGCCCTGATCTGAGTTTTGTCTCTACACAGCCTTGTGCCCTTTTGATAGTCTCCTGTCACTGTGCCTAATATGCAGTGATTTTCTGGTGTTTAGTATCTCCATGGATAATTACAGTGCAATTCTGGGATATTTTGTTTTTTCTTCTGTGCATATTCTGGCTTACTTCACAGTGCATGTCTTAGAGATATTTATTTCCATTGAATAGGAAGCACATTCAACTTCTGCTGTTAACACTTAACAGTGTTTTGATTTGCAAATTCACACAGCTCTTCATCTCTCACCACTGACTGCAAGCTGAGGGAAAATGTAGAACTGAATTCAGCCACATCTGCTGGGTTCTTAAATGGTATGTGGGATTATATAGCTCTTGCATAGAAAAATTTCAAAGTCTGTATGAGGGCTATTGCCTTCATCCCCCCTGGCAAGATTTTGAAACCGAGAAATAGATCTGCCTGAAGCAATGCATAGCCTAGCTCTATACAAGTATTTTGTACAAGTATTTAAGTGCCTGCTTAAGCTCCTTGTGTATGAATTGACTTCTGTCTAGGAATTGTGAAGCCATGCTGCTGTGGCAACAAGCCTGGGGTTTTGAGGCACAGATGACTACTGGCCTGAAGGAGGCTCATGTCTATCCATCCTCAAACATGGGCAGAAGCATGTGGCTGCTTGCAGAATATTTAGATCAGCCTCGTAATGTGAGCAAAGAAAATGACTACTGGTCCTGTGTGTGGGTAACAGTCAAGGTGTCTCTCTGAGTGCCTTTGCTGTGCTTTACTAGAGCTACCTGGGACAGAGCTGAAGAGAGCAAAGGAGATTTGTCCTGTTTGCTGTACTTTGATTGCAACCTACTGGGATTAAAAGAGGAAAGAAAGTAGTGGATCCTAATTTGCAGTTATCCATTAATGAGGAACTGTCACAGTCTTGGCTTAGGTTTTTAACTGTTCTGATTGGTTTAGGGTTTTCAGCTCTGAAAGCTGTGGGTTTGCTCTCTGGGGGCATTCTTTAGATGGTGTTTTTCAAGCAGGTGGTTGTGAGAGAAATACGTGCAGGCCTAATACAAAAAACTAAATACAAGACAGCTACCACTCTTCGTTCCCTGTTCTTCTATCCATGGCCCTGGTAAGTGAGGGTCCCTGGCCCCCACATTAAAAGCTCAGACAGAAGTTCACCCAATTAACAGCTGACTAATGTTTGGCTGACAAAATCATTTAAGCATAATTCAAAATGACAAAATTCCAAATGACATATTCACATTTTTTATTTAAGTATAAAAAGGGGGGTAGAGGGTAAGTTGTCTTGATTCTGTTCTCATTTGCTTTTAACCTTTAAAGCAGTTGGCATGGGAAAGTTATTCTCCACACTCTCAAAATAGCAAATTGGAATAAGCAGGATATTATGCAAATGAGACAGCACAAGGACACGTTGTATCCCAGCAGTAGTGCTCAGAGAGAAGGAACATCAACAGTCACCTCCAATGAATAAAGACATTAATCTCAGAAAACAAAGAGCAAACATTGAAGCAGACACCTAAACATGAGTCATTACACCATTTGTCTCCATTCACATACTGCAACAAAGGACTGATTATCTTGGTAACACTGGGTCATGTTATACCCAACAGCATGTGTCAGGGAGAAATTAGGCCCCTGTCATGAATTAGTGTATAATGCCCTTCTTGGGCAGTATCTGAGTCATCAGTCATGAAAGAGGAAATAAATCCTGAAGGGCAAAATGATTAAGTGACTAAAGCAAAGGAGCAAGTGCTTAGTGCTCCCTGGCCATCCTCTGACTTTAGAAAGACTCACTTGAGTTCTAGGCAAGAAGTCTAACCTCTGAGTGCCTCTGTTTCCACAAGATGAGACAAACTGTATCTGTCTCACAAGAACAGCTGCTTTTTGGTGCTTCTTACTGACCAGTGTCTCATAGTCACTACTGGATATGCAACATCTCTCTGCTATGAGGATCCAAAATTTCAGATTTAAAGCTGCAAAACTGACGGAGAAGTTAGGTGACTGCCCTAAGGAACCAAGAAGGGAGTTGGAAAGATGACAAAAATTACATGAACATGGGAAAGGGGAGGTAATACTAATACCAGGAATGTAATGAGAGTTTAATTAAGCAATTTGACAGTGTTCAGATGTGAAGCTTGCAACAATTCATTTTTGGCCTTCTGAAACCAGAGTTCTCCAAGTGGTGAGGCTTTCTGGGAAGTCAAATTTGCATTGTTGGTGGGACTGCCGCCCTTTCTGCAGGCACAATCGGAAGAAAACTGCAGGCACAATCTGAAAACAAGCAAAACTCATAGCAAATAAACAAAAAAATTGAAGTACTTCCAAAAACCAAAAATAACCAACCAAACAAAATAAACTAAGAGGAAGTAACGAGAAAAACAGATGTGAAAATGACCACACTTCTTATCTGGCCTTCTGAAGTGGGATTTTCCAAGTGGTTTTGTTTTGCTTGACAGTTTATTTGTATTAGCAGCAACATCCTCAAAAATCCCCTGCCATCCACTGCTGATGGGTTTTACAGGAAGTGCCCATTCTCAGTTTCTCAGACTCAAGCTGCAAACACACTCAGGAATTGTTCTCTAACAAGTAGCATGCTCAGCTTCATTTAGAATCATTTTACTAACCGAACAAGGCTGAGTGTATTGGGAATTTTTTAAAAACTTGATGGCAGTAGATTTCCAAAGCTGTTCTAGAAATGAAACAGTTTGGTCAAACCTTGCCTGGGAGAGTTCTCTCTCTAACTGGAATTGGTGAAAGTCAGAGGAAAGGAGGTATTGTTAGCTAGTCAGTGGTTAAGTGATTCAAACAGATTAAACACATCCTCTTTTTGCAGAAGTAGATTATGCTGAATTATGGTAAATCAGTCCTATTTACCATAGTGTCCAGGACATCCAAACCTCTCCTGAGATACTTAGCTAAAACTAGTGCAGTTCTGACAGGAAGGACTTACTGTCTTGCTGCTTAAGATGATTTCCTTACACACATTGAGCAGTAACTTGAACCTTCTATAGCACAAGTCTTGAGTGTGATGGACACTAATTTCTTAGCTATTTCTTAAGTGTTATATTTCATTATCTGAATAGAATGAAAATGTTTTACATTTCATCCTGATATGGCAAGAAAAAAATAACTTTGAAATTTTACCTTTTCTGTAAAATGGATTTTTTTTCCAGTCTGCTTTTGTTATGAGATGTTCTAATGTTGCTTCAAGTTCCAGAACAGGCTACAGAGTATGTTGTGTATGAAATATTGTAAATATGGTGACTAGTGCATTGTTGCCTGAATCAGTATCTTGAGAACAGCCTGACATTCACTGCGTTGGCTGCAGTGCTACTTCTCATCGTGCTGCTCTGCTTTAGTCAATGTAATGCAAGATCTCGTGCTTCCCTTTCATCTGAATTGGGATTTTCTAATATTATTGGTTTGGAAGTGGGTTGCAGGCACAAGTTATCCTCCTTCCAATGTCCCACTTGCACTCATGGAGAAGTTTGTCAGTGAGATTCATGTCCTAACTCCCCTGAGCAGCCCACTGTCTTGTGCAGATTCAGTTCTGGCTTGTTTTAGCCCTGATGCTGTCATGTGTTAAGCATCTTCATGTTGGCCTGACTTTGGAACTGAGTAGGTCTCTGAGAAATTTGTAGTGACGTATATTGCCCCTGCAAAAAATTTTTCTATGCCTCATATGGAAGTATTGGCCAAAGCCATGCTCTATGCTAGAAATAAGCAGAACATTTTGGAGAGTAACACTGGACTACTTTGTTTTAAATATTTGTAAGTTTTGGGGTATTTTGCAGAATGATTTTTGTGTTATTACACTATTGTTGGTTTTATCATT
This sequence comes from Florisuga fusca, assembly GCA_038090715.1. Lineage (NCBI taxonomy): Eukaryota > Metazoa > Chordata > Aves > Apodiformes > Trochilidae > Florisuga > Florisuga fusca. The sequence goes on from JAAWXA010000096.1 coordinate 73,545, forward strand.
GGTATTGTGAGATGGGAAAAATACTCATGTATCTCACAGAAAGGAAGTCAAAGTAGGAGGTTTTCTGCTCAGAATTTTTTGCTTCTAGAATACAAGCTAAGGAGAAGGAAGTAGGATTCTTCCAGAAATAAATGAAAATAATAATTTTAAAAGAATCTGCTCTGAAGCATGGTTTGAGGTAAAAGATGCTTTTTTTGAATGTAAGGGTCCATTTAAAATCCTTTGCTGGAAAGTTGCATGTACCTAATTGACTAACAATGGAAATGCTTTAATAACCAGTAACATTTCATATAGAAGAGATCATGATGCATAGGCATGCCAGAGCATTCCTGAATTTTTCATTATTGTGTAAAAGCGAGATTTGGAGAAGGATTAGAAACCACATGGGAAAATATGGGTAAAGATGAAGTAATATTATCCCTTCTAAAAATATGTCTTTAAAAAAGTAACTTATTTGAGAAGTTTTAGGATTGTTGCCCCATAATAAAGCAACAAGGGCATTATTTAGTCACTATTAATCTAAATGGTCTATGAGCTCTTGAATGGTATCAGCAATGAGCAAAAAGATGAGTTCTGATTTCCTGGGTTTGAGTGGACAGGCATGAACCAACCCCAGACAGACTACAGGCACTTAAAAAGCTGCACAGAAAGTTGTGATAGGGGCAGCCTTTGTTTAATCTTCACAAAAGTGACTTGGATCACTGTCCCTTTTAAAGTAAAACTTTAATGGATATATTTTCTATTTCTGTGTGAGCAGAAATTTGACTTCAAATGCATAAAGTGCTATACCACTTGGGCTCAGTGGGCTCAGAATTTAATTTAAAGATCCCTTTGTCTTTCTGTTACATAAAATGTATGCTTTCCTGCATGTCTTTTCTCCATTCCCTCCAGTAGTTTGTTGACACCTCTAGTGTCACTAAGGTTTCCGTAAGGCTTTTCTTTGTAACTTGTTCTGTTTTTCAGAACTAACATTTTCTCCAGAAAACACTGATTTTTCTTTCTGTCAGCTTCTCAGTTCAACTATAACAGAAGTTAGAGAAACTCAACAAATCTTCACTGTCCCTCAAGAAGTTTTGTGGAGCCCTGTTCCACAGTTTGCAGATTTTTGTGCTTTAGGTTGTAAATTACTTGGTACAGCTCATATAACTGCTGGTGGCAGCTACCTGCATACACCTAACAGTAAACTGTCCTGGTGTTTCTTGCTTTAATCTTTGTTATCTTTTCTCTAACTTGAAAAAAAATTTACACAGACTTACATTTGTTTGTTGTTTTTGTTGTGTTGTTGTTGTTTTTCAGTAGGATTTGTGGTTGGTGAGAGTGGAATTGCTTTGAGTAACATAACCAGTTTAAAAAAAAAAAAAAATAAAATTACTTCCTTATAGTCACCCTAGGTTCAAATCAAATCTTGACTTACTGTTTTTCTGAACTACATATTGGCTGTATTTTATTCATATGTTCTTGGCACACTCATCTCATGCTGAGGCAAAAATAGCCCCAACCCATAGACAAAACAACTTTCTTCTGATTTAAAGAGGATCTTCTCTTTTTGATAAGCAAGCCGCTATTTAAGATTTGACTTCTAGGAGACAGTTCTACAGATAAGCATCTCCTATCAGTCAAGAATTAAACTCTGAATGTTCTTCACACTCCACTTATTTCCTACTAATTTCTGATATCTTAGTGATTTGTTGTTTAATATACTGGCTTCTTCCTGCAAAACCTTGAGATGCTCCCATTGTTACTTTGAAAATTAATGAAGTGGTAATGAAGCACAATAATCCCAAATGACTGGGAGTAGAATCAAGAACCTATCCTTATTTATGTTGGTCTTTGAAGATTTTTATTTAAAATGTGAAGGTTCTCACCTCAGCTGCAGCTAAAGGCATGAATAGATTAGGGGTAAATGAAGTGTTGATACAAATGGAATTGAATAAGTATAAATGAGACAAAAGTGGAATTTGAAGTGATATTTTTCAGGTTACTAAAAGGTTGCCTGCTTCTCTTGCTCTGAAATCAAAGTATAAATTGCACGGTGTCTGATCTCAAAACAGCATCTCCTAATCTTTAAAGCATTTTTCTTTGTGACACCCTTGCAAGGTAGGATTGCTGCGCAATTCTGTGCTCAGCCAAAAAAATTGTGACCAGGGCTGACATTGAAATTCTGTCTACCTCTGCCCTTGTAACAGAAAGATGGGAAAAGCCCCCCTCTATTTTAAAATATGCTTCATTGCAATGAGATGAGGTATTCTTATCTGACCTTGAAGGAAAAATCTCAATCATGTGTGTCCAGGCTATATCCCTGGGTCAGAACTAGAATATCCACTGAGGCGGGATTACCGGAAAAGCCTGTGTGATTTATGGAGGCACAAGAGACTGCACTATGCTGAAAGCATGTGCCCCAGACTTCATACCGGATGAACAGTCACACGAAAACAATTGTTTAAATGCTAAATGAAACCTCATAACAAGGCCTAAAGCTCCCCACTTATGGGCTGACTGGAGCCCCATCTGTGTTTGTGAGTGATTTCCCTGACTTCATAGTCCAGAAAGTGAAGCTCCAGCTGTGTTTCCGGGAGCAAGGTGTTCCATGTTGCCCCAGGAGCACTGTGCGGGGGTGGTGGAGGAGATGGAAGCCACCCCAGCCTGCGGCACCGGGAACATGCAGAGGAAGTGACTGAATTCCATGTTGGAGGGAATCATTTCAGAGGAGGAGCTGGCTAAAGCCCTGTGAATATGATTTGGCCTAGGGCCACTCAGAAGCTAGAAATGACCTTAAATAGTAGTCTAACTTGTGTTAGCATGTGCTGCAGCTCGGGACAGCCTGGACTGCTGACTCATGGCTGCTGGGGCGAGAGCTGGCGATGCTCTGGCCTGCTGAATGTGGAAAATGAATGGTCCCTTATTCATCACTGGGCTGGAGTGTCTCAAAGTGTCCATAGCTTCTTGCAGGAGCTGACACATCCTGATTTCCTTTTATGTCAGAGCAGGGAGTTGGTGTTTCTTTGGAACAGGGGTGGCTGGCTACAGACTTGGTATGAGGCAAATTCAGCTAAAGTCCAGATCAGGCTCAGGATGTGTCTGACCTGTCCTACCACTTCAAGGAGAAAGCTTCACAGGTGTTGCTCTTCATACACAATGGTTGTGCAGCAGAGGCTTCAACTGTTAAAGACAACAAGGACAGTCTCCCATTTGAAAAAGTGTGTTTCTAGGTGTAGGTGGCAAGGTTTTGGCAGTGGGGAGGCTGTAGGGAGTTCTCTGTGATGGGAGGCCATGGCTGCCCTGGGCCAGGCACAGCTCCAGTATCTTTGCATGGCACAGCTGGCTCTGCAAGCTACACTGGGAGAACCCCTGTGAAAAATTTATTTTAGAAAGAGGCAAAATGCCCCATAGGCAGTGAGGGTGAGGAAAGAAATGTGAGAAACAGCTCTGTGAACACGCTGGTCAGTGAAAGAGGAGGTGGAGCAGGGATTTCCCTGTGGAGGTGACCCATACTGCCAGCCCTGGGGGACCTCATGCTGAAGCAAGAGGATAGTTCATGAGAGGAACTGTAATCTGTGGAGGACCCATGCTGGAGCAGGTGTAAAGTGTGAGGAAGGAAGTGTTTTGGAGAGGAGTTGTTATGGACTGAGTGTAACTTTTCATTCCCTGTCTCCCTCCACAGCTCAGGACTGGAGGGACATAGAGGAAACAGGAGTGAAGCTGAGTCCATGAAGATTGATATGGGAGGAAGGTGTTTTCAATTGTTTCCTACTTTCCAAACCTATTTTAATTGGCATTACTTTAAAAAAAAAAAAAAAAAAAAAAATTAAAACAACCTATTTTTCCCATGGCTGTGGCAGGTAAGTGATTTCCCTGTCTTTATATCAGCCCACAAGATTTCCATGTTGCTTTCTTCCCCTGCCCTGTTGAGGATGGGGAGTTTTCTTAGTCTCCTAACATTTAACCAAAATCTCTTCAGGAAGAAGAAAATCCTCAGCATCAGCAGCTCTATCAGAACAGCCACCACTGCCCACAGCCTTGGCAGCTGCTGCACTGAAAGTCTGGGAGATCTGTGAGAATTGCAGGAGGTACCGTACAGCTGGAAGCTTGGTAAGCAGAATTTGCAAACACTAAATCTAGATGGGAATGTAGTGTCACCTTGGGCTAATTGTTTTTAAATAAATCATCCAAATCAGAATACTACCTAGGTAATCACCATAGCAATTTCAAAACAAACAATAGTAAAAATTATCAAGAGAGGAGTGTAAGGAAACCAAAGATCTGGGTTGCAGTTTTGGAGAGTATTTAAAATTATGCCTACATGGTCTTTTGCAGGCAAGCATGAGCTTGTTTAGCACATGCACTGCACTGACCAAAAGGCACATACTATGTAGGACTCCGTGCCTCAACCAGGACACGCCACGTCTCTACAGACCTCATTAATTTATGCTAAAGTATGTGTCTGCAAAAACTACACCTGCCTAGGTTCAAAGGCTTGTGGCTGTGTAAACCTAAGTAGAACACACTCCTACCTGTCTGCTGGATACTACGTTAACATATCCAAAGTGAATCAAGAGCTGTATCTTATGGCCTGTCAGTGGTTTATCAGTCCCTGAAGCGCTCTGTTCAGTGAACGTTCAGCCCTCAAGTGGGTCAGGGAACATCTTTCTAACTGCGTGCATACATATCTTTCAGTTCAAGAGTCATGCATGCAGCAGACTGAGCTGCTTTAAATCATCATGTAGGTTAAAGATCAAGGCAGTAAATATGATTAACTAGACAGTAAAAGGAGTTTGAAGGAAGGAAAAGGACACAGGCACCCCATGAATAGAACTCTAGGGTATCTGCATCAACAAAGTCAGAAAAGCATCTGTTGGAACTGTTAGCAGACAGCTCTTAAGTGATGATGTCTTTACATGAAAATGTGCAGTTAGCATCCTGCTGTGATAGTATTAGCAGCTGCTTCTAGCTTTAGACATTCTCCAGTTAAAGCTCCACATGCAAACCAGCTGACATCTGTCTGCATCGAGGGGTGAATACTAGGCACTTGGATTGTCTTCCCTGCATTAATCTGGAAGAATCAATGAGTTCACTGTTCAGGAATGCTCCTAAGAAAACACAAGGGAATGTGAGAAACTGCAGACATAGAAACTGTGCACCACCAACCCAACTTCCTTGTAGAGCTGGGGGGAGAAGGAGGTGGGGGTGACTCAAAGAAGGAAAAGCACTATGATTTCTGACTTATCTCCCTGAAGGGCTCCTAAAACAGTACATCATGTTGCTTCACATGGGGAACATGGGATTTCCTGGTGGTATTTGTACTAGCTGAGGGTAGATCTTGGCCCCCCTCTGTTCCTCACCTTGGTATTTGAGAGCTGTGCTGAATGTGATGCATTTGTGCATGTGGTACTGTAACAGCTCTTGTAGCTGCATCTCCTGGAGGAAAGGCCTTGAGTAAGTCACTCCCATGTAATTTGTGATTTTCAAATACCATGGCAAGAAGGATTGTATACCACAGACTTGTAATTTTACAAAAAATCAGAACTTCATCATGCAATTTATTTATAAAAAACAAGAGACAAAAAAATACCATTAGAACTGTTGATGCTAGTGTAACCTACTTTTAATGGTATCTCTCCTTCATGTGTCTTACAAAACAAACAGGTGTTATTTTGCACATGACAAGATACAAGCTAAAAAAGGCAATTAGTGGAATATTTCTGATTTTAAAGACCGTAGAAATGTGCTAGCTCTGCACATTTTTTGATTTTTCACTTTATTTTTTTTTTCTTCCCCCAAACTGGCCAGTGACTTTGCATACCCAAAACTGGGATGGTTGATACATGTATGCAGGTATATATAGATAAAAAGCCTGATGTGTGTATGTTTGAACAATAAAAGGAAGGAAAAACCAAAAAGGAAAAAAAATGTTTATACATAATGAGAATGTTGTGATTTCTCCAACATATTAACAGATAAAGGTCAGACCAAACAACAGAAGCAGCACCACAAGAGATTTTAAGAGATATGTATTTTAATACTTGGTCTTTTACTCTTTTTTTTTCCAGTTGGGTATTCCTAATGGACCATTATAATACAGCATCAAACAATTCAGAGTTAATGATTGTGAACAGTAATTCTAATGTGACAAACACAGTTCTAAAGGATGATAATTATTAACAATTGTAAAAATTGTTGTGGAAATACTTTTTATTCTTCCTAGAAGAGTGGTGTAAGTACCTACAAGGGACAGAATCTTTCAGATGGGTTATGGGGAAAAATTCTCACTTGGTATCAAATATCACTTTGGCTTTGGGTTATAAAATAGCGAAATCTCATTTTCTAGGCTGTGTCCACATTATAACTTCTGACAAGGGCTGTCTCAGCTTTGATAATATCCTTTTCATACCCCTCTCTCTCTAGTATCCTGAACAACACAGTGTGCTTCCCAGAGCAGCTCTGTATCTGCAAAACTTCTTCGGGACTGATAACCCCTGCTGACTTCTGTCTACAAAAGCAAACATGCACATAGGTTGTTGCTCCCACTGAAGAAGTCTTGTTGTCCAGCCTGACAATTTCACATGATGGTATATCTAGAAACTAATGTCCTAAAAGCCAGATTCTTCTGGAGAAATGCATACTACACATATTTGATTGTCTGCCTCACAACTCTGGTGCCAGGACTTTATTTTTTTTATTTCTATTTATTCACCATGGGAAACCTAAAGTCTGAATACATTGGATAAAATCCTGGCTCCAGTGAAGTCAAGGAAAAAATTCTCCTTGATTTCTGTGGGCAAAGAACTTCACTTCTGTGCTTTTGGTTGTACTTTACTGTTCCTGGGTAAAGTGACATTTGAAAAGGCTCTGTTACCCATAGTGATGATGAATTCCAGTGGCATTTTCTAACACAACCCATGTGTATAAGAAGCATCTGTTTCTGTCCTGAAGAGCTTGTATCTTATGAAGCAAGCCAGATTTAAAGCAGCAGTCAGTAAAGGGGTTTTTGTTCACTACAACACATGCCCAGATGATCTTGAGTCCATTTAAAGGTCCTTTATGCCAGGCTGTAACAAGGGGGTAACAAGTTAAATATGGCAGACCTAGGAGCTGATTACCTTTTAGCAGTACCCAGAAGTCTGGTAACAAGCAGCCTTCTTGCAATGAACCTTATGTCCACAAGAAAAGACAAACAACTCAGATTTGGATGTTTCAGTGCTAAACCAGACCCTTGATGGCTGCCCAGCACACATTTCAACAGTGCTGCTGTTATTCTAAATTTTCCCGTGGATACCTAGTTTTGCGACTTCTCTATAGAAGTGAAGAGAGTAATTTTTGGTTTATACTATAGTTAGAGAGCTGGCATTGGCTGTAGCCTTCTTATTAATGCACTGCACTGGCTTATGTCTTTTCATGTCCTCTGTCAAGTACAAATTCTGATAAAGAATATTAAGGAAAAAACCAAAACAAACAAAAAACAAACTCAACCCCCCCAAAAAACCCCCAAAGAAACTAAAAACCAACTAACCAAAACCAAAACAAACATGAGGGGGGAAGACCCCCCAAAAAATGCAAACAAAAAATAAACCCAAATCAACAGGTGTGCTTATGAATGTAAAGTTTCAAGGAAAAGAAAAAACAAATATCATAAAGTATTTAGCATCTAGGTTGAGAAAAGTCCATTGGTTAAAAAAATAATACTGACAGCTCCTCAATGCTCAATTAATCACTTGCTTTAACAACAGGAACTCACAGGCAGACACAGAAGTGGAACAGGAAAGCGGGAGAAATGAAATGCTTCTTTGTCTTGTTGTTGAACTTGTTGCCCTTGCCAGGACACAAACAGTTCATCTAGGCAGAGAAACCCACTGGCCCACTTGGCATCCTGCAGCTCCTGGAATGGGCTAAACAGGTCTGTAGGTGGTCTGGCACAGGCCTCTTGGAAGTGCTTTCTCATAAGGTTCCTTGCTTTGCAGGGGGAAAAACAGTTCAACAGAAAGATCCTTTCCATAGCATTTGTAAACTGTTTTGTGGTACTTGGAATACTCTATAAACCTAAACTTGAAAACAGTAGGTAAAATCTCAAAAACTGTGTAATTATTTCAATGCTACCCCATACAATTTCTATGGAAATCTACTTATTTTGCCATGATGATCTATACAACCATCTTAGCAGAAAAATTGTAGATGAAACGGAATTTGTGCATTCAGAAATCATTAAAATTAGGTGAAATAACCTGGCTGCAACTTTCATCTAATCTAATTAAAAATCACAGTGTGTTTCTCTGCCTTAGTATTTCTCAGGGTGTTTTGGCTCTGAAGGCTGTGACAGAATTATTGCTTAAAATCTACCAAGGAGTTGCTTATGTTGGTAGTTAGTGTCTTTAACTGCTTTATTATTGTATTTATTGTATTATTATTGCAGGAATATATTAATTTTTATATAAAGTAGGCCAGGATTATGCTAAAAAGTTGTAAGAACTTGGAAGGTTTTAACTGTGGAGTCAAATGAAAAAAGGAGGAAGGATGTGGCAAAATTCAGGACATATTGGCCCAGTTTGATACACCCATTTTCTTCCAGCTTAATGTTATCCTGTAGTGGTTCTTTCTTCAAAGGTTGTTAATATAAACTGGCTGTTGCTTGAAAGGTCCCAATTTTTTCCTATAACCTTTCACTTACCTACCACCCGCAGTGGTTGGGATGCCTGGCCATGGCTTTCTGAGACTGAGGCAGTGAGATGTTATTGAAGTTGATAGTTACAGCCTCAGCAGTGTTACTGTCTGTCAGCTGGATCAGCTAAAAAACAACCCAAGGTGGGAGACTGTCTGCAATTGGTGTTTAATCTGGTGTGCTTTGGCTCATCCTCTTTCAGCATCTATAATTGTCGAATTTTGCAAGTAATACAGAGGGACTGTGTGTGCTGGTGACCTCATGAGAGGGTACTTCTTAAGCAAATGTGATTCTATTTGCACTTGATAAAAATGTACGATTTTAAAATGTTAAATATTTGAATTTACTTCTATTACAGTTGAACATAAAGTGCATGAGCTACGTACACCCTTGCTCTGTCAACTCAGTGACTGCTTGATTCTTTTCTATGAACCGGCTTTAGATGATTTGTTCCCCATCAGTGGAAAGGTGACAAAGTGGCCCATGATTAAGAAAAGCCCTTCCTCGCACGTGAGCTAAATTAACTATTCTGTGACACAAATGAATGGGACTTCAGACAGCAAGGGAATTTTACTGGAAAAAGCATCGATGATGGCAAACTTCAGGAGGCTTTTGAAAACTGTTTGAGATACCCAAATTCTGTCAATGTTCCACTTCAAAATATCCAAAGCTGTTTTTCTGTGTCTTATATCTTTCATGAAGGCAATAAATTGCCAGCTTCAATGAGACATTGTGAGACTACACTCTTGGAAGCTGCTATTCAAGTGAGTGGACTTTTTGGAGTCTGTTCTGTCTTCCAAATCAAGAAGTTGCACGTACTACAGAGTAAGCTGAAAAATTTTAATTAGATGCTTTGTTTTTAAATATGAAAGGGTGCAAAGGATCAGCTTTATGGCCCACTGTCAAGCATACTAATTTCCTTGAAATCTGAAGGTCCAGATGTTTTCATGAGTTCCACCTGGAAACATTTTTGGGTCATATTCCCAATTTCTTATTCAGAGAAATGTACCCACTTTTTTAGTCTGGACTGGTCTTCTGAATCATGAAATATCTGCATCTGCTTTGCATTACTGCTTCCTTCTTCATCATCTATTCTGTAATTCTGCCTGACTGATTCTCTTATCAGTAGATAACAGATTTTGTTTCTTAAGAATGTGTTCCAATAGAAAAAAAAAAACAAACCCAACAACAAACACACCAAACCAAACCCATGTCATTCTTCCAAACAGTTGTCAAGAGCTCCTAAGCCTTCTGGAGCATCACACAAAAGCAACTTAATCCTGCACACTGCAAATGTCATGTTGCCTTGATCTTTCTTACCAGGAATTTAAGTTGTTGCTATAACATTTGCAACAATCACACTCTCTGTCATTGCTGTGTAGCACAAATTACATGCAGAGAGCTGCCAGGACTAACAATAACATATCAAGGATAAAATGGCTTAAGTCTTGTGTGAGGGATACATTGCCATGATTCCAGATTGTTCATTTGTTTTTTCTCTCTGTGCTTCCACTGGATTCTTTTGGACTGAATTAGGTCATGGATCTGTAGGGGAGGTGGAATTTGCTGTGTAGAGAAGGGAGAAAAAAAAAAATCCACCGCTAAAATCAAATTTTGGTGTAGGTAGAGTTTGGTGCCTTCATAAGGATTTACTGAGAGTACTTTTGCAGTGTGACCTAGTCTACAACTGCAGAACTAGCAGAGGGAAAAGGGAATGTATTACTGTATTGCTGCTGGGGCAGAGCTGAAAACAAAGTAGCTCAAGACTTGTCAACAGAAAATAACAACTGCCATTAAAATTCATCCTCTTACTTTTGTTTTTACAGCAAGGCTAGCTGTGGACATCCTTCTGAGCGCCTTCATGCAGTTTCAGCTCATCTGGTTCCAAACTGGATTAAGGTAAACCCTATAGTGGCTACATAGACAGGAGCAAACAATTGCATACATGTACAGTGTGAGCAATAAGCTGTCAGATGTGCACCAGCTCTGGTTAAAGAAATTTCTCTATGTTAAAATAGCATTAAAATATCAGGTGGTGCTGAGAAGGGGATGTATCAGCTCAGCTTTGGTGCTGGTCTGTCATAGCTGTGGATTTGTTGACTTTATGTGCCAGCATGGGTTGCAGGTGGAGGAGATAGGTAGTTTGCTTGCATCTACCCTTGTAAGTAAACTAGATATAGCATGGGCTCTCTTTCTGGTGTCAATTCATTTTGTAAGTTAGGATTTAAATTTGAGTATTTTTCCAGCACACACCAAGTAAAGGTATGGGTATGTCTTGAAAAAATTGTTGGTTTGAAGGGTGAAAAACCCTCACAGAAGTCTTTTTTCAGTATTTTCATACATAGTCTGTACTCTGTCTCAGGTCTCTGTGGTAATTTATCTGCTATAAAATATTTTAATTGTTGTCACAGTTGAACACTAGCCCAGCAATTAAACTGAATAACAGATGGTCTCTATTAATCCCCCTCCCAGATAAGGGAAGGAGAGAGAATAAGGGAGAGAGACTTATGGGTTGGAAACTAAACTACACAACTTTAATGAAACAGTAATGATAAATAGGAATAATTACTAAATATATACAAATACACAGGAAAATTGATACCACATTCCTCCCCCCTTTCCCCAATAACTCTCATGTCACCACCAAGGCTTCAGGGCAGCCCTGGGAAAGTCCAGGCTGGACTCCTGGAGTCAGCAGCAGTAGGGATCTGGAGGCAGGAACACACAGATTCAGGCTGGCACAGATCAGAACCCCAGGCAGATGAACAGACAGAATTCTCCCAGGATGCTGAAGCAAACAGGGACAGGCAAAGAAGGGGAAGCAGGAAGCCTTTTGACCCTCATGATCCCTCAAATCTACACCAAGCACGACATGTATGGAATGGAATACTCTGCCTGGTCAACCTTGACCGTCCATCCTGTCTGCCTCTCCCCAAAGGAGGGCCCCAGGTGTGACCTCCCCACACCCCCTCTCCCTCCATGGGGGCAAAATGTTCCTCAGAGCTGAGCAGTGTCCTCGGTTCTGCACACCAGTCTCCAGCCACAACCATAAACATCTAGTGTTATCAGTTCTAGAAGCAGACACCATCCAAGAATTTGCTGTCAACTTCAGCAAGCACAGCCACTTACAAGAGACCCAGCCAAAAGCAAAAGTACGAGACAGAAAATTACCTTTATCCTGGCCCAAACCAGGACAATTGCCTTTCATCCAAACAGTATCTGAAGTCCTCACCAATTCCTGTTCTAAATGCAGCTTTCCCAGTGGTCTTCATACAGAAATATGTTTTTAAAAAGGAAATCCTCTTGAATTAATTTTCCCAACTGATTTCACCTCTTTGTCATTTTCAGTTGTAAAATGAAATTTTATATACTTTGAAGAGGGGGAAGAGATGGACACCAGAAACAGGGCCTCTTCTGAGGTTGTAACTATCAAAATCCTTTATTGGGTCTAATCCTAGACCTTTGACTAAATGTAAGTGAAAAAATAGGATAAACAGCTTTTCCCAGCTTTTGACTGTATTTTTTGCAGATATAGTTTCCTGAAATGAGAACCCTACCAAATACATAAATCTTCTCTCTATAACTTCTAATTAAGAGAGTGTTATTCACTTGGTAACGGTGACTCCCTGACACTACCTGTGTGACAAGATACATCCTAAGGAGGGAACAATTGACAGTGGATGTAGAAAAAGGTGCTGGAAATAGGTAGGCAAGTGGGCTTTGTAAATACACAGTTACAGATCATTAGCTGTCACTAAATGGATTTATTTTGGTGGTCTTAACTTCTCCAGTGAAAGATAAACAAAAGGTGCAAGATCAATTTTAGACTCTCCTCTCTCCTCCCTTCAATGAGAAGAGATCTAGTTCTTCAGACAGAGATTTAAAAAATTTTGTTCAAGTGATTGTTCTGTCCACCCTGCCTAGTGAGGACTTCTGGGATTTGCAGAGCGTCTGAGTCTTCTGTCAGAGAGATCTGAACTTCTGTAGTTTTATAATTATAATGTATAATTTAATAATACTGTATAACTACTTACAATAATGATTTCCAGAGATAACCACTAGGTGCATCACTCCACCATCACTGTGGAAGAAACATAACCAAGTAAACAACAAAACCTTGTTTCTAGAGAATATTAAGGGATAGCAGTTGCTCTTTTCTCTTACAAAATTACTGCTAATCAATAGTTTTAAAAGATCTTGGTGGAGAAGGAATTTCCCAATCTGGAGGAAAGTTATAGTGTGTGGATTCAGGTTTTCTGTTATACTAACAAAACTGTATAGTCTTCTGGCTGATTCTTGCAGCTAAATCTTTGAGCCAACTGTTCCCAACCTGAGCTGGATGAAGGGCAGGCTGATCAAAAATGGTGGGTCATGTTCTTAAAAAAATTTCAAAAGGGCTTGCAACTAGAGATTATTGTATCATCACAGAGAAAGGGGAACCTGGAGGTCATCTGGTATGGGAAACCCCAAGCAGGTCTTTTATAATAGCGAGGGTAAATCAAAATGATGAACTATTAAGAGAAGGCCAGCTTGTTACTCAGCATGACTTCACCACGATCAGCTGTGCTGTGTCAGAGTAGAGATCTGTCCCTGAATACAAATCCATTTGCAGTATGGTTGGACTACAGGATGTCATATCCTTACAAAGTAAAAATCCAAGCAGTCTTTTCTTGTAGACCTTTGTCATTGACAAGCCATATGTTTATAGGCTGTTTATATCTGATTATTCAGCTAGGGAAATAGTAAGATTTGCCAGAAAATGTTGTGTGTCTGCATTTCACAGTGGGACTATGAGACATGAAAAGACAGAGTCGTCTGTGCTCAGAGGCTGGAGTGGCTGTGGCTGAGATGTCTCCGTGGGATACCCACACAATTTGGGATAATTGAGTGTCCACTTCATTTGTCTCTGCTCTGTGTACAATACCAAACTGTGACTTTAAAGAAACAATTCCTTTATTCTCCATGAGGCCAGAATATACATCAAGTCAGCAGTGCTAGATTGGCAGCATCTGGCAGGCACCGTATGTATTTTTTCAAGAAAAGCAGGACAGGATGAGGCTTTAAGTCAAAAAAAGTTTGAAAAAATGTGGCTGCAGCCAGCTATAAGGACAAGTCTAGGTTTAGGGTGTGGAAACAAAGCCAACACATGCTCTAACCCCAGGCTGCATGACGTTTCACAGCAGCTGTGTAAAACAAGAACTCTTGCACACTTTAGTGCCCCCACAGCTATGGAGTGCTGTACTGGGCTAAGCGTTACCTGACTTTGATGTTCTCCAGACAGCCCCCATATTTGTTCATGTTTACACATTTTGACAGGGAAGGGGCAACTCTGCTTAATATCCCCTGCATTTCCTTGCAGCAGTTTTAAACACTGCAGTGCAAGTAACAAACCAGCAAGTCCTATGACAAGACAGTTCCCACCAGGCAGAGTTTGTGTCTGGCAAGGCAGTGGGTGAGACCACAGCTTGCTGATGTGTTTCTGACCTACAGCCTCTCCTCCATGCAGATTCTTTGAAAGCTCCCAGTCTCTCCAAATAGGGATAGGAAAGTGACAGAGAAGCTGTGATAGGCCAGTTGGCTCCCCTGTCCTCCCCCTTTTTTTTTTTTTTTTTTTTTAAATCCATCTCAGCATTCTTCAAAAATACTTTTCACAATAGCTGGACATTGAGGAGCTATTCCAACAAACCACTTTCAGGGATATACTGGAATTGCCTGTTCAGACAGTAGCATTCTGCCTTTAATTTCATGTATGAATGTGTCACTAAATCTCAGGTTTGTGGAAAACATGGGTTTATGTAGTTGATGCTTTATTTTTGATACTGAATTTGATTCTGATTTGACCCTTTATTTATAGCAGCTGGGATGGGGCTCATGTTCTGAACACTCTTGGTCAAATTTTCTCCTCAATTGCATTGTTTTTACTGAGCATTTGTCTTACTACAGGCCCTATTTTAATTTGTTGTGTTATGAGCAGAGGACCTGGCAAGCAGGGTAGTTCCTGCCCTGAAAGGTTGGAAGAAAGAAAGGACTTTTAGGTATCACTGGATTTCTGAGAAGAAAACTCCAATACAAAGAACATTAAAGATTTTTTCTGTCTTGGGGTAATCAGGTCATTTATTGCCAGACTGTTTTTCCTCATACTTGCAAGCTTTGGTCACACTGAATATCTTCCTTTTTACTATTGATTTAACAAGGAGAAGCAACAAAGAAACAAAAAGTAAAACTGAAATCTGTCAAATCTGTATACTAAAGATATAGCATGCCTTCCTTGGAAGGACCTTTCATCCTAGGGAGCTGTATAATCATACAAGGTATGACAAGGAATTACTGCTATCTGAAAGATAAGGCAAAGAGTATGTATGCATGTAAATGAGTAGCCCATGTTGGGCTGAAGCTTTTCTCTCCACAACAAGCAGCAAACAAATGTAACTGGCTCTTTGAATTCCATCACTGCTCTCCTCCTGATCTTTTTGAGAATTCAGTCTTTTATTGATTTCTCTTTTTGCCCCCTCCCTCCCGAATATCATGAAATAGAATATTGTGTCACACTTTAAAGTGGAATCCAGAAAGTTAAATCTTTATTTATATTCAGGATCAATGAGGTTACATACAACCCTAAGCCAAACCCTTAATTAAAAGGCAATTTTGGTTCATTGTGCAGGCCTGCAAACAAAGCAGCATCTCAAAATTATTAATACACTGCAAAACTCTTGAAATTACGTGTCTATTTGTATCTAGTAGCTGTATTAACAACAAAAAAGGCAATCTAGTTTTACGAATAATTAGAGGGCTGCTTGCTTTTGTCTGTCAGTATATGTAAGAAATGTAAACCAATTTCTTCTTCTTACACTCAAGGTTAATTTATTCATCTGTACCAGTGTTGAAACAGGCACTTCCAAAAATATATCTTCATAACTTCTTCAAATTTCTGTTAGCCTGGAGGTGTCAATTATTACAGTGGTATTGCTTGCTGGTGTCTCTCATGTCTCGGCTGTCTGAACCAGCTACTGAAAGGAGTAAAAGTTATTGTGCTGTCCTTCTGGAATTGTAATGTGTATTTAAACATACACAGATCATAACATAGGGGGAGAAGGTGGGCATAGAATAAAAAGGCCATTTCTACCTAGTTCTTCTGCTATCATTGTCTTGCTGTTTACCTGAGGGGTTCTTACCCTATTTCTTTTCAGTAGTGTAGGAGTATGATACGTCCACTAATTAACATAGGCTTGCTTATACCTGCTCACACCTGTGTCTGGTTAGAAACACCTTTGAAGCCACCTACACCAGAGAATTGAAAGGAGTCATGCTGCAATGTGGATGCAGCAGGTGTTATCCACATTGTTTGCATGGGAGTCTGTGCTAGCAGGACAGGCAATACAGTGAGGGTTGATATTCCTTGAGTGCCCGAAGTCTGGGACAAGGGTGGGGGGGGTGGCACAGACAGAGAAGATGCTTTCCAGTTCCACTAAATCTTTCTGTGCTGCCTCACCATGGAACAGCAGTCAGTGTTTTAACAGGGGCTCCGTGTCTTTTCATGGTAGTGCCTCTCTGAGACTGAGCAGCCCCTGCTCATTTGCCTTGTGGCTGCTCACAAAGAACTGATAGGCTCCAGCTCACTTCTTCAGCTACCTTGTGGGATAGGCTGAACACAAAGGAAGTTATTTGACAGCTTGCAGTAGACAATGTTATTGTTATTGCCAAATGCTTTCCTCCTGGCTTGCCTTGGGGTGGGAAGACATGGGAACACCCACAGCTAATTGGAAACGGATTTGTCTGCAGGTAACACTGCCAGACAGAAGCCCTTTTGAATCTTGCTGAGTCCACACAATCTGCAGCATCTGAACAAGCCCCAGAGGGGAAGAGATGAATTTTTCACACCTGTTTCTCCCAATTTAATAATAATTAAAAATTCCATGCAAGCTCAACAAGGCAACATTCCAGTAACACTTGGCTTTTACTGACTGAAATTTCCCGTAAGATGGGCCTCTGGCTATAGAATGGAAAATCTGTCCTCACTCACTTCCCCCTCAGTACTGGGCGGACATATACAGTCTGGTTGCTTTTTTATTCTTGCCAGGGCTGCTGCAGTAGCTCTGTGATTGTTAGTCCCTGGTGCCATGAGGTCAGAGCCACGTGTCTCCCCATTGCAGTAGGCTGTGGGGGTTGGTGGTTTGTCCCAGGGGACGCTCCTAAGCCCTGTGTCACTTCATTACACAGCGAATTGGGAAGAGGCACTAGTAATGTAGACAACAGCAAAAAAGAAAAAGAGAAGTCATAGCACTATCATAGAGAAATATGTGTAAAGTCCATAAGTGCTTCTCCACCATGGCCAGATGCCAAGCTGAAATCCAAGATGCTTGATGTGATGAATTCTGAATTTCCCACCACACTGCTCTTTTTTTTTTTGTATTTTGTTTTTATTTTTATTTAGCAACAGGTGGGGAGACACAAACTTCACTGTGTAGCAGCTACTGTGTTGAGGTTGTGGAAAATTGCAGCAGGAGGACGCGGGCTGAATTTGGTTATAATTGACTGGAATTCATTATATGGAGTATCGTTTGGTTTTACAAAATGGAATCACTTCCTCACTGCAATGAGCAACCTTGGACATGATCATCTGGGGACACTAAACCACTGGCTGTTACATGAGCACTTCTAATCCTCATTGCATAATGGTGTCCATAAAAAGCTTTAAGAAAAAAAGAAAATATTTGGAATTCGACACTTCTATAGGTTCTGAGACCTCTCTCTGGTCTCCTGGCACCTATTTTTGAACTGAGCTTTGTGGGAGGCACTATCTTTGCCAGAACAAACACAGTTTAAAAAAATAATAGGAAAAACTCTCATAATGTGAGCCCTCACCCTAAAAATTCCTTCAGATGGGAGAAGCTTAACTGCACTTTAACAAAATCAGGTTTAGTCTGGAGATGGCAGAGATCTATAGCAGGAATTCTTTTTTTTCTTTTTTTTCTTGGTTAGATCCTTATTTTAGTTGTGTGCTTCTGCACATTTCTTGTTATAGACAGTGACTGTCATTTGTTTGGGATCATAAAGTTGAGTTTACCCCTGTATGCATCAACAAGACTTTTCTGATCTGTCTTTATTGTTTTGAAAACACAGGTTTTAGCATTCAATTAACTTCAGGGTTTTTTTAAAGAGTATTTGTACAATATTGTCATACAATTTCCAGAAGCATGGGGATAACAAACATATCCAGAATAGAAGCAATGTATGAAATTCTATTGTTGTGCTGTCATATGATAGGTTACAAGTAACATTATTTCAGTGTGGAATGACTGATATGATTCTGCTGTGGAAGGTTTGCCTTGTTTGCTAGGTTTTAAAGGGAGACAATCTTAAATCAGAGCTAAGATGGTTACAAGCAGAAGAAACAGTCTAAAACCTATTTGCTGTTCTTTAATTGATGCTAAGAGACCCAAATATGAGGAGACAGGAAGATGCTCCCGGATTTTAGAGAATGCAGAAAAAGCACTTTGTACAAAGAGAACTGAGATATAAGAAAGGATTGTTCAGGGCACAAATACAATTTTTAAAAAATATCATTATTATTTTTTGTTAAATTCATGACTTAGATGCTTCTGGCAAGAAAGCAAAATGTTTGCTAACCCTGCATTTCTAAAGATATAGAAGCTATATAAGTGACCTAATCCATTTGAAGAAGTCTCTGGGATTGCAGCTGTGTTTAATAAAATCTGAGTTAGCTATAGAGAATGCAAGTAAGCTAAACTCCATCTGCTTTGAGGTTTCCCTCTGGTCCCAGAAGCTGCCAAGTGCAGGATATGAGGAGAGGTGTATGGGCTCCTACCGGAAATGCTGGAGAAAAGGCAAGGAAAAAAGATTTCCTTCTGCTTCTTTGGCCTGCTTTTATGATGTGACCTCACTAGCAACATAGCACAGCGTGTTGAATGATACCCAAGGAGAGAGCAGAAAGAGCTTGTGTTCCCCCCCACTACCCTATCAATGGTATTACAGCTCTGTGAAGAGCCAGCATCACCTTTCCTTTTCCCCTTTGCTTTTCTGTGTTCATAGCTATCTCAGGTAAAATGGGCATTGCCGGGAATTGGTCTGGTAGGACTTTGCTTCTGTGTCTCCATGCCTGGGTGCAAGATGGAGATGAACAGCTGGATCAGGAAGGACATTTCTGAGGACTCTTGTGAGTGATGCAATCATGCAGCTGGTCCTTGTCAGTCTTTAATAATTTGGATGTGGTATCGCAATTGGGCAGGAGGCAATTTGGAAGGAAAAAAAAAACCCCAAAACAACATAGAAGGTGACACTAATTAGTACTTTTCACTAAAAATGGGCAAGCCTGGTGCTTGGTGGGCTCACATCTCTGCTTTATAACTAGCCACTCTTTAGCCTTTATTAGCATTAGGGAGCCTCATCACTGTCAGGCATATACTGGTAATGCCTACTGTCATGCTTTCACATGTTTTAAGCAAAATGGGTAAGCACTACAATTTTCTGCTTTTCTGTTTTTGTTTCTTAAGTTCCAATAGGGAAACTATTCCTTCAAGACATTTAAGGATGTGTTTAACATGATTAGCTGTAATTTTGACATTAATAGCCTTAAAATTGTGATTACAGTAAAGTGCACATAAGTATCTAGAGCTGGATGGAAGCTGACACTTTTTAATCTAGAGGATACAAAGTGGTGTGTGGCATGGTATAAAACCAGCAATTGAGTTACTTTCCCTGTGTCATCTATGGATTAACCACTTGCAAGTAATGCTAACGTGCTGATAAAAATTCTTCACACCATCCCACACAGTGAAGCTTTACTTTCTCACTCAGTACTCAGCAATTCAGTGTTCTCCTCCCTACCTTGATACGTACTGACAGCCATATTTTGTCCCATAAACTTCTAAGAATATCTACTGCAAATATAATAAAAACCAAAATATTTATCAACATTAGAAGCAGCTCTGTCACAGAGTCTGGCACCAGCAGTGTGGACGGAAAATATTTATGTATTTTCACCCTTGCTTTTTTTTCTGTGAAGTTTTGTTTTTTTCTTGAGTCAGTTTTGTGTAGTGCTAGCTAGATTATTTTTGTAAATGTCTGTGGTATCACTAACAACAACATTCTTGTCTAGTGTATGTTAGCAGTGTGCTGATGTCTGCCATGCAAAAGGCATTTATTTTATAGATCAGGGAAATATATGATCTAGGTCATCTTTCCAGAGTACAGCAGACCTTGCATTAGCACCCAAAGTCATCTGACTCCATTCTCATGTATTCCTCCCTTATCAGGCACATATCTTCTTCCCGCTGATGTGGTAACAGAGTTTGAACTTTTTAAAACACCAACATTTCCTCAGTTACCCCTTGTTTGTGATTAAGTTTGTGGTCTTTCTAGGTCATGCAAATACTGACAAGACATGCTTAGCTCTGAACAGTTAAAGACAGGCTAAATGGATACCCATCACCACTGTCTTCCCCTGGACAGACAGTACACTAGTCCAATGGGTCTGCTCTCAAACACCTGCTTCCTCTTCCTTCATTCAGGAAATGAACCCAACCCTTGGAAATGCCTTTATGAAAATAATAGTAATAAAATAAAACCTAAACTACTAATAATAAATTAATAGAGGAAATATTTTTGTTTTTTGAAGATCATATCTTTAAAATTTCCAAAATTACAAGTATGTTTTTATTATTTGGTGTTTGGTGTGTGATATTTAATATTTTAATGGACATTATGGAGCTTCAACTTTACTGTCTACACATGTGCAGTTGATTCCACTGAAGTTCTCAGCAGTGCTGATCTGTGCAGGAATTGCTAACTTGTACATTCAGTTTCTGCATTTGTCTATTTAGGTCAGACTTTTCCTCTGGGGTAAAAATGAGCTTCTGCATTTTCTGATGAGTGGATGCTTTTCCTGCCTTTTAACATGGGTTGCAGTTATCAGGATCAATCCAACCTCAAAACAATGTTGTCTTCAGTATGGTAATACTGGTGTTAGCAACATTTGGGAAGGGATGGTCTATGTACAACTATATAAATTAGTGTTTTCATCTGAATTTGAAGCATGCTAGTAGAAAATTAACTGAAAAGCATCAGATAACATGGTAACCTGGGAGCCAAAGTTTTAGCAAGATTGTGAGAATACCACTCAATGTGAAATGGAATCAATTAAGCTGCATTTGGGTACAGTCATAAAGTGATCAATATAAGGAAACTGTACAGGTGAAAGTACTGTGAAGTTGCTTCTCTAATATGAGCTTCTAAGCATATCAAAACACAGTAATAAACTCAAATACAAAGGTCAGTGTTCACTAATTTCTCCCTGATTTTTTCATTATAAACCAAAAAACCCCACAAAACTAATGCTATGAACATTTGTCTAATGAAAGAGGATACCACAGGGCACAGAATTAGTCTCTAGCCCTGCTTGTTAGCAATCACAGCCTAAGGGTCTCTTTCTTATTAAAATACATTTTCCCTCTTCTTTTGTGTTATTATTTGCTTTTGACTCAATGTATATAGCTCAATGTTTGGAACAGAGTATAATTAAGGATGGGTGAGCCCAAAGAGATAAAACAAGAACAGGTCTGAACTCTTACCTGAAACTCATTCCATATGGCATGTTTTTGGAAGACACGTAAGTGGGTGGAGAATTATTGGAGAAAAAAAAAATAGTTTAAATTTTGATTCAACATCCGTTGGCAGAAAATCTGTTATTGGCAAATGTTCTAAAAACAAATACTGCAAGTTGCTTTCCACAGTGTATACACAGGCTTAAATGTCTTGTTTAGATTGTGACTGTGGACAATGAAATAAGGAGTTTTTCAGTGGTTCATTGTATAGGAAACTATTCTGAGTCCCCACCAGATTTTATTAAAAATGTGTTTCATATCACATTCAGTTTTTTGGCCTTGAGTTTTAATTGAATTTCACAGGACTGTGTAATTGGAGGACAGGTAATGTAAGCTGGTATCAGTGTGGTCATGAGGATATTCTAAAAATTACACAAAAAATTGGAGACTTAACTAGTGTGGGGATATACAGTAACCCCATTGCCTATGAGATTGGTGAAGATATGCAGAATAAGATTTAAGCAGTCAGCAATTAAAGAGACTCCTTTACCAAGGAGCATTTCTGAGCCCCTTTCCAATAGTCCTATTCTTCTCTTAGGGTCTCACTGCTATGAAACACAGCATGTCAAAAAATGAACACAGAAATTGGAAATGTGTGTTTGTAACTGGCTGATACAGATGCGTTACTGATTTTACTAATATTTTTAGTCTGTGTTTTTTGAATGCTTCTGTAATTGGTTTGAGAAACAGCATGTGTTGGAAAAATAATTTGTGAAGACTGCTATGAGGGCTTCCTTTTCTTCATTTTTTCCCCCGTTTTTATTTTCATTGTAGTTTATTTCAAAATAACTAAAATTTGTGCCATGTGCTGAGGAAGGGAGCTCAACATGAGCTCAGTGATATTATTAGGCAGAAGAGAATATACACATGGGGTCAATGTTCTGTGTGAAAGCCACAGAAAATGTAAGTATTTCAGTGAGCAATAAACCTCTACATTTTATTGAGGCTAAAAATAATGATTCTAAAATGGTAATTCCAAATCTCAGGGTAAGGATTTCTTCCGTACTTTTCTAAACGTGTAGGATGGGCCAAATTTTCCTTGTACTGTTGTGCAGAAAAAGGAAAAATATCCTGAAAATGATGAGTGAGTCTGTGGAGCCTGGGAAATGCCAGCTTAGAGGAAATATGCTCAAAAAGAAACATGACGAGAAAGCCCCAGGCAACCAACGTTTATCCTTACAGAATATCTTTGTTCCTGTAGGATCCCATTACTTTACTGGTGGGATCTGTCCCATAAACCCTTGGAATCTGGTGAACAGTGGTTTGTGTTTTCAGTGTCTTCAGAGGTGTTTGAATAAGTCTTGCTTTCTAAATAAAACAGAGTGTGAATTCATCCTAAAAATAGACCTGAAGGTTAAAAATTAATCTCCCTGTCTCCCCCTGTGCCGGTGCCCCTCTGTCCCTCCCCCACACCAATCTGAAAGCCACCAACGGAAACCAAACCAGCAGTGGGCAAGGGAGAGGCAGATTTGTAGTATGAGGTAGAAGGGAGATCAGTGTTAATGAGACACCTTTATCTGGGATCTGTATTTTTTTCCACATGCCTGAGGCTCAAGGGTAATCAGAGGCAGCAATCAGCCCCAAAAAGGTCCCAGATGAGTGCTCTTTGTGTCACTGATAGCTCTGGGATGAGAAGAAGAGAGAATGTACTGGCTGAGAAACAAAAAACCTCACAAAAGTGGCTGGATTATCTTTACATGCACTCAGCCTTGTAATCCATTTTTATTAGATGTGAGAAGAAAGGGGATCCCTTCTGTCTGTCATCTGTTTATTTATTTATTTTAGAAAGAATTAGGCTGAGACTCTGCTCACTAGACAAGACTTTTCTCTTGATTTCTCCACATTTCTCCCTACAACTCTTGAGAGAAGAAGGACTGGAAGAGAGCGCCAGATTCCCAGTTTGTGTAAAACTGAATTTTTCCATTGATTCCAGCGGAGTGATGTTGATATATGGTATTTGCAAATTACACCTATTATTTTCAGTAGAATTTTCTGGAATTGGAATCCTGCTTGTAATTCATCTGATCTTTTTTTAGTTTGCTACTCTTTCACAATGTTAAAATAATGGGGATAAGGGGGTTAGAACTCCTGATAACGTACTCAGCTGCTACTGTGAGGAAAATATTCTGCTTTCTGAGTCATTTGCCCTGAGCTGACTTTTTTTAATCTTTAGCCATAAATTGCACGCAAATTCTTTTTTTGTATGTGTGCCTATGTATGACAGTGTGTGGATGTGAGTGTGCGTGTGTTTTTCAGAAGCTAAGCCAAAGAGAGAGGCTGTTCCTTTAAAGCAAAACTGAAAAAAAAACCGCCTTCAGGCGTCCTATTACAGTGGAATGAGCCAAGGATCAGGATTTGCAGCTCAGCTATATAAACCCAGCAGAAACTGAGTGATCTGACCAGTTTGCCTTACTGTCAAACCTTTCTGTCTTTCTCGCATGCGAAATTAGACAACACAACTTCGCTGAGTTTTGACAGGACTGCAACCAAGTCAGAAGCTGAGAGCTGGCTTTAACATCGTATTTATTTCATGGAGACTGCTCACAACGGGGTCTAATCACTGTCAGAGTCTGTAAGGTAAGTCTGCTTCTTTTCTGAGTGAAAAAATGAGCTCTTCTCTCACACAAGTTTGTGATGACACTTTTCTGTCATGAGCCCCATGACCATCGATCTGAATAGTCAGCATCATATTAGGGAATATTTTTCAGTTGGAGCATGCTTGCCTTTAGATTGTCTTTGTCCAGCGTAGTAATACTGTAAGAAATATTTCAATGACATCAGTCTGATTCAGTGAATGAATGAAGGATGGGTTAGTCGAATGTTGGACATGTACAGAAATAAAGAGAGAAACCTAATTGACACATTTGGGTTTTCCTGTTAACTGCTGAAGTAACACAAACGTTTCCCCCATCCTCACCTCACATACCAGACTAAATCCACTCACAATTCTTAAACCTTGCAGGTAACTCCTCCTTATGCTGTTGTGTATGACTTGAAAAGTGCCAGGCCCTTTTCCCTTTTAATTTGCTGCCTGCACACTTCTTTGCACTGAAACCTTTGTCACCTTCTTCCTCCCCCCACCCACCCCCACTGGGCTCCAGTTTCTTTTAGAAATACGCTAACATTAGTCTGCAGGGGGGAGCAAAACACAAAGGAAGATTAAACTAGTATCTTATTACCGGAACTTAAATGGTTGGGTTCTGGGGAATCAGGGGGTGAAATTCTTCATTATCATGGAAAAATGGACACTTGCTTTACAGTGTGTCTTAACTATTTGCTCCGTTTTGCACTGAGATTTTCTGCATGACTGTGTCCGCGCTTACCAGTTAGGCTCAAATTGGCTTAATATAGAGAAGCTGATTGGGAGGAGGTGATTGCACTTAGCTTCATCTAGGAGTTAAGCCCATTTATTCAAAACTTTGTGTTACATCACCTTTGCAGAGTTTTCCCAGTCTGATTTGCTCTCTGGCTACTAGGAGATGGTTTTTGTCAGTTATACTAAACTTCTGAAAAGTGTGTGTTGCACTATGTTGGAGAAAGGTATGTTCAGATTGAAATAGTGACATGTCCTCTTGCACAGTGGAGACATTATAAAATTAAAAAGAATTATAAAAAATACAAAATATTTACAAAATTTTCCTTGTGAAAAAAAAAAAAAGAAACCAATGAGGTGCATGAAATTCCATGGACCATATGAAAACTCTTGGTTTTGTCACCATGTTGTGTTTGTTCTCCTCTTTCAGTTTATTATTATATAAAATAATAAATAACAAATAATAAATGGAATTCATTTATACACCTCCTGATTAATATTATACGTAATTGGGTTTTTTTATGTTGGAGTTGTGCATTTGCCTTTTAAAGCAGTAAAATCTTAAGGTAGCTGTAATTCAAGAATGAACAGGACAGTGGGGTCATAGAATCATAGAATTGTCCGGGTTGGAAGGGACCTCAGAGATCATCATGTCCAACCCTTGATCCACTACCGCTGTAGTTACTAGACCATGGCACTGAGTGCCACATCCAGTCTCTTTTTAAACATCTCCAGGGATGGAGAATCCACTACTTCCCTGGACAGCCCATTCCAATGTCTGATCACCCTCTTGGTGAAGAAATTCTTCCTAATATCCAACCTAATGATGTCATCTGGGTTTTTTTCTTACTGTTAAAGTGGATGCAGGAGCAAATGTCTGGTCAAATGAAATTGTTTAGCCAAAAGAAGAGAACTCCCTGGAAGCAAAATTTGGAAGTACTTGCAAAGAGTTCTGGGCATGTTCCCTGTGCATCCCCTTTGCACCACTGCTCAGGAAAGGTTGCCCAGCTGAACAGATCAGGGCAATGGTCAGCTGAAAGGAGCAGAGTGAGGAGGATTCTGTTCAAGGGACTGCTTGCCACCAATGTCACTGACTTTATCAAGAGTCACTATCCTCAGCAAATGCTTTATTTTTTTCTCATATTTTTTTCCTCTTCATTTTATCCTCTGGGTTGCTTCAGCCCAGAGAAAATTCTTTGCAAGTTCCTGTCCTTCATCCTAGAACTATAATTACTTTATCAGTGTTTCCAAAGCTTGAGAGGAGCCAAAGGATCTGCTGGTAAGCGTGCACCCTGCATGTTAGAAAGCCATATTTATTTGTAGAAGAAACTGATATTCTGTTGGAGAAATTTCATCCAGGTACCTTGTGGTGATAGGCATATAAAAAAAGAATCAACCGGATGCAATTCTCCCATTGAAATAGTGATGCTAGGATTTACTGAGAATAACCCTACATCAAGGCTAAGAAGCGCTCCACAAAAATTAAGTAACTGTGTTAGCTGAAGTTTTTTCATTTATGAAAATTTATACTTTTTTTCAATCATAGCTCTTTAAGACTGGATCTTTTATCTTTGGTATTCATTTAAACTTAACTATCATGCTGCTAAGACAGCATGTCTAAAGGTGTTTGAAATTCAGATCAGGTGACTTTTTAATATATTCTTGCTTTTTATAAAATATCTTAAAAAAACCAAGGACTATGAATGTATGAAAATGTTCTTACTTGCTGTAAAGAGACTGTCAAAATCTGTTCTTTCAATATTGTTTCACTTTTTGATAAGAAAATGAGATTAGGCCATAGAATCTGTGTTTCTTTGGACTTTGTGAACATCCTGAAGAGTCAACTGGAAAGCAAATATGAGTTTGAAACAACGATGCTGCTTTGGAGCCAGACCTTTAATCCTAACTCATCTCCCCTGGTAAAACAATTTGAAATACTGGACCTACATATGCAATTTTCTGCCGTTTTCCTCACACAACAGTACAGTTGTTCATCTAGATTTGTAGGGTGTATTCAGAGGTTTGAGTTGTCCTAATTGGCAGTGAAGTGTACTGGATTGTATAATAGTTGTCTGGTGTAAATCAATATCCCACACTGGCAAATCCATAAAGGAAAAGCAGTGTTTGTTCTGTGGGATATTTCAATTTATGAACCTTGGTATCTGTCTGGGTTGAATATTATATTTGGAAGTAAGGGTGACTGCAGAGGGTGGTGTCTGCTTCATTATCAGAGGCAGATTTACCTGTCCTATATGTGTCACAAATATTGAAATATGGGATATTCAGAGTGCCTAAAAATTATTTAAATTTGAAGCCTGTGACTTGATATATTCCTCCTTAGATGCATGCCATCATGTCTGCTAAGCTTGAAGGGCTGTTGACAGTTTTAATGTCCAGTGTCTCATAAAGCTGTAAGCTTAGAAGTGCATGATTTATATCATTAGAAAGCATAGAGATCTCAGCTTTCCAACAATAAAAATATATTTGTTTTCAGCTGGGGCAGTTTGAGATATCGGGCTTTAAAACTGTGCTCTGATTTAGCAACATTCACTTTCTCAGACTTAATTTCTGGTGTGAATTTAAGGCACCCATCTCAAAGGCCAATCTCTCTTAACAAGTGGCTATAAACTACAGAAATCTGAAACTACTGGAAAACATAATAGCTCCCTGTAGTAGTTTTAAGGAAGTTGATGATGTAATATTACAGCAAAATCATTGTTACTGGAGTTACTAAGGAAGATAGCAGTTGGAATGAATTAAGTTAATGAGTTCATTTTTCATCACTCAGGCTCAGAAATACACAAAAACAGTGCAAGCAATTGTAGGATGAGCAACTGGCAAATTCTGGACAGGAAACATCTTAATCTGAGATCAAGAGCTGAAAAATAAGGGATATGCACAGATCACTTAGGAGTTTATAAAGTAATTTAATTCATTAATACACCTGATATAAAAATGGACTTTGCTGTTCATAGCTTCTATTTGTTTTATGTAGGAGTTTATTAGAAGCTGATGATGATGATGTGCATCAGCTGCATACTGCTGCAGCATTTTAGGGACTTGTTGTATTAGAAAGAGTGAATAAACAAAACAAATGATGCTCTCTGCCACAAAGAGCTTACACTTGCTATTATTAGCTGCTCAGAAAAGTTCCTTGTGTTGTGAACAGAAAACAAAAAGGAAAAGGGAGTTCTATAAAGGATAGAACTACCGAAAAGAAGGAAAACAAACAACCCCAAGAAATAATTTTGAGCTGTCTCGGTTTTCACTGAGCTCTGGGGTTTATACAAGTGTGAAACTTCCCTTAACTCAGTGCTTACAGTCCACTCATGCATTTGACTCTGTCCAGTCTGAGCTGAAGTTAAATGCCTTTCACATGTGGGAAAAGTTAAAAACTGGGCATTCTTCCAGCTATTGAAATCTTTCAACGTATGATGTAACTGAACTGCAGAATGGGCATACTGGGGAGAATTCAGAATGGGATCCTGCCTGGCAAGAGATGTCTCTTGATCCAACAGAAAGTGTTGAGACATTGAAAGAAGGAATATAATAGGGATCCTTCTGCTAAAAGTACCAAATCTGAATAACTTAGTGTCTCTTAAGCACTGACTAGAATGATACACATGCCTTTTTCACTAGACATGGCCTTAATGTAAAACTTTACTGGATTCCTGTATGGATCATTTCTCTATTTCTCTCCTATATACTGCCTATCCTGTTGCTGGCGAAAAAGCAGCAAAAAAACCCCTGTAGCTTCAGTGAGTATATTTGGATGTAGACTTTAAAGAATAATAGTTAGCATGATTT
Organism: Florisuga fusca; assembly: GCA_038090715.1. NCBI lineage: Eukaryota > Metazoa > Chordata > Aves > Apodiformes > Trochilidae > Florisuga > Florisuga fusca. The sequence goes on from JAAWXA010000096.1 coordinate 101,935, forward strand.
ATAGCTTTATAAACAAATATGAGATTTTTCTGTGCAGGTTGCATTAAATAAGAATAACTTTTCATTTATGTTTTTATTTGCCTTACGCAGGAGTCAGTCACCAAAGATAAATTTATCCTGAGCTGATCTTTTTGCAAGAAATTTCTCCAGTTTCACATCCTTAATTGTCTTACCACTGTAGTTTCAATTAAACTAAGGTGGGATTTTGCCAAATTTTCAGAACTTTCAACTAGAGAGTCCTTGTGTACAAATAGCCTGTGGCATTTTGTATTCTTTTGGTGGGGTAGAACAACGTTGCCAAGTTTGCATTCAGTCATCCATCACATATTAACCTACTGGAGGTCCATTCTTTCCTAGCAATAGGGGAGCTCTGCTTCCTACTTAGGAAGATTACTCACACAGAAAGCTCTTTCCCCAGAACCAGAACCACACAGGAAAGAGAAAGGAAGCATTCTTCAATTCATGCAGGCTCTTGGTTTCCAAACTCTTGACAAAAATGATATTGTTTCATGCTTAGAAAACATATTCTTTTTAGTAATTGAGTAGAAAGTATAGGGTAGTAGAATAGAAATCTTCAATATAGATTTTTAGGACAATTGGTTGAATCACAGGCACAACAAAGATCCATTGTAGTAGTCTGCCTCTTCCCAGCATTGGCTCTATGTGCACAGATACTGGCTCAGATTCTCAAAGGAGTCTGAAATTGGGTGCCTGGGGAAATACCACTGAAAGGATTTTGCCTTCAATTAAGTACTTGAGCATTGTCTGTGCTCTATCACAAGATGCACCAGAATGTGATAAGCTCATAAACCTAAAATTACAAATGTTGATTGTCTTATGGGATTAGGATATTAACCATTATATTAACCTAAACAGCCTTGCTGCTTCTCTAAAAGTATGCTCTTTTACACCATTCTAGCAGCACAAGGGGGATGCAAACATAATCTTCTGAGTATCCACGAAAACTAAAAGGTGAGAGACTTTCCCTGTGCGTCCACCAAAATCAGGTAAATAGTTATTTACACCATTAATAAGATCATGCTGGAAGGGACTTAACTCCTTTTTTTTTTTTTTTTTTTTTTAGAAACAGACAGGTTTTGTCAATCAGGTTTGCACTTGTCTCGAAGAGTATGCAGGGCTTGCAGGTGAGAGAGCCAATTGTGAGCTGAATTCTCTGTGGCTGTGGTCTTCTCTCTCCCTGATGTGATGAAAAGCCTCTATTTGGACAGGAAAGGTTAATTTTCAGTATGTGTTGCACACTTCAGTACAAGATCTTAGTGGTTATCTTCCTTCTTGGCCTGGCATGATCTCATTTTGTCAGAAGTTTGTCAGTTTGTTAGGCTTTCAAAAGGAGCTCAGCTTCTACTTTCACCGGTTCTTTGTTTTTACTGGTTCTTTGGAAAGTCAGCCTCTTTCAGATGGGCTGAATCTTCCTAAATAGTTTCTCTGTCCTGCGTGACAAGGTTTTATGCCAAGAAAGATATAAAGGTAGCTTGTGGTATGTAGGAAATCCTTTCCTCTTAGTAAGACACAGTGTAATGCATACTTTTCCTTTACTTGTGGTTTGTACTTCCCTTCTCCATTACTTGTACTACAGTAATTCAAGTCTGACTCAGAACGGACACTGCACATGGTGGAGTACAAGTCAAATGAGAACAGGGTGCATATTAAGGGAAAGATCTTAGATAATTTTTCTTATTGAAGTATCTTGGCAAAGTAAATAGTCTCCAGGAAAAAAATGCTGGCATTTCCCATGGTGAACCCTCCTTATGAATGTCCTATCTATTTTTCCAGTTTGGTGGCCAAGTGCTTATAGGAGGACATACCATCTCCAGGCCAGAGAATTTATATTTCCACTGCCAAGAGTTAATTATGATGTAGACTTAGACACTTTACAGGTTAGCAATTCAAGAATAGTGATCCAGCACTACAAGTGCTGCAGTAGCAGGTTTGACGGAAAGAATGCAGGATCTAGAGAGAGCACCTTTGTCAAATGCTAGACATTGTTTGTACTTTATTCGACATCCTTAGACTGTTATTTCATACACTGTTTATTTGCCTTAGTAGTAGTACACTGGGATTTGACAGGATCACTGACAGAAGTGAGGAACTCTGGTCTACTACCAGCCAGCTGTGTTTCCCGAGCACTGGACTTGGTTCCTCAGCTCTTGCATTGCTGGAAACTTAATGTCACTGTTCCACCTCTGTTTTTCAGAAGGCCTATGGTCAAGTATTGTAATGCCAGGTCAGTGCTGAGGAAAGCCATTTTGGACACAGTTAATTTGCTTTGTTTTAGTGTGGGGATCCCTCTAGATTTGTGTATGATTATCTTTCCACATTACTAATGGTCCTGCTGGCACTTTTCAAATGGGTGGTTTCATCTGTAAGAAAAGGGAACTGATCCTGAACTGATACAGTGCTTTCCAGGCTGTGCCTGACTTTTTGTAAAACTTCAGTTGCTCAGAACATGGGTAGAAACCCTTGAACTGAGTTTATTTCTGTGAATTTATAGAGAAATCACACAATGTAAGAAAAGTGTCATTCCTATAAATGGAAATTTATATATCCTATATAACCTATAATCCTCTATCCAAATAACTTTTTAATATGTCCTACTACGCTGACAAAAAGGGAGGCTTTGTGAAAATTGACATCATAATGTCTAACTTCTTTGGTTTCATCTGGGAAGGTTGGTTTTTTTTCTGAAAATGTAAACAACTATTATTTTATCTTTACATGGGATGTTGAATATGCTTATACTATGCCTGTTTCATGTTACCTTAATTATTTACTAGAGACATCTTTCTGCAGAGGAGGGTTTGGCCTGATCTGACTTATGTTGTGCTTATATAGGTCAGGAGTACTGCTCATGGAGTAACATGGGGATAAAACCAGTCTGACAGAGAGAAAATTAGAATCCACTGAGTGCTTTTTCATACACAGAGTGGCACGTCATTGTCTGCATTATTCCTTGTCTAGATCACTTCAGCTTGCATGTCTGAGGGATGGTTTCCTCCTATGCAGACTTCAGAGGCTGCCAGCCAGATTCTCATGTGATACAATTGCATTGATTTCACTGGAGTTCTGTTGCTGGATAATTTGAGCTTCACATCCCTTCTTTTATTCCACAGCTCAAATTATTGTCAGCTAGGATGTTAGCACAGGCAGCTCTTAAGTCACTATGTGTTAAGAGAAAATAAGGTCAGAGCACTGTTGGTGGAGGTTTCTCAAGTCTCCCATTAATGTAACAGTGCCCGATTTGTTGACATTTGAAGCAGCATGGCAGATTTTTGTCCAAGTTCAGTCACCATTGTGACTAATCTCTTGCCTGGGGCTGTGTATATGGCTTTATTTTCCATTACATAAGTGCTTCTGCTTTACATTAGAGCACTGAGAAACGTCCTCAGACTGGACTTTTTAAAAACAGTCTCCACTCTTTTTCCAAATGCTTTGCACTCAGTTTGTTTCATATTTTATGAACCTATTTTATATTTATTTGCCAAATATATTTTGTCAAATCTACCTTGCCAAGCTGTGGTTGATTTCACTCCATTTTCTCTCTTAATTATATATTTTGCTCGGCTTAGGTTTTGCCACCCTACCCTAGGTTGCCAAAGATACAAATTCTTGATGCTACCACATCTGACAGAATGAGGCCAAGCAGATATCTTGACTGGGGGCTATTACTGGAAGTCAGATTTCAAGGAACTCCTTCTGTGGTCTAGTGTGTTAGAAAAATGTGCACATTCCTGCGCAGTCCCAATGCTAGTACCAAGGACAGAGGAGCCCTGGCAGGGAAGAAAAGCTGCCCAAGTAAACTTATAATTGCTTTAAAACATAGCATTGTCTGGGGAAGGGGTGCCCATGTGTTTCCCGAGCTCAAGCTGACTGCCAAAGTTTGTTCATGACTGGAGGAATGTAAAGTTATTTCTGATCTCCAGGAATAGTTCAGGCTTTTATGACTGAGTTCTGAGACTGTTTTTTTAATTTTTTTCTTTTAGAAATATCATTTTCAGAGCTTGCATAACTACATGGTTGATTTAAAGTCAAATTACAAACTTCAGGCAAATGACCACCGAATACTGAAAATATCCTGCTGACCAGTATAAGCTGTAACAATTTATACTTAAACATTCTTATTTTTTTAAATTCCAATACACATGTAAACTATTTGTGTTCTTAATTACACTACTGTAATTAAAACAGAGTAATTCCACATCACTTCCCTCTGTATGTGATATTCCTTCAGCTAAAATCACTTTTAAGTATAGTAAAAGTGTGGTGCTGGGTGTATAGAGTAGCATTTTGGCTAACTTCTTCCTTCTGATGTCCAGGAGAAATTAAAAAAACAGCTTCCTTGGAGGTGCTGTGCAGAGTAATGTGGTCTCCCTGTGCTTAGCCTATTCACTTGTATACTGTGTATTTATTGAATATGTCAATAATTTGTGGTTCTTCAGAATGCAAAGACCCTATTTATTACTGCGTCATTTTCACAGAGATTTTTGGTAGGTTTATTAATTCAGCATATATATATGTATATTTATAACATATTTTTCAGGAGATTGTTCACCTATTCGTATTATATTTATCAAGATTATTGATGAGTGCTCTCCTATCTCATTATCTGTAGAAAAGCTTTATATTTTGATATCTCAGTTGTAAATTTTAGGGACAAATGTGACCCCATACCCTACAGACCCCTATACTCAGAACTGGCTGCTGCTTTATTCTTAGTAACTCTTGCTCAGTGTGAAAGGAGTGGGAAGAAAATTCAGAAGTCCTAAATTCCTGCTCTTCCCATCTCATCCCAAAACTATCTAGAACTCTGTGAAATGGGCTGTGGAAAACCTACAGGTGGTTTTTAAAGAAACACTGTGGAGACGGGTCTGGAAATGAAGCAGAGCTTTGCATGTGGAATGAACTTAAGTTGCTGTGATTCATGCAAAAAAAGAACACAAACCTCATAGTTTGAAATAGCATCAGTACAGGCCTCAAAATAATTCAAAGTGAAGTCTCTAGTGTCTACCCAGAAAATAATGAGCTCCTGACAAAGTGTAATTTGGCAAAGGAACTTTCCAAAGACAAGTTTAGAAAACTGTAGATCTTTTCCAGCTCTGTGTCTGGAGGAGGAGGAGGAAAAAGCCAAGAGAGTAAATGAATGCTTTTGCTATTAGAAAAGGCTTTATTAAAAGGTACAGTGCATACTAGAGGCAAGAGTAATTTCTGGTGAGATTATGCACAAAATTTGCTTTTGCTGTGAAAGGGATTTTTATATTGTAAAAGACACTAATCCAGGCTTCAGTGTCTGCAGCAACACTGCTGTGGTCCTGATTCCATTCCACATTTGACAGTCCAGAGCTTCACATATGGCTTCAGAAATGAACGTGTAAAACTCACTTCTGTGCTGTGAATGCGAAAAGGAGTTTCAATGGGAAACTAAGCAAATGGAAGGTGTGAACACCCCCCTGCCCCCCCTTCTCCTTTCCATGGAGTCCTTCTGAGGCGACCCATTTATAAAGTTCTGCTTCTGTTTTTAGAACAGCAGTGGTTTTTCTGAATCCTTTGCTTTTGTTGCTGATGCGTCCTGCTGTTTCTAATCCACAGTTTTTGTCTAGGCTGTATCTGCCAGTGCCTTTTTTCTTACAGCTCTGCAATCTCCAGTAAGAACAGAGATCGCTTTGCAGAAGCGAGAAGAAAAAGTATTTGACAGATGCATAGTCCTGTCTTTTTTTTTTTTTTTTCCTCTCAAGTTTGTAGCAAATTGCTCTACTTGGCTGATTGCTGTGCTCTCTGCCATGAGCCTGAATGCAGCTCAAAAGCACCCCACTGACCTGCTTGTTTTATTTCTCCTTTGTGATTTCCCATTTCCAGAAACTGCTGTTCAAGTGTCCGAGCTCTTAAGAAAAAACAAGCCCCAAAGACAGACCCAATTTCCTGTAAACTTGTGCCTTATCTCAGTCACTGAGAGTTAGACCAGATGGGGTTGGTGCTCGTTCTTCCATAGCTCTCTGTGTCTGTATACGTGTGTAAGAATGATTCCTCTGATTTCATAAAATGTCTGGAAACTATTATAGATGTAAGGACATTCTGTAGATGCAAGTTAATTAACTGGAGCCATGTATTTTCTTTCAATTGCATTTTTTTTTCTCAATTTTTCTGGTGAGTTTCTCTGTGGGTTTTGTTAACCATATCATTTATTTCCACGGATTCGTCATCTTATTCTGGTAATTGGCTTGGTACATCCTATGTTTTAGCTTCATAATAAGTCTTCAATTTTCTATTGTTACTCTAGAATTTCAAGTGGTTGTGTAGTTATCTGCATATTTGCTACACATCTCTGGTCAGACTTTCTTCTTCAATCCAGATGATTCTCTTTCTCCCTTTTATTGCAGGGTATAACACTCCAATTCCCTGCTTTCTATTTATGTATTCTTGGCAGTTTCATAGCACTCTTCAGGAAGATGTTTAATTATGAAAATTAGGATTTGGCAGTATCTTATCTGTGAGATCCTTAGAATACTTAATTCATCAAGAAATATATTCCCCCTGTGAGGTTTTACCAGTAGATAAACCAAGACACACCAGATAATTTAGAAAATAATTTCAGTGCTGGAATGAGTTTCAGTCCTCAGTTCTAACCACAAGACCTCAATGTTAATCCCCAGATTGTGAGCACTTTCTGGAGTCTTTACTGACAGCACATGGTTCTGCAGCAACTATGTACATCCAGCTCAAACAAGACAGCTCTATTTAGCTTCATTTTTGTTCTTACAGTTCAGAAGACTCTGAGATGGCAGACCCTTGGCTGGGAAGCTTTTGTCTCAGCCACTGTTTCTCTAGGCCAGGGGAATCAATTCAGTGGGAGATCTGTTCATTATTCCCTTTGCAGTGCTACTCTAAGGTAACATTCAATGCCTCACCAACCTATGGAACAATAGCTCCCAGATCAACATATTCTTTGGCTGCTCTGTATGTCACTTAATCTCAAACTTTATTTCCATTTTGGCTTTTGCATCAGGCGTCAGTAGACTCCCGGGTAAGTCCATCTTACAGGTCATATTCCCTGTTTTCATAAAAGGGATTCTCTACTCTCCAGGAAGATCCATCCTCACAGCACCACTAGGCAAGGCTCTGTGGAAAAGCATAAATCAGCTTCATGCTCATATACCTGTCATCATCTTGGTCATGTTCCTGCAGGACAAAGCTGGAAGATACTCACTCCTTTTCTTATGTTGTCTGAGTACCAGAACCCAAATCACACCAACATATAAGCCATTGGTGGATATGCCAGGTGAAATATGTTCAAATAATTTCTCCAAATGCACATTTATGTTTTTTTTAAGCTCAGCATTCAGAGTTACACTGTTTCACATAATAAACGGAATAGATATAATTTGTAAAAAAAAACCTGTGCATTTTATAGACACAGATTTTAATTTCCTGGGCTTTGCATCTCAGAGGCAGAAAGAAGCAGCAATATAAACTATATGAGATATGGGTTCAGTCAACTTTCAGTTTGCATTATTCCCTTGAACTCACTCAGCAGCATCCTTTTTACATAACCTTATCTTCATTTTGCCTCAAATACAACTGTATTTTTAAAAAAGCAATGCAGATACGTATTTTAGCTGCTGTGAGTCACTGGAGTGCTTCAAGTCAAATTCACCAGCTGATCTAACATGCTTTTGTCAGAAAACAGAATTGGAGTTGGCTAATAGACCACAACAGTACAATCAAATAAGAAAACAGAGAAATCTGTAGTGTCTGTCTCCTCTGCTTCCCTGTCTCCTCCCCAGCTCTTCTTTCTTCTCTTTTCCCAGTCTTTCGAGGTGTTCATTTCACAGCTTGAGTCAAAGTAGTTTCCAGCCAACTATGCTGGGGAGTGTGTGTGAGGGATTCTTATCTATCAGTAGTTACAATTCTTTTTTGTATAATAAGCAGGACTTGCATGGCAAACAGAGAAATCAGTGTCCTCACATATGACAAGCAGCAGGTAGGTAAATGGACAATGAGCTGGGCATTAATAAAAAGTTCTTTGGTTCTTGGGCCACATTAGCTAAGTACCTTGCTACCCGAAAACTCAGTATGGTGTCTAATGGTGTTATAAAATGCACTGAGGTGTCTCTCTTCCCCATGGGCACATCTCTGCATCTCTAGAAGTGTACATGAATATAAGATCAATTCTCCCTCTGTTCCTATCCTGGGGTGAAGGAGAAAATGAGCACTTTCATAATGTTTTTCACTTAGTAATTAAAGTCCAGGCTGCTCTGTGTTTTATTAGAAAAAGGAGGTTGAAGAAATATTTGAGGTGGCTATTGTTTCAAAAATGCCATTTTGTTCTAAGCAAGACAGAGCAGAAAACTTACTGGTTTCAAAGAAGATGTCCTCAGAATTGTTTTTCAAGGTAGGATGAAATTTCTTCTTGAGAAAGAAAAAACCCTGAAGCACTGCTGGCTGTATTTTAGTTTTCTTCTTGCTGAGTTTTCAGAATTGAATGAAAAATGGCACCTTTCAGTGACCAAATACGTGTTGTGGAAAAGCTTTCAACCAGTTACACTTTTGAGTTTAAAAGAACCGTGCTCTCTTTATAGAGCCAACCTTTATGTGTCTGGTTGCTTAGACATCCAGTGGAGAGGACAGGGAAACACTGAATAATGAAATAATTCAGAATGAGAGAAACAGATATTTTCTTTTCTCTTACAGGGGATCACTATTTCCAACAAGTAACTAATTTGAGATGATGTAATTCTAATAAGTACATGTATTTCAGAGTAGATATCTTGATGCTTATAATTATTTTTGAGTACTTGCAGATAAAGAGGTGCAAAACAGCTCGAGCTTTGCTCTTCTTAGACTTCTCTATCTAAAATCACCTTGGGGGTGTGTCCTGCAAGGGAAATTATTAAAGATTTATTTATAACTTACCCCCTCCCTGCTGTCAGAACTGAGCTGGTGTTCCTGACACATGAAAAGGAATACTACAAAGCGTTACAAAAGTTGTCTGAGCTGCAGGACATCTGGCTGTCTTCAAGTCAAATGAAAAACTGGAACAAAAGTTCAGTGTTTTGATAAGGATTTAACTAGTGCAGAAGATAGGTGCTGTGTCTCTCCAGCAGTGAGAGGCATAGGGTGGCTTCTGGGAGGCTTGTGCTGTGTGAATAGTACACTGTGGTCCTCCAAGGTGAAATCTGCCACAGGGATGTGTATAAGTGGTATCTGTAATAGGGATGGGTCTGTAGAAAATCTGAAAATAGATTAAGACCAATGTTCTGTCATCTGAGAACAATGAATCCCTTTCTTATGCCCTTTTCCTGTCTTATTCTTTTCTTTCTTTTTCCTTTTGCATGGAAAAAGAAAATAATAAAAAAAAAGTTATTTATTCACTTCTCAGTTCTGCCTGAAATTGTTTTTTAAAGACCCTTCCTTTGTGAGTTTAATCAGATGCTTGCTAACTAGCCTGGGGGACAAAGAAGCCCCTTGAGTGAAACACATGACCTCATCCACAGGATTACTCTATCACATGAATACAGACTCTCCATCGCACACCCAAAATAAATGCTGGGCTCCGTTAGCAGTGAAGTGCTTTATTCACCTCCATTCGGCAGGGCATATACTTTGCCAATGTCTTCCTCAGTCAGTGGGATTAAACATGTATGGAAATTCAACACAAGAGACAGATTTTCCTGGTCACAAATAGACTGCCCTGCATTTGAAAGCTGCTAGCTAGATCCTGCCTTTGGGCCATTGCCCTCCTGGAGGTTTGCAGTCCTGGAGCAAGCCTGGTTTTTTGCTCACAGCTCCCATTGTCTGCCTTGGTTTTGTTGGGTGCTCAGAGCCTCAGCAGACAGGAGCTAGCTCTGAGGATGCTTGTGGGGTCACACACAGCAGTCTCAGAATTAACCCTTTGCCAGATGGTGGCATGCATCCCTCTCTAATGTACAAGAAGTGACACTTGTTTTGCTTCTTTGCTCTCAGGGTTCCTTGCACCTAAGTCTGGAGATCATCAGTATCCTCAGGATACCATTTTTGTAGGTAGTTCTGAGGAGGTATGTGGATTTCTGCTCTTGAGCTTTGAAATCTCAGTCTGAGTGTAAAGACAAAACTCGTGTTGATTCTGTCAGAGAAGAGGAGGACATGGGACAATGCAACCTCAGACCCTGCACACTCTTCCTGGACATGGTACAGCAGCAGAGACGTTATGGTTAAACTCATTCCCAAAATTAGGAATGATCTCAGATCTCACAAGTCCCAGCACAATGCCATTTCCACCCACCTGTCTCTCCTCTGAGTTCTTGCTCCTTTCCTCTTGATGGAATAGCAGTAGCAGCCGTACAATGTTAAGGCAGATTTTCTTTGTTTTTCTCATCCTCAGACAAGGTAATTAATTCCTAAGAACCATAAATCGAAAGTCTTTAAGACTACGAAACTGGAAGGTACCTCTTGATTGTTGAATTCAATATCCTGTTATTGCAGGGACCTCTTCACATAATCTGTTTTTCGCTTCAGTTTAATTGTGACAAGTTTTCAGCCATTATTTTCTCCTGTCCGTATGTCTTCCAGCTGACTTTATTTTTCATTTAATTCATGAGATTTGCATATTGTGTTTAATACTTAGTTGATCAAAGTTGTTACTGACACTGGGAGATCTGGTTTGATCTCTGAACTTTTGCTCTTCATTGAAAAACAGTCAAACCCTTCGTTTAGTTTGGAAAGGTCTGTTCTCTCCCTGATATCCTAACAAAGATAGACCTAGAGAGATTTTCCGTGGCTAAGAGTACAGAACTTTTGAAATAGAGTACTTTATAGTGGAATAATAATGCTAATTTAGCTCAAAATAGTTCCTGTATGACAGAAGGTTTAGTTTCTCATGGGGCTTCTTTTATGTTTATGATTCAGAGTTTACCATAGCTCTTTCACATTTTTATGGATGTTGGCTTCAGTGGATTATTTTTCCTGCCCCTTTTGTGACACTGTCATGATGATAGCTTTGAAATATGAGCCTTTTTAAATTCTAAATTGTACACAAAACAATTAATTAAAATTCCTTCCAAAGCAGCCTGGGCAAGCCCTGTCTATATTCTGCTTTTCAGCCAAGGTAAAATGGGCTAAAATGAATCTAAATGGTTTTATTTAAAAATTATGTGTACGGTAGGATCTGTGAATCAGAAACTGTACAGCTTGCCCGAAGTAGAAATATTATCTTACAGCTGAAGTCAAAGATCATAAATTAACTGAAGAGTTCACGTTTAGCTGAGTGGTACTCCATGCAGGACATCAGGGAATTGATGATGAAAAAAAAAATGTGTGTTTGGTTTGATTGTTGTTCTTTGAAACCACCTGAGGTATAAATCTGATCATCTGGAAGTCTAAAATTCATGTTGTGTGTATTAGTAATTCTAGTGGCACGGATGAGGTCCTCAGAATATATCATGTATGCATTCTGTACATGAAAACTCATCTGTGAGAGTTCAGAAATCAATCATTAATTATCTGGGAAAATCAGTCCCCACCTCTTTATTTGAAGAGCCTGAGTTCATAAGTGTTCTTCATCCCATGAAAGGGCTGCTCTTAATTGCAGTGCCAGCACTAGATGAAACTCAGGTGGCTTCAGGGTGTATCCAGAGCTCTGAGCTGCAAATGCTCATCCACATCAAACACAAACTGCCAGCTTGCCCTTAAGTAAAAAAGGATTTAAGTCATAAAGGCAGACTCATGAAAGGAAAGTATAATGTTAAGTTCTGAGGCCATAGGGGGCTATGAATGTCTTTTGGGAGGTGCTTGTGTTTGAATTGCTGCCATGGGACTCAGCCAAGCTGAATCAGCTTTGTCAGTCTTACGGTGGTTAAAATTTTGCTTAAAATCCAGAGGCTTCTTGAAGCCTGGGTATCTTGATGTGTCTCAGTTTTCCATGTTTAAAATGAAGAATTGATTCTTTGTTTGCTACCATAACAGTCTTTTGGAAAAAAGGCCTCCTTGCACACCTACAGCATGCAGGCATGATGCCATGGAGCACAAATGTGTTTTAAAACTTCCCAGTTTATTCCTCTCTGCTTCTTTCCCCATGCAGAGGTTGTCACAGAGGCTGTTTTCTTCCTCTTTTTCACCACTGTTGGACACTTTAGACACCAAGATCTTGTTAGTTAGTGCCTTTCTTTCCTTTTAACTTCCACACATGGGTTCCCTCTGCTGATCTGGAGCACAATGGGGTGGCAAATGTTTTCAAATCAGTACCTTCCTATTTTGTGATTTATAAAAGGGGGTTGGGGAGTGCTTGCTGTGTTTGGATCCATTGTTGGTGGTGGATTTTTCCAGACATGATATCTTATATAGAAAAGTGTAGAAGCTGTGCAGGATTTTTTTTTCTTCATGAAGTGGCTGAGAAAGTAGAAATTAAGTTGTCTGAATATATATTAGAGGCCAATCTTCACAGTGCAACTTGGAAACTGGTTGGATTACAGTTTACCACACTGTATTTTATGTTAAAACTTTTGAGAATGAGGGAATCAGCTTCTTTCTTTCCTCTCTGACATTTATGATAGTCTTTTCAGTTCTTCATGCAGTTAGTTTAAGACTTCAAAGAAAATTTCTGCACTATGAGTATTTCCATTTGGAGCTGCACATCCTGAGGACCTATTTGGATCTATGGATTCTAATTTGTGTTGAAATAATTGCATCATTTCTTTGCACATCCCTTCTCAGTAAGCCTTGGGGGGGAGCATAATGGATTTTCTGAATTACTCTAGATTTGGCTTCCTTCTTTTTAGAATGAATAAAATGTAAATAAAAAATAAGGAAAAAAAAACCCAAAAAACCAATTTGGAATTGATCACTTCTGCTGGAAAGATTTACTGACGATTTTGAACTGTTTTGAATTTCTGTTCTCCACTATGATTTAATGTAGTCTGACCTACCCTGAATATCCCTGCTGATTCCTTTCCCTGTTGGAATGAGAAATGGAAAGAAAATTATTTACTGTAGTTATGAATGTATGGAAACAACAGTGAAAGATGATGGAGTCAGAACTATTGGTGTGTTGGCCTGCTGTGAAATAGTCAATTCCCCTTCCCCAGTTTCTAGCTTTAAGAACATTTCAGTTTATTTTAGACTTAATCTATCCGTGTTTGAGAAGATGCCTGGAGTCTCAAGAGTCACATGCTCTTGGCAAAGCTATGTTAGAACTTTTTCTTTAAAAAGTTACATCTTTTGAAGCCGTGCCTCGTAAAAACACACTGTGGCCGACAGTTTGTGTATTAATCCACTGCAATAGCACTGCTTGCATTCCTGGTAGAAAACACTCAGATTCCATGTGTCTGCAAAGAGGGAGTATTATCAGGTCAAGTTCCTAGTGTTGCTCTTTACTCTGTATGGAAATAGATAAATCGAAGAACACTGTGATAGCATGATGCCAGGGCTGACACCCATGCACTGCTGGGTATCCCAGCCTTGAGGGAACAGATGGACAGATCATGCATTGGTGGAAACTCTTGAAACATGAAGTTTCTTCATTTAACAGATTACAGAAAACCATTTTGGGGTTAGCAGTTAACAAGCCTGAAAATGCTTTGTCCTTTCTTGGGAGACCTATGTCACTTCTACAACCAAGTCATGCTCTCTGTCAGAATCCAGCCCATTGCTACTGATGTGCAGATATTAAAAAGATCTACTTGAATCCAACATATTTTGACTATATTTGATCCCTCCTGCTGTAATGTTAGAAATCTCTATTTAGAGAGAAATTGTTTTCTTTTTTCTCCCTTTTGTTTTTCCTTGCCTTCTTTAAATCTAATTTCCAAGTCATGACATTTAAAGGGTGTCAGAGGAAATCTAATCAGCCTTCTGCCTCCTTTAAGAAGGACAGCTGAGATTCTTTTTAACACCTCCAGTTCTTCATTGCTGCAATCTGTCCTGATTAAAATTGCACGGGGTTCTTATTTGCATATTTATCACCCTACAACCCCGCAAATCATCTCATAATTCTGCCACTCCTGAATTTGCAAGAGAGATTAGAGTGGCACACTAGAACTTTAAACTATGCAAACATTATTTTAGTTTTTCACACCTGCTGGTTTTGAGTAAATATATCTTTGGGGAATGAAAATATTTGTATTTTACTTTTGCTTAGTATTCCCTGGGAGTCAGGATTCCTGGGTTTTTTTTCAAGATTGATTGAAAATTTTCTATTAAGAAACAAATTTCTAATGGAATGGAAAGGCATGAAAAAGCTCCCGTGTCAAGATGGGGGACAATAATCCAAACATTTTTTTCAGCTTTTGACAGCCAGGCTATGATGCTCTTTCAGATTCTCAGGTGAAAGGTCTGCAGTGGAATAAAACTTATTCCTTTCCTTTGTGCTATTGATAGTCCCTCTAATTTCCACCACATATTCAGAGTATCACCAGGTAGTGGTCAGGATTTTAAGGAAAGTTTTTCTAGGGATGGTCTTTTTTTCTCCTTGAATAACACCTTTTACAGCTAGTGTTTATACAAGGGTTTGTTTTTTTTTGTCCCTGAAACTTTCTACATCAGCTGGTACTGCACTGGTGTCATGATGAGCTTCTCAAGTCATGGTTTCTGTTTTTGCTAATAAGCCAAAGATACTAAAGTGAATAGTAACATGCTCTGGCCAGCCAAGACAGAGAAGTAGAGAGAAGAGAGCCTGTGGCTGGGATAAAAAAATTGTGTATTCTTCTGACTTGAACTTGAACCCAACTCTTCCTGCAGAGATTCCAAACTTTCAACAACACTATTGCCCTAGTGATAAAGTCATTGCCAAATCTATCACAACAAATAGAGAGACTGGAACCTCTATCCTGGGCACCTAGACCAACAGTTTCCTATGTGTTGCTTATTATGTTTATGTGCTCTAAAGATCTTGACCAATTTGAAAAAAAAACAAACCACTTAGGATGATAGGTGCATCCAGTGTTAGTGATCCAAGGGTTCATTGCTCAGAAAATTCTGTATTGCAGGAAGTGACTCCTGAGCAAGGAGACAAAAGATGTGTGAGAGGCCTCAGCACCTTTTGTTGTTATTTATATTGTGGTTGTGCCTAAGGGAAGAGGCATAGGCTCTCCAGTGTGAGGTGTCATGCAAGGAGAGAAGTAAAAGATAAGTTTTGCTCACTGAGGGTGATGGCTATGGGCAGATGCCAGTGATCAGACTGGGAGGACAGGAGCTGCTAGACTTTATCATTTTGCATGACAAGCAGAATACTCTGCAGATGAAGCACACAATAATTGCCAAGATTTATGAAGAAATTGTGTTGTTGTCAGGGCAACAGGAAGACACAGGGACACAGTTCATAAGGATAAGCAATATTCCATGTTAGACAAACTGCTTGTAAAATGGAAATTTTTTTTGGTCATACAAGCCTCTCTCAACGTATCTGGGAGATATGCTACAAACATCACCCAGCTCCTTTTATATGCATTACAGCAAGGCTGAACTCATGATTAAAAGCATCATCACCTTTTGCATATTCTTTGCTGTGAAACTTTTAGGTGCCTGTAAATAATCCAGTAGCTCATGTCTGCAAAGAAAAAACAGAGAATGTCTCCAAGAGGCAGATCAAAAATGCAGTCTGTATGGACCGTTCTGAAGGGGGATAGTGGGGAAGAGTGAAGAAACAACAGAGCCTGACAGTTGCTGTGGCTTCCATTTCTCTCTAGAATGGCCTACTCCTGGGTGGTCCATTGTGGTCTGACCTGTTGTTTAGACATGTTTAGGAGATGGGAGTTGGAAAGAAGGATGTAATCTTTGGTCTTCCAGCCAAAAATATGGCTGATGTATAATTCATTGTATGAAAGTGTCTTGTTTTGTAGATCTCAAATCTAGGAGCAGAGCTCAGCTAAGCATGCTGGGTCCTTGGCAGATCAGATGAGAAACACCTGAACTGAAAGAGCTCAGGCACCACACTAGGTGTCCAAACAGAGGTCACAGATCAGCCATTGAGGAATGCTGCTTCTAAACTACCACAATATTTCTTCGTATACTTCTAGAGCATTTTAGCCAATATACATATCTTCCATGATCATCTGTTGACTGAGAGGTTTGGCTGACTCATGCAATGAGTAGTAAAAGTAATGGTGTTCATGTTGCTTTCATCATAGTGAAAGGGGCAGTGGCTTCTTGTCAGAAGGCTTTTCGTTTTCCAGGGGTATTAAAAGAAAAAAAAAAATCACAGTATCATCATAAAATGATATATGAACCTATGTCATCAGAAAAAAATGCCAAGCAATTTCCTTGGTTTAGGCAAGACCCAGGTAGTTGTAGGCTGGGAATTACAAAAACTATTAGCAAACTGCTGCTCACCTTCCACTAAATTTCAATGAGAATTAGATGCAGAGCTGCTTTGAGCTTGTTCCATTTTCTATTAATGATGCATCTGTCAAGAAGCCTGTCCCTTAAATAGCTATATGAGGATTAGACACCAATTTTAGCCATATAATATTTTCTTAGGGCAAAAAGTGCAGAGCACATGAACTTTCCTTACATGGAAAGTAGTTTGTAAATCCCAAGTGGGAGTGTTTGAGAGTAAAATCTGAATCATAATTGGTCTGAATCATAAATGAGACCTGGACCATGTCTGTCTCTGTTTAATAGATACCTTATGATCTTTTCTAGTGCAGACAGGAGTTGCAGACATATTTGAACGAGTGAGTTAAGTGTTAGAAATCACTTAAAGTTGAAGTCTTTTCACTAACAAGAAGCCTCCACTTCTGCCTGTTTACATTTGATTTATTCCCCAATGAAAAGGGGTGAAGTTCACTCTTTGTTAACTCAAGATTGTCTACAAAAATTTAACTTCAGTAAAGTGTCTGATGTGTTATTGTTATTCTTTAATAAAAGCATCTGTTATGGCTATGGGAAAAAATGATCTCTACATTTTGTGGGAAGTGGAAGAAGCAATTCTTCCATCTGACTAGTGAATTATCATCAAAACTGTGGTGTTTAGACAACAGATTACTTTTTGCTCTATTACTGGCATTTCATGACCTTACAACTAGTTAAACCACATAAACATTTAACCAAGCTTTTTAGGAGTAGAAAGAAAAATAAATGCTAAGATGACATTTATTAGGTGCACTTGTTTAGTTTATTTAGTCAGCCCATGAGATTGTCACTCTACATGCTGAATGGTTGATTCTGCATGGAAGTCAATAGATGTCTTACAGCTTCCCTGACTCATCTAATTTGAAAAAAAAAAGATGCATGGACTGAGGAATAAAAGGAAATATTGAATCCTTTTGTTGGACAGTGTAGCTGCAGTTCATCCCTAATGCTGCTCTTTCTTCTTTTAGGCAACAAGTGTGTCAGGAAGGGAAAAGATATCTGACCTGGTTTGAACTGGCTCCCCAATTTCTGCTTGAGACTAAAAAGGCCAAATATATATAAGACTCTGTCAGCTTTGGAAAGGAATTAAACACCACAATGGGACTCTTCAACCAGGTTTTGGCCTGTGCAATCTTAACTTTGCTGTACCAGCATGTCAGTGGTGGACTCATCAAGCGTATTATCCGTCAGAAGCGGGAGACTGGGTTAAACGTGACCTTTCCAGAAGATAATCAGCCAGTGGTTTTTAATCATGTCTACAACATTAAGCTGCCTGTTGGCTCCCTTTGCTCTGTGGATTTGGATACAGCAAGTGGTGACTCAGACTTGAAGGCAGAAATTGAGCCCATCAAGAACTACGAGGAGCACACAGTGAACGAGGGGAACCAGATTGTCTTCACACACCGTATTAACATTCCCCGCCAGGCTTGTGGCTGTGCAGCTGCCCCAGACATTAAGGATCTGCTGAGCAGACTAGAGGAGCTGGAGGGGCTGGTATCCTCCCTGCGGGAGCAGTGTGCCAGTGGGGCTGGATGCTGTCCTAATTCCCAGGCAGTAGAAGGTAAGGCAGACTGGGGAGCTGCTGTTGAGAAAATTCATGTGCTGGCTATAGACCTTGTTTAGAGTAGATAATCAAATCTGTTTCAAGAATGAGCAAAAGTCCACCTGTTAAATTTGAAACTTAATCAAAACTGGGAATATATTTTGCCAGCTTGCAAGATAGACTCATTCACAGTTTTATGAATCTGAGGATCAGAAATCTGGTGGGACTGCTTTCTAGTGGTGGCACTGAGCATGTTCAGCACTTGGGCATGGCGGCAATCTGTGTTGGAGTTAAGAGTAAAGCTCATACAGTCCAAACTCTTGGCTCCATATTTTATCTCCTTGAGTAAGCTGCCAATGTAACCATTTTCTTTTCCAAGTTTTATTTAATAGATACCAATAAAAATAGAGGGATGGAAGGCAATAGACAAGCACAAATAGTTAGAGAAGGGGGGGAGAAACATATTTTTAGGGTTTTTTTGTTTTGTTTTGGGGTTTTTTTGTTGGTTTTTTTGTTTTTTTTCTTATAAGGTAAGAAGTTGGTCATACAAGAGAAAAAACACAAGTCTTCTCATTAGTAATCTGTCCCTCTGAACACAGAGCTGGTCTCACCATTGACGATATAGTATGCTGTCTGGCTTTTTATCTTCTAGAGTGAATTGGTGAACAATGCTTTATGGTGTATTCCCTAATGAATCAGTCAAGAAAGCTGCTCAGTCAGTGGAAGAGGGATTTTGAGAAGGGGACTGGAATCCAGCTTGCACATTTATCAAATAGCAGGCAGGGGCTCTTTCCTCGCGTTAGTACTAATTAAAACATTCCTTGTAAACTAAATCTCACTAAAGGAAGGGGGAATTCTCATTCAAAAGCTTTGGTGATCCTGGAAATTATGTCCTGCAGGGACCTGGGAAAATCAGACCCCTTTTAGGTGGTGTGTGCCACACTGGCTTAATGCATCCTAGAGCCCAGGGGAGTAATGGTTTTCTGGATTGTTGGTACAGGTCGCCTGGACACAACACCCTACTGCAGTGGGCATGGCAACTACAGCATCGAGGTCTGTAGCTGCATTTGTGAGCCTGGATGGAAAGGTCCCAACTGCTCAGAACCAGACTGCCCACACCACTGCTTCAACCAGGGCCTCTGCATCCAGGGCAAATGCATCTGCAACGAAGGCTTCACAGGCAAGGACTGCAGCCAGGCCACCTGTCCCTCTGACTGTAATGACCAAGGCAGGTGCATGGAGGGGGTTTGTGTGTGCTTTGAGGGGTACACAGGTACAGACTGCAGTGAAGAGCTCTGCTCCCAGGGGTGCAGCATGCATGGGAGGTGCAGAAATGGGCAGTGCGTGTGCCATGAGGGCTTCACTGGCGTGGACTGCAGTGAGCCCCTCTGCCCCAACAACTGCCACAACCGCGGGCATTGCGTGGACAATGAGTGTGTCTGCAATGAGGGCTACACTGGCGAGGACTGCAGTGAGCTCATCTGCCCCAATGACTGCTTCGACCGTGGTCGCTGTGTCAATGGGACTTGCTTCTGTGAGGAGGGCTTCACAGGGGAGGACTGTGGGGACCTGACCTGCCCCAACAACTGCAACAGCAATGGGCGCTGCGAGAATGGGCTGTGTGTCTGCTACGAGGGCTTTGTGGGCGATGACTGCAGTGAGAAAAGCTGCCCAAAGGATTGCCACAACCACGGGCGCTGTGTGAATGGGCACTGCATCTGCCAAGAGGGATACCTGGGTGAGGACTGTGGGGAGCTGCAGTGCCCCAATGACTGTCATAACCGCGGGCGCTGCATCAACGGGCAGTGCATGTGCCGTGAGGGATTCATTGGGGAGGACTGTGGGGAGCTGCAGTGCCCCAGTGACTGCAACAACCGTGGGCACTGCGTCAACGGGCAATGTGTGTGCCACGAGGGATTCACCAGGGATGACTGTGGGGAGCTGCGGTGCCCCAGCGATTGCAACAACCATGGCCTCTGTGTCAATGGGCAGTGTGTGTGTAATGAGGAGTACACAGGGGAGGACTGTGGGGAGCTGCGGTGCCCTGAAGACTGCCACAACCGTGGGCGCTGTGTGGAGGGGCGCTGTGAGTGTGACAATGGCTTCACAGGAGAGGACTGTGGTGAGCTGTCCTGCCCCAATGAGTGCCACCAGCATGGGCATTGCATCAGTGGGCGCTGTGTGTGCCACGAAGGCTTCACAGGAGAGGACTGCCGGGAACGGTCCTGCCCCAATGACTGCAACAATTTTGGCCGCTGCATTGATGGACAGTGTGTCTGTGAGGATGGGTACATGGGGGATGACTGCTCTGATGGTAGGTTGCAATATCCCTTTTGAATCCCTTCCCCCTGGGTAATTCCCTGTGTCCATCCAGCAGCCTCAGAGACTTAGTAAACATGTTCTATGCAGCTGAACCCTGTTGCCACTCTTCTTTATCATAGGCCAGATATCTGAATCAGAGAATTAACAACACCAGTAGAAAGCTCTTGGCCTCCTTTATTTTTCAGGACTGTATCGTGCAGCAGTTGTTGGTGACTTTTGGTGGTCAGCAAGTTGACAGGCTGACAATGGTGTTGCAGTCCATTTGTTAACTCTAAGTTTGCTCCCATGACGATGTCACTGAAGCTGCAGCTAGCACTGGCTGGGATTTGTCATTATGACCTTTCACTTTCTCACAGTACCTCTTGATGCTAAAAACCAAACAAAACCCCACAACCTGAAAGAAATTTCTGTAGCTATGAAGAAGAGGGAGATGTATCTCCCTCTGAGAGTAAGACTCTGAAGTAAGAGTCTTCTTATTGGGTATTTAGCAAAATTAGTCAAAAGAACATGAGCTGAAGTTTGACTAAAGAATAAGGCTTTGCAAGCATGAGTTCATGGAGCTCCTGAATGTCAGTGAATAAGGAGTCTGGCTATCAAACATTTCTTATAGTTGCAGCCTCGTTCCCAGTTTCATGCTGGATAAGTAAGAAAGGGGTTTGCATTTACAGTGCCTTCACTGTTGTAGGAGCTTAAAATGAAACAGACAGCACTGTGCATACACACTAAGAGACCCCCAGGGGCTCAGTACCTTTGCTTTGAAGGTGGATCTCTGAGCTGGAGCACAGTTGGAGGCAGAAGTATAGAGGGCAAGGCACACGCAGAAAATAATGTTGTCCTAGCTGAGTGATCTGTATGTGACAGCTGCCCCATTGGAATTGCCAGGTGTTGCAAATATCACAGCAGAGGCTTTCAGGGTAACTCAAGGGGCCTTGGCTGTCCCTCAAAAAGCCAAATAATTTTTTCTAACTAAAAAAAAAATTGATTTGTATGCTGCATATGTGTATGTATGTGTGTGCATTGTTAGAGTAAAATCATGGAATCAGCTAGAATGGAAGCTTAGCTCTAAAGCCACATGCTTAGTTTCCCATTATGACTGATTCTATGGAAGTTGATTGAATGATTTGGCAGCCAGATAGTGACAGGCATTACACTATAAAGAAGGTAGTTTTCTTTTGTAGATCCCAGAGGAGAAATTTTGGAACTAAGATATTTGTAGAGTAATCAAAAGAGTCCTTTGGGGTTGAAAACATTATAAAAAACAATGAATACCCTTGAAAACAAGTTCCCATTTTTCATATCCTCCTTCTGGAAGACTTCCAAGCCACATTTTGTGCTCCTGTGTGTGCAAATGTGGAGTAATCTATTGAAAGTATTTATAAAAATAATCATGTTTTATTTTACTTTGGAAAACTTTTGCAGTTCTGTATATTCAAACCACACACAGTACTTCTAACTATAAAATCATGTGTTACTGGCAGTTGAATTAAACATCTGAATCCCTAGGGACACACTAGCCATGAGAGAAGGAGGTGGAACACAGCCATAGGTTGTGTGCAAGTGTATGAGTAGAAATTGACCCATAACTTTGGGAAATGTCTGTAGTCTTCATCAGCTGAACATTCCTTTCTTTACATGGCTAAGTTGTGTGACATGGCTTCTCCATTCCCTGTTTGTTAAATGTTTCTTATAAACTGCTCCTGGGAAAATGTGAAACTGGGTAAGTCATTATTTTTTGAGTCTTAAAAACTTCTTATAAGTTTAAATGTTTTTTTATTGTTTTTTGGTTTTTTTTCTTTCTAGTGTCTCCTCCAACTGAACTGACTGTGACTAATGTAACAGATAAAACTGTCAATCTGGAGTGGAAGCATGAGAACCTTGTCAATGGTTACCTTGTCACGTATGTCCCTACCAGCAGTGGTGGCTTAGATATGCAGTTTACAGTACCAGGAAACCAGACAGCTGCCACTATTCATGAACTGGAGCCAGGTGTAGAATACTTTATCCGTGTCTTTGCACTCCTTAAAAACAAGAAGAGTATTCCTGTCAGTGCCAGGGTAGCAACGTGTGAGTTAAATATTCACTGTATTCATTCTTTCATCTATTCTGCAGTATGTATTTATATGTATCCCTTTTTTAGGGTATTCTATCTTTTGTAATTCCTATTTGCAATCAATCTTCTGTTCTGGACAAAGACAGCCTTCTGCACTTTCGTTCTTTATTCTTTTCCAATATAAATGTTTGTGTTAAAAACACAGTTCTTCCTCTACAGTGCCTCCCCATGAACATCATATAAGTTAAAATAATAAGGTATATTTTTAAAAACTGGTATACTTTCTGAAATAATGTAAAAATGTAGCAACATGGAAAACATGAAAGCACTTGGATTCAAATTGTTTTGACTGAAATGGAGGTTACATTTGTTTTGCATCTTCAGTGTGTTTTATAACTTACTTCTGTCTGTTCATTTCTTGCTTATCTTTCTTTTTTTATTGTGCACACCACTGTTATATCTAAAGATCCCAGAGTCAAAAGATGCTCATTTTTAGAGAGCTGGGGCCTGCTTCATCTTGCCTAAGTTCAAAGGTTCACACTAGGCATCTTTTAAAAGGGACAAAAAAGATTCCTAGGGCAAATTTTGTTTTACTCTGAAGTGAAATCTAAAACAGGGCAGAGAAATGACTTTCCAAAGGCAGAATATCTGCATGTGTAGAGGATTTAAACAGCTCAGATGCAGCTACCTATATTATAAAGATATTTATAGTGATGGAAATATGTATGTCCCACCCTGATTTTCCTATTTATGGGAACATGTTACTCATGTGATGACATCCTTTTTCTCTGTCACAGATCTGCCTGCTCCACAAGGTCTAAAATTCAAATCTGTTAGAGAAACATCTGTCCAGGTGGAGTGGGATCCTCTGAACTTTTCATTTGATGGCTGGGAGCTGGTCTTCCGTAATATGGTAAAGAAGCAGCTTAGGATGGATAGAGGCAAAAAATCCCGATCTTTCACTTATATTTAATAGTTACACTGAGTGTTCCATTTGTTACAGAAAAAGAATGATAATGGAGATATAACCAGCAGCTTGAAAAGGCCAGAGACATCTTACATGCAGCCAGGTCTTGCACCAGGGCAACAGTATAATGTATCCCTTCATATAGTCAAGAACAATACCCGAGGACCAGGACTCTCCCGAGTGATAACAACAAGTAAGCACAACCTGTTTCTGGGGTAGTGCCACCAACAAAACAGCTGCTGTTTGGTGTAGTTCAGGGAGTTTTTAAACAAAGGGAAAGCCAAGCCCTGCACTTGAATGTACAGGGAGGGGAAAAGAAAGTAGTGGAGCTGCTAATGAAGAACGCATGAGGACAAATTAATTCCTTTCCAAATTATCTGTTTGAAGGGAAAGAAAAGGTATGCTTAGCTAGAAGGTAGCAAGCAGTATACCCTTCTATTCTTTTTCACAATGTGCATCATCAGGAACTAGAGTTTCTTTCATCCTGGTGATATTTGCATGAAGAAAGTATCTAAAGGAGGGTTTCTATTGTACGGATGGGGAATCTCTCAGGGTTCTTGCTTGTCCTTCCTTTGGCAGCATCTGATGTTAATGAATTTTGATGAGTTTAATTCTGAGGAACTGACTTCATTTGACACTTTCTTCTTCCACTATAGAAAGTAAGGGAAAAATGTAAATGAAGATAAATTTCCCATAGTAAAAGCCACTTTTTTTGTTGTTTGTGGGTTTTTTGGTGTGGTTTTTTTTTGTTTGTTTGTTTTTTGTTTGTACGTTTGTTTGTTTTTCTGGGTCAGCAATTAAAAACACATGAATGTGTATGATTTTTCTGGCAAGATTTTTTTAAAACACACCTTTTTCCCTCTTTGTAACAGAACTTGATGCCCCTAGCCAGATCGAAGCAAAAGATGTCACAGACACCACAGCTCTTATCACATGGTCCAAACCCCTGGCTGAAATTGAAAGCATAGAGCTCATTTATGGCCCCAAGGATATTCCAGGGGACAGAACAACCATTGACCTCTCTGAAGATGAAAACCAATATTCTATTGGAAACCTGAGGCCACACACAGAGTATGAAGTGACACTCATCTCTCGTCGAGGGGACATGCAAAGCGATCCCATGAAAGAAGTCTTTGTCACAGGTGAGAGGATTGAATACCAATCCAAACTTCTGGGAAGGTAATGCAGCCACCATCAATGTCTCCATGCTACTTGCATCATGTTGCTCGAGTTGAAAGTTACTGCATCAACACAGAATCAGCACTTTTATAGAGGAACAGGAGAATGGAGAATGTTTTTCTAGGCCTTATATGCCTCACTGTCTCCAAAAATTATTTAGACCCTGCCACAAGTACCTAAATGTATTTTGAATACATTAAAGACATGAGAACTATGCTATTAAGTCACATAGAAGATTATCATACTCTAAGTTTAGGGTATTCTCAATGGACATTAAATCTTTACTTTAAGGAATAAATTCCTCTGAAATACTTGTTTGCTTGCTGAGCTAAATATCCCCCGTAGTTCCTATTCTGTCTAAGACCCTAATTATCTTTGTTTAAAAGCAAACCAGACTAGCAGAGAACTTTGTTTTTTTCATCCTTCTGACCTGCCAGTGTCTTCTGTGATGTTTTTAGAGATTTACTTTGCTTCTTAGTGATCCTGGGTATGTTGTATAAAAGGGTGGGTGAATGCTTTATAAAAGGGTGGGTGGGGTAGTCTAGCATGTTATCGAGGTTTGACACATTAAGGGAGCAGATTAAATGGTACACAGAGAATTACCTCCCCTTTAATTGCAAAACACAATTTTTCATTCAGAGCAGGACTTAAGTCTACTACAGATGTAAACAGTGAAAGTCCATTGAATTTCCACATAATGTTCACCTTTTGCTTTCAGCCATGAAGACAGAATGTAAACTGAACACCAATTCTAGAGTTGATATTTTCTTTTTTCATAGCAACTTCTTTCATTATGAAAGCTGAGGCACTTTTAAAGGAAAAATAGTATTTTCATCCACGTATACTTTTCACAAGCCTCGTTTGTAAAATAAAATAAAATAAATTATTAAAATTTTAAAAAATATTTTTTCTTTCCTCAGGAAATAAAATTTAAAGTTTTTCCACTGTTTTTTTTTCCCCCTCCAAACTAGTGAACTCTCATGCTGAAAGGAATGTCCCTGATGTAGTTAAGATCACAGTGGTATTACGTGAGAGAAAACTTAGCTGGGGCTTTATGGGTCATTTCACCATCTAAAAAGTATTGTCATGAGAGAATTAGTCCTATTTATTTATTGCTTGATTCATTACAGACTTGGATGCTCCACGAAACCTGAAGCGGGTGTCACAAACAGACAATAGTATTACTTTGGAGTGGAAGAACAGCCATGCAAATATTGATAACTATCGAATTAAGTTTGCTCCCATCTCTGGTGGAGACCATGCAGAGATCATAGTACCAAAGGACAACCAAGAAACTACCAGAACTACACTCACAGGTAGGGGTAGAGAAGAATTGTCACTAATATTGTGTCACTGAATTCTACTAGGGCATAGTACTGGTATGGAAAAATGTCCTTTTGGTCACTGTACATAAAGGACACATTTTGAGTACAAGTAGTCAAATTAAAATACATGTGATATGTATTTACATGCTTGCAGATGGATAACCAACCAGAGACGTGTTGTAGCCATTTTATTTCCATGTGCATCTCTGAATCCTTCTAGTCAGTTCCCTGAATTGTACATCATTATATGCCTTTGTGGCATCACATCCTCAGGCCAAAAGTCTTTTGCATGTGCTAGGGGTGGAGTTTACCATTTGCCAGTCTGCAGCTTTTCTGTGTATCTGCAAGTGGCCTTACCAGACTGTAATGCTAGATAAAGGTACTTTTTCCATGTCATGTGGATATCTATCTGCTTTTCTTCAGCAAAAGTACTACAGACTCTTAAAAGTAGAAGCCCCCTCCAACTATGCATTTGTACAGTGTCCAAAATGCAGTCTCAGTCAGTTATAATCTTTAGCCTTTGGCATGTACATGGAAAAAGATTTATTAACACCAGGTCAGCTGGAGGCTCAATTGAAACCTTGATTCTTTGCATAAATAGGATGCACGTATCTTACCTTGCATACATTCAGGCTTCATTATTTAATTTTATATTCTATGGACAGGAACTCATGCTTCTATTCCTTATCTCTTAGGTTTGAGGCCTGGAACTGAATATGGCATTGGAGTGACAGCAGTGAGAGAAGACAGGGAAAGTGCTCCTGCTACCATTAATGCTGGCACTGGTGAGTAGCTTGATCTTCCTTTGTGCTCTGGAGGAAACAGGAAGTCAGGTGGAGTCACTCTGATGGTTCTTTCCTTTCCAAGTAGTGCTGTAAGAAACATTCAATGGCCAAAAAACTGATTGGACAAAGAGCACAGCCTTAGTGGTTGCACTTGGGCTGATCCCGTTCAAGTCCAAGCTCTTTCTCACAAGCCCCATTTCCCAGGTAAATTGTCCAAAAACTCAAAGTCTGCCTCTCATCCATGCACTGACTGCTGAAATGAGTGTAAGTGGAGAAATTTGTTCTAGTGTGGTTTGTCTGTAAAAGAGAATTTCATCTTCCTATATCTATATCAAACAGGCCTTCAAACCTCCAAAAGATGCCGAGCTGTTGCTAAGCACCCAGTATATATGTTGCTCTGCCTATAGATGCCTGAAAAACTGTCTCAGGGCTGTTCAGAGACAACTCATCTTTACTTTTTTAACCTTCAGATCTTGATAACCCCAAGGACTTGGAAGTCAGTGACCCCACTGAAACCACCTTATCCCTTCTCTGGAGAAGACCAGTGGCCAAGTTTGATCGTTATCGCCTCATTTATGTTGGCCCCTCTGGAAGAAAGAATGAAGTGGAGATCCCTGTGGACAGCACCTCTTTTATCCTTCGAGGGTTGGAGGCAGGGACAGAATACACCATCAGTCTGGTGGCAGAGAAAGGCAGACACAAAAGCAAACCCACAACTGTCAAGGGTTCAACTGGTGAGTAGCAGCTATTGAGGAGTGCCATACACCAGGTATAAATTCATCTGATTTTATAAGCCATGTCTGGGGAATTACTTAAAAACCTTGAGTGCGTGCGGGGCAGAGGTAGCTCTAGCTAGCATGATAGATTTAACTGAGATATTTCCCAGTTGTGTATTTCCCTACTGTGTTTAGCTCCATGTTCTCCATAATTTCTTGCTTACCATTTGAGAAAACTCAAAAAGAATGCAGCTATTTGTCTTGCAGGAAATGAAGACATCATCCTTTGTTTTAAATGAGGTTGGTATTTTGTGCATCATGTATTGTAATTTGTTTTGTTTTCCACGGCCAAAAACTAAGTGCAACAAGAACATGATTAACATTGCTTGTACCTTCCTAATGAATTCTCTTCACAGCATGCCTCCACCCATCATGCTTCAGCAGGGTCAACAGGGCTGTGGTGTTGCCCTTCTTCAGTTTACTCATCCAAAAGGCAGAAAGACTGCTGCTACAAATCTGGTTACAGTCACCATCTCTATTGGATACAGTGACTGCTACATATGGCTACAAAGAAAGGATACATTTCTCTCATCTCCATTTGTACCAGCCAACCACTATCAGTGGCCCACTTGTCAATAAGGTTTTATTCTTTGGGAAACATTTTGACACAAAGTTTGTTACATACAGAATTGTACTTCTCTGTAGAACACAAGGCCCTAAATTTATAGGTGCCTTCAGGCTAAATCCTGTGAGGCAAAGCCTTGACTGCTCTAAGTAAGCAGAGACAGTGAAATCAGAATCAACTGGGCAGCGATTATTGTCCTTAGCAGATATTAAGATGTTTTTCCTTTTCTCTCCAAAGATCACCAATGAGACAAACACATGCCAGAAGCTGTGGATTTTACAGATTAATAACTATACAGTTTAATCAGTCAAAACTGGTTTCAAACTCACTGGTAGTGCTCATGCCAGCAGAAGCTTTGAATGCTTTGTGGAGCCAAGCAATCCAGTACAGCAGGATTCTATGGGTTGGTGTAAACTACAGAAAACTATTAGTACTGAGTAACTCTTTTGATGCATAAGTCAGGCCTGTGTTCAACATAAAAAATACAGAAGTCTTGAGACAAACACAGGCAAAAGGAAGTCAAAGGTTTATGTGGTAGGAGTAAGCAGACTTTGATTTTTATGAACTTATCTGTTTCCTCATCTATCTGAAGTACTGAAGACAGTACTCTCAAAGGCAGTGTGCATACATAGTGAAAGCAGAAACAATGTGCTATGCAATTTCCAGCATCATCTGCCAAAGTCTCATGAGGCAGTTTCTTTCTACTGATGTGGTTCTTCTGTTTGGTTGGTTGGTTGTTTTTTGTTTTGTTTTGTTTATATATATATATGTACATAAATTCATTCATCTGGTCAGTGTATTTGGTTTAAATGTTTCCTCAGAGCAGCCAGTAAACAGAGTTCTCTGCAGTGGGCTCAAAAGAATCAGCAGCTGTAGCTGACATAACCTGTTTCTGTGACCTTCCTCCTGAGTAGGAACAGACAAATCCAAACACAGGGAGGCAAAAACACTCTGTAAGCCTGGGGACTATAAGAAGACAGGTGTCTTCTTCAGTTTACTTTTTCATCTGCTCTCAAGTCAGTCCTCTTTATCCATGCTCCTACTCCTTGAGAGGTCCTGAAGTCCTCAGGCTAAACCAAGCAAACTTGTTGTTCCGCCCTATCTTGCAGAGCTTGAGGGGACCTCAGGCCCATTGCACTGCTGGACCGAGTACTTGGAGCAAGCAGGACAAGAGGAATGACTGAAGGGAAAAAAGCCAGTAGCACAGTTAGGACTGGACCATCTCTTTTTGACGGGTGAAGGAGACAGTTGGGCTTTTTAGAAGGCCATGTACCATTCCTGTTAAATGAGGCAGCCAGGGACCACACAAGGGCTGAGAGGTTTTGTTCCAGAATTTAATTTTCTTCTCCAGTCTACCAGTTTTTCATCTTATATTCTTCCCAGCCTCTTGATGGTTCAGTCAGGCTTCTCTGCCTGCAGATATTCAGTTTTCCACATGAATTTTTTATTTGTTTGAATCATAGAGAATTTTGTATCAGAGGGTGAAGCTTCTTCCAGCACCAGAGATGAAGATCTTCTGTTGGTGCCCCCTCTCCCCTCTCACATTTCTCCTCTTAACTTTTTATGTATATCAACTCTCTACACACAGACAGACAAAACATTCAGAGCTCATGAACCTCTAGCAAAGGATATGTACCAAAATATTCTATATTATAGCCTGGAAGCTTTCTGTTGCTTCTGCTTCTTCAAGTGCAGCTCAAGTGACAGAGGTTTTTTTAAGGGCTATCACATGATTGTGCATTCAAGGGATGGTGAAAAGGATAAAGTGAACCATTTGATAAACATAGGTTTTGTTTTACTGGGAAGACTGAGTATTTCACACAGTTATTTGCTTGTTT
The DNA here is from genome assembly GCA_038090715.1 of Florisuga fusca. Classification (NCBI taxonomy): domain Eukaryota; kingdom Metazoa; phylum Chordata; class Aves; order Apodiformes; family Trochilidae; genus Florisuga; species Florisuga fusca. Next base: position 131,617 of record JAAWXA010000096.1, read on the forward strand.
GTTTCTTTGTAGCTCTATGTAGTCTAACCCCTAATGCAAGCAAAGTCTCCTGAGCCAGAGCAGCTTTCTGGCTCTGGAAGCTTTCTTGCTCCAATGGGCTAAGAGATGCAGGGGGATGCACTGAGGGACCTTGTAGTCTTGAGGGTAACAGATCACTGCTTTAGTGGCTCGCGGTATGTGAATGGAGGAATCTACAGTAGTTTTGTGGTGGAGCAGAAGGAAGTATCTTTGTCAGCCAGGCCCCCTGCAGAAACCTCCCTGTTCAGAGAATCCTTAGGTGGTATGACTGATGGCCTCCAAGCTAAGACTTCCTATAAAATCAAGTTGTATGGACTGGCTGGAGAACAGCACTCTTCTCCTCTAGAAGCTGTGGCTACAACAGGTACCTCCTTTCTGTTATTAATAAAGATACCATAACTAGGGTACTGTTTAGTTTTTAGGGGTCTCACCCAGCATCTCACTGAGGTTATGGTGTAGGACCACTTCATAAATCAAAGAAAATTAGTCATTTTATTAGTTGGAGGAACATTTTAGACAGCATGTTTTGAGAAAGTTACACTGAATTAACAGCTAATCTGTAGGGTGAGCATGTGACCCAGCTCTGAGGAAGCTGAGAAGTTCGACTGCAGCTTTGTTCTTTCTTGCTCTGGTTCTGGAACCCTGCCTGTATGGCACGATGTGGGTCCTGGGGGAGGATGGCTGGTAATACATCAGGCATGAGAGGCCTATGGAGAAAAAATGAGTGGACATTAGAGAAACCAAGTGCCAACCTCAGATTCCACTGCTGAAGTACACAGATTGTGCAGCAACTACTGATGAATCGTGGATGTGATACTGTCTTGCCTCTGGAAGTGAGGTGCACACAGGAGAATGGCTTGGAGAAGTAACTTTTCCATTCTGCTGAATGTTTTAAAGAATATTTATGGTGTTTACCAGAGGCCCTTGTCTGGTTTGTGTCAGTCCCTCTTCCTTTGCTGGCTTCTACTAATCTTTGATCGCACCACCCATTTTTAATACAAACTCAAACATCAGGAAGAATGATTAGGTGAGGCAGGTCAGTAGGAAACTACAATGCTGACCACTGAGAAAATGCATTTGCCAATAAAGATTGTCCTTTTCTTCAGCTGATTCCTCTGCTAAGATTACATGGAAGCTGACTTCAGTATGAGGATTTTATGTGGTAGCTACAATTGTATTTCTGGCTTGCAATATACTGCAATGATTTCTTTATGAAATTCAGAGGTGCACAGTCACTGTGAGCCCAGTTTAATCAGCTGGTTGAGAGAGGGGAAAGCCATTTAGCCAAAGGGGTCTGAAAACAACACCAATACCTTGGTAGGCCCTTGTGTCTTACAGAGTGCTTAAGCTGATTAGAGGCTCCGTGGTAAAATTGGCTGATAGCCCCTCTTGGAAAATAATACAAAATTCAAAATACAGAAGCAAGAAGTAATACAGAATACTGTTTGCTCCATCCCAAATAACAGGAAATGTCCTGGCAGGACATTAACATTCTTTTTAGTAAAACTGCCAGTGAAGCATTACAGTGGAATTCCTCAAAAGGCCAGCAGCAGCACTATAGACGTATTTAGGACACATTCAGCCTGAAGAGTTTACTAAGAGGATGAGATTGAGAAGTATTTCATTCTGACAAAGTGCATATGTTTGTTGTCCTTGCAGTTTCCTTTCTACATAGCTTCTGGCTCTTTGGCATCTACTATTCATTCATCTTGCCATCATGAATCATTCTATTTGTCATCCACCCACCTAGGACTTCTAGAGCTCCCTTTCTCTTTTCCCTATCTATTTACCTCGTTGCTAAGTCAAGTGTTTGGACTCTATTGGTAGTGTTATGCTATAGTTTGAGTCTTTTCCATGTTTCTATTATCTGTTATAGTACTCTAACTGCTAAACAATGAACACTGATGGTGGTATTAGAGTATTTTCCTTGTATTCATATTATTTTCATTTTTATATATGTTGTATGTTCATACAGAAAGCCAAATGTTCCTCCATCACACATAGACTTAATGTGGGGTATGTGCATTTGTATCTATGTGTAAAGAGCAGAGCACTAGTTTTCATCCACAAAATAATAATATTCAGAACTACATCTGTTAAAAAAAAAAAAAGAAAAGAAAAAAACAAAGAAAAAAATAGAAAAAAAAAAAAAAGAAAAAAAAAAGAAAAAAAAGAGAAAAAAAAAAAAAAAAGGGAAAAAAAAAAAAAAGCTAATGATACTATATGTAATTAAATATGGTCCATAAAACAATCTGTACATGGCAACTTCCTGTGTCCTTGTCAAAGTTGTCAATAATGTTAACCCACTTGTGACAATGAAATTCTGAATCAAAATACCAGTTGGGTGGCTGGTACCTCAATTTTTATATATCGCAGTCAAACTGTTGATGTATTTCCCATTCAGGTTAGAGAAACCAAGGACGTGTAGTCATACTCTAACTGGTAGGAATCTGGGAAAAGTGACAGTAGGCGTGGTCAGGTAAAAGGAGGGAAAACGAGAAGCCAATTTTGACTAACATTATACAGGGTTGTCTTAGGGATCTTCAGTATCAGGAGCATAATACTAGCCTTCATCTTTTATTTTTCCCTTGCATTTTTGCATGTTTTGTCCTCAGTTTCCAACTCGGAGTGCCTGGTAGTTTACCAGGGGGGACCATTCCCAGCATGGAGATGTACCTGTGTAATGCACTGCTGCCCTTTCCTCCCCACTCATCTGTTCACTCTTTCTGTGAATGTCTTCTGCAGAAATACTCCACAGTAAAGCCCAGATACCACCACACGTGTTAAATAGACAACCTCAAGGCAGAACAAGTACCAGTGCACTTGCTTGATGCCATAGATTTTTGCTTGTGCCCAGAATAGGAAAAAGCTTGTTGGCATCTACTCATGCACAAGCAGCTGAGAGCCACAGAAGGCTCTCAGTTCCACACTGCATGTCATCCCAATTTGGTCCATGAGCTTGGTCACCCTGCTGCAGTCAGATAACAGTTCTGACTGTCCATTTACTGAGAAAGAGTAGCACGTTCGTCATGCTGGTGATTACCACTGCAGCTCTGCTGGTGTGATGGCAACATGCCTGTCTTTAGGTTGCATCATATGGAGAGCCTGGTTCAGATCACAAGTTGGGGTAATTCAGGGAGGACCCCTACATAAGTGAAGGATATCAATGATTTATGTAAATACAAACCACTGTTTGACTGACAGGCTTCTCTCCTTCCTGGAGGTGAGCAAAAAGCAATGGTTTTGTACCTGTATTTTTCCCAAGAGTGTATTTGCAAGATAATATTTCTGCATCTATCTTAAAAAAAATTTAACTGATCTTTCTCCTCTACAAACTTTTTTTTTTTCTTTCCTGTAAATTTGGAGACAGATAACAAATCCTGGCTACATATTTGTGCTGATCTGATTCATGGCGTTAGATGATTTGTGCTCTCTTAATTGAATGCAAGTGGAGCATGAAAGCAAGGCAGTAGTTGAGGTATGAAATGATCTGGTTTTCCACTAGTGAGGAGATAATTTTTCATGTCAGAAAAATCACCTGCCTGTTGCCTTGCAGCGGGAATCAGAAACACATTCTCTGTGATCTCTATAGTTCTCAGATTTTCAGAATCTGGCTGTGCTACAGGATGTGTTCACAGATCATTCAGCATGTTAAAGGCCAAAATTTTTTCCTTTCCATTTCTTTGGATCTCTTTAAAAAAAATTTTCACATGTACTTTCTGTCCTGGTTTTTAGGTAAGGATGTGAGTTCTTCCCTGCCTTTTTCAAAAATTCTGCATGCATCCAGATGAATAATTCCCCCAAGCCTGTTTTTGGTTGGATAGCATAAGATTGAACATGTTTTTAATGTGGCTGTTTTCTCAGTCTGGATTTGGATATGTCTGCAATGTTTGGTATGTGTTCCCTTTATGATTTGTAGCAGAAGCAATACCTGATGTGCTATAGGTAGGGTAGAAGGCATGTTTGAGAGACTTAGGGTTCAAATCTTCAGTGATGTAAATTAGCAAAGTTCTTTGGAGGTAGTCAAGGTGTCTGGATTTACATCAACTGAGGATGTGCCCATTTCTCTGCTGGAAGCGTTTCAGCTGGTCTCTGAGTTTAATGATTATTGCTCTGGATCTGCAAGGTAGTATGGCTGTGTGAGAAGCATGCTGTGCCTGCTGATGCTACCTGTGCTTGAGGCCTGGATTAAGTCTCTAAAAAAAAAGTACCCATCTGTTTTTTCTATTCTTAGAGTTCTTTAACTCAAAACACACAAACTGTTTTGTAGCAGATGTTAGCTGTATTTCTGGTATATTTCAGGGTTTATTATCAGGAAATTTCAACTTGTAATTTACCTCTGCTTAGTACATATAGTCACAACACCTGAAGAATCAATGAAACAGCTTTTAATCCTACCAGTCCTGCACCTACAGAGCAAAATTATTTAACAAACCCCAGCACTGATTCTCATTCTTTGCTTTTGGTGCCCACTAACCTTCCCATCTCAGAACCCACTGGTGGTCTTCTTGAACACAGTATAACTCACACTTTCAGGAGTTTCACCCTGTCTTGGGCAGGACAGGTTGAGATATTTGATCAGTTCTTTATCACTCGGTAAGACCTGTCCAGTTTAAACAGAGCACAGGAAATCTTTTCTTACTGCTTTTCCACTAAAGAAATGCTAGGCTCTGTGAGTGATGCCTTTCCTCTTAGTTTTGCGTTGGGTTTTTTTGTTTGTTTGTTTTCTTCCTTTTGCATGGGTCAAAACTCTTATTGCTGTGGAATGGGAGCCCCATGCAGCTTTTAGTGATGCAGCATCAATTCTCTCTTTTCAAATTGCATGCAAAGAGAGACATTTATGCATCTGCTATTTATGAAGCACATGAAAATAGCAAGATGCTGCAGTTATTTTTCTGGATTGTGGTTCAAACACATGAAAGACTGCAAAGAGGTCAAGTTTGTTGCATTGGCACAGAAGTGATGATATCAGAGAAAAAAAAGATTCTAATACATTGGGAGTATAATTTTCTGTGGAAACAGACCTATAACCACAGGGCTCAGTTCAGTAATGATCAAACTACCAGTGCAGAAGCTCATACCTGGAGAACCTATCTGGAGCCTAAAGTCTGTACCTGTCCTAAATTCACAACATAAGGTAAAATATTTGCATAGAAACACACAGATTATTTCACAGGTACTCTAAGGCTACAGCAGTCTCACCTCTGAATAGTTTGTTCTCTCTTTTTTTATTTTTTAAATAAGAAACATCATCTCCTTATATCATTTTCCATGACCTTGTTACTGTTTTCTCATATATGTTGGATGCTTTATGGGTGAAGCTTTTGGATGGCTCCAACAGTCCAAGTTGGTGCATGAGTTTGTATGAGAATCTCTTGGTCCCTCGAGAGCATGATGGGGTTGTGTGTGTTTCAGACATGGATGAGAAACTAACCGGAAGAAAAGCAACTCTGCATCTTGGAGGCAAGTGAAACTGAGCACTTTTCAGAGAAATCTGAATTCTTTTTAAGCTGTGATGTTTACTGAATAATTTATTATAATCAAGCTTTCATCTAGAAGATTCTATTTTACAATAATCTAGCAGACTCTACTTTACAATAACTGATTTGTTTTCAGTTTCATTTTAAGAAAGTGTATGTTTTATTTGTTTCTGTTGCCAACAAAAGGTCATAATTTCTGATATAACCAGTTCCTTTCCTATCCTGCCTTCTTTTTTTTTTCAGCAAGAGTATTATTTTAATAATATTTATATTTTACCTCAATGAGTTTCATTTCTGTTCCTGATAAAGCAAAAGAGCTCTGGATTATTTTTTTTTTCCCCTTAATTGACCATAATTGCATTATTTCATAAACAATTTCCTCTTTCTAACAGGATGGGAAAAGCTCATCAAAACTGCTGCGTTCTTGAGCAGTAGCAATTTGCTATACACAAGTGAATCTCACTGAAGATAACTGATTGTGAGTGCCCAGCTTCATGCTGCCCAGGCTGCGCAGCAGTAATAAAATAAGCATTCTGATTTTACAGGGGCAAAATTTATACAATTGTTGTTGCTGACTTAATTTGATTTTACTCCACAGCCCCTTTACCATTTTGCTTACAATATGCATAAAGCTTGAAGTCTACAACTGAAAAATCAGATCTATTTCCCTTTGTGTATTATCTCTTATAAAAACTTAGTTGTGCAGATTGGGATAGTTCTTCTTACAATAATACTTCTGTGTTGATGATATAAGTAAATATGAAAAGTGCTAGGAAATCATTGCAGCCCTCATGCCCATCAATAAATCATTTAGCAAGATTTTCCATGTAGAAAAAACCAGGTATTACTCTAGCATTTTTCCATTTAACTGCTAATTTCAATGAATCAGCTGTATTTGCTCATTTGACAGAAGACTTCCTATTTTTACTGAGAAAACCTAGAATTCTAGATTTAACAGCATCAGAGAGTCAGTTATGATAATTCCCAACTTTCTTGGCCACCCTTGTGATGGCTTATGAGAATGTTGAGTTCTATGATGCAGATTTCAATTCTAGATTATCAATAATTCTGAAAACCCAGGCTTAGCTGCCTCCAGGAAGTTTTTGTGGACAGAATAAGAAAATAAACTGAAGACATTCATACATGGAAGAATTTTCCCTTTCTTTATTGTTTTAGATTAGAAATACTTTGGAAGAATAAATAGCATCCTTCATGTGAATACAATTAAAATACTAAACATCTGAATCCCAACCACTGGAAACTCAGTGTTGTCCTACCCTTACAACAAGCATCATTGCAATATTCACAGTTGCTTCATAACAGCAAACACTGTCAATAATGTGGTAAAGTAGCTGCAGTAATACTTACATGCCTCACAGGGAGTTGTAATTAATGTTTGCAAAACACTTGCAGCTATAAGATGGTCTATAAGCTGCTTTCTGTAAGCAGTCTTTTAGCACTTACATGGTTATTATTTGATAGTTCTTTTCCTACTGTTCTGTTTTGCCATGTCTCTGGAGAGACTTTACAAGTTACCTGGGGCAGTTGAAAATTAAATGTATGTGTGGGTACATCTCTGTGTCACTGACTATGAGTGACATTCATTGACATGGACCATCATTAAATAATACATTGTCACCACTAGTCTGTAATTTGAGTAACTGCTTGACTCTCTGTCCTTATTCAGAGGAGGAACCTGAGCTTGGAAAATTATCAGTATCAGAGACTGGTTGGGATGGTTTCCAGCTCACCTGGACAGCAGCCGACGGGGCCTATGAGAACTTTATCATTAAGGTGCAGGAGTCTGACAATCCTGAAGCCACCCAGAACATCACAGTCCCCAGGGGACTGCGCTTTCTCAACGTTACAGGCCTCAAGGCCAACACACCTTACAACATAACACTTCATGGTGTCACTCAAAGCTACAAGACCAAACCTCTTTCTGTTGAAACCATGACAGGTACCTTTTCAAGTCACTCCTCCAGTCCCACGGCTCCCTTTTTGTGCAGCCAGGCCTGTGAGCCAGACCTATTGCAGCTGCTTGGCGAAGCTTGCTCACTTGGTTGGCATTGCATGGAGTGCACTGAAATCATTAAAGCTTGGCTGAACATCTCTGGCTTGGAAATGTCTCCTGATCAGTCTTTCCAATAGGAGTCTCAGTGTCCCCATGAAGTCCTTCACTTTTAGGGATTCTTTTTCCCCCCCACACCTTAGAATGTTTTTTTTTGTTCCCTTTACCCACATTTCTGCTGGTTGACACTAACAGCAAAACTAAGATGTCTTTTGTGTATGATTGGGAAAGCCCAGGATGCCTTGTCAAATTATAAAAATATATTCTTTATAGCCCTGATAATCAAAGCACAAGGGCATGTTTAGTTTTTACTTTAAGAAGCTACCTCGGAAATTACAAGCTAGCTTCTGTATAAAGAGAAACTTGAGTTTGTGCATCTCAAGGACAAGGACGAGATACCTCCTGTATGTTCACATCTAGAAAATAGGACAAATTAATCTCTGTCAAGGGTAGTATCATGTATTAAGCCATAAAAAGCTGTTAAACAGTGTGATTGGTCTGAACGAGATGTAGTGCAAGAAGACCAAGTTCAGCAGAACTACCCTGGCATAAAATCAAAAGAAGGAAGGCAAGCCCTGCATTTAAACTAATCAAAAGCCACAAAAATAATTTTCTGGCTGGTATTGTGAAAGACAGCAGTTTTAAACAAAACCTTATCATGAGCTTGAACTATGAGAGGTAAATATATATTTGTCTATCCTCTATGGTTCACTGATTCTTCCAGGTGCTATGATCCTTGGTAATGAACAGGATATGAATTATTTGGCAATAAAGGGACACCAATGATTCTTCCAGTAATTTGTTTAGACAATGTCTGCTGCCTCTGGGCTTTCTTACAGACCGTTGCAACCTCCTGTGGTGTTGAGGTAGCCAGAGCTTGTTCATATCTTATGGCTCCAAGAAGATATTACCCAGCAAAAAAGGGGTATAAAGGAATACATAAGAACTAAAAAGAATAAAAAAGCAAGATGCAATAGAGGTTGCTTGTTTCATTAATGCTTGAAGCAGCCTGGCTTAGGTAGAAATATATCTGACACAAGGCCTTTGGCTGTGTTCTGCTGCAGGCTGGAAGTCCTGTGCTTTGAGAGTCCTGAGTGTGAGCTGGTAGCAGATCACCATTGTAAACAGACAAATGTGGCTAGACAAAGGAAGCTGAACAGGGACAAGCAGACTTCATGGGTGTCATGTCTAAATATGCAATGTATCCTCCTTTTATTAACTTAATGAAAACAGCAGAAGACGCCCTGCTGAGGTTTTCCCTTCACTTTTTGGGCAACGCTCAGCACCCGGCTTTTCAAAATTTTCCCTTCTGGAGACTTCCAAATGTCAGAATTTTCTAAGCCTTCCTGTAACACACTAAGGGATGTCTACAGAGAGGAAGAAACCCCAAGGCAGCTATCACTGTTTTGCATTTTGTCCCCAGCTCCAAAATGACATGCCAGCTTTCATTGGATTAAGCTGAAAGGGAAAGTAGAAGAGCAAAAAACCCACAACTTTTTCCTTTGGATAAAACAATAGCCCTGATTTTAGCTTCTCCTAAAACTGGAAGCTGATGTTTCCAAATGCCATGGGGGCTTTTAGAAAAGTTCTTTTGCATCTGCTTTCATACTCAGACCTCAAAGACACATGGCTGTTCCTGGAGGTAAAGAGAAATAACCATAGGTTTTTTTAAATTTTATTTTTCTTATTTAACATTTTGAGATGCTTTGTTTTCCTTTCTTCCCTTTACTACCTGTCTGCTTGTAGGAAGCTTTTACTCAAACCCTGTTGTCCAAGGGCAGCTTGGAGTGCTGCCAGCATGAGTAGAGAGAAGCACAGCATTTCTGAGCAGGAGGAGGTACAGGGATGTCCCCTTCTGACCAATGTTGTTTCCCTCCTCAGGAGTATACCCAGAAGTTGTTGAGCTAACCGTTTCTGACATTACTCCTGAAAGCTTCAACCTTTCTTGGACAACCACCAATGAGGACTTCGACATCTTTACTATTGAAATTATTGATTCTAACAGGTTGCTGGAGCCCATGGAGTTCAACATCTCCAGCAATTCAAGAACTGTTCATATCTCAGGGCTTTCCCCCAGCACTGATTTTATTGTCTACCTCTATGGGATCTCTCAAGGTTTCCGCACACAGGCAATAAGTGCTGCAGCTACCACAGGTATCTAAAACCTATCTCACTGCTAACTTTCCTTTCTTCTAACTCTTCCTTACAGGTTGTGCCCCTTTCCTTGCCCTCAGTCTACCCATTATCAAATCCTCTGCCTCATTGCTTGACACCTTCTAAGGAAATCCTGCCGGAGACATTTTGAACTGTTAATCCGTCATCCCATCCAGCAAAGTCAGTCAATCACATTGTGATGTAATCTCATTCATACAATAAGTTTGCTCTTGTTCAAACTGTAAGGTTGGGGCAACCTCTGATACAGATGAGAAGCTAAAATAAATTTTCCAAGAACAAAACTGGGAGATGATGAACTATTTCAGCCTTGCAATGTGTTTGCGTCTGTCACACTGCAGAGAGGCAGAGAGACACTATTTCTCTCAGATAAGCTGATTCCGAGATACAGTTTTTATCTGGAGTCTCTAAATAAACTTTGGGCACGTTTCATTCTGTGGCAGCAGACTTCTAGAAGACAGATGCATTGCTTGAATTCAGCTTCAGAATTCAGTTTATTTTGGCTGAGAGGTTGAAATAGCATATTTGGTTTCATGTTGATGAATTAGTTTTTGGTTATTGTCACATAGCACATCTCTAGTTGACAGTTTTCCCGGAAAAGACAAGGAAGTCAAACATTCAATGTGCTCTGGGCAATTACAGGATGTAAGTGGAAGGAGAGGACTAGACCAGGGAAGCAGAACGTGCATTCTCACAGTAGGCAGATAATACTCGGGTTATGAGCATTTTATGTCTACCAGATTTTGCCCACTGACATGATCTTAGAAAAAGTTTTCATAGCAACTTATCACAACAATGGATTAATGAGATCAGTGACATGAAACAGAATATTGATATTCAGTGATCAGATAATACACAGCTGCAGTTTCTAGTTTCAGCAGATTGTGAAAATCCTTGCTGAATTATGGGTAACATTGGCTGCGTGACTGCAGGGGTGGTGGTATGAAAAACACTGAGAAACACAAGGCTAGATGACCTTTGGGGCTTGTGTGAATTCAAACTTTTGTATTATTTTATTTTGTTGCTTTGGGTTTTAATAATTGCCATCCATTTCCTTTTGTTTTTCTTCCCTTAGTAGAGGTACCTCTCCTTAGCAAATTTATTTTATCAAATGCTACCTCAGACAGAGTGTCACTCATGTGGGAAGCACAGGACAATGTCTTTGACCATTTTATTCTAGAAGTCAGAAGCTCTGACTTCCCTTTGGACTCCCTGGTGCACACTGTGCCAGGGGCTTCCCAGCGCTGTGTAGTCACCATCCTGAAAGCTGCCACTAATTACACTGTCCAGCTCCATGGTGTAATTGATGGGCAAGGTGGTCAGACCTTGACAGCACTGGCAACAACAGGTATTTCATGGTTTCACCTCCCAGGTTTGCTTTTTTCTTTCTTTTCTTTTGACGTCCACCAAACTGCTCTAAAACGTGGCTCCAACTCTCCATCAATCCTTTGGTAAATTATAGGATGATCGCTAGCAGGGGAGGCTTTAAAACTCTGAGCTTGAGAATGCTTGGAATAAGAGAGATCTGAGACAATGGAAAAGGCTGAAAAAGTGCCCCAGAATTAAGGGAGCTAGTAGTAAACCGTAATTGGTTTCTTTATATATACACTTCTCTGCAAGTTCTGTGTATATATAATTCACTTGCTCCATATGGTTGATATTTTTCACAGAGTATCTTTGCACTTGATCTGGAATAAAGTTCTTCTTCACCCTGTCCTCACTTGCTGTGATGTGGGTAGGAGGCCTTCATGTCTTTATCAGCCTGGAGAGGCACCTGCATGCCATTTTGGTTCTTTGTTCTTAAAACCAAATGTCTTCCAAGAAATTTGCATCTCTTGTGGGAGTTTCATGCAGCATGCTAAATGACCAACCAAAACTGCATGGAATGGTCTGTACAGATTCTGATGGTTTCCAGATTCTACTCAGCCTAGTATTTTTATATGTTCCCATCAGAAAGCAGGGCTCATTAAGGAAGTTCTCTCTTTCATGATGGTAGGCCCATCACTCTCTCACTTTTCTTACTGTCTTTGAGTCTCTAAAACCTGCCTTGTTTCATTGAATGCCGAAGCTTTTAATGTGGTGATGGTGATTCCAGGATGGCAGGAGATCAATGAGATGTGCCCAAATAGATAATTTCAACTTCTTTTGCATGTAGTGTTCTCTGGAGTCTGGGTGTCATGATGTGAACATGCCTGACTGGATGCAAGCGGCATGTGAAGGAATGTGGCCATCTCAGGATAAGGTTGGAAAGGACTGGTTTGTCCTCTCTAATCTGCATGTGGGGCTGATGGCTCCATGCTCAGTTTCACTGTGTTCTCAACCCAAACCTCTTTGCTTTGTGGATATTTTCTCATCTCCTCCCCTGTCTCCAAAAGAACCATGCTTGCATGGTGACATCTTCACTGTCAGCCATGAAGGCATTGATGGTCACTGGTTGACAGCATGCCAGCAGCATGTGTCCTTAATTGGGGCCACTTGGATTCACCTCTTCCTAGACAATTCCAGAGAATTTAAAAGTCTTGCAATGAGGGATGGGAGTAAAAGTTGGAACATCTTGCAGCAGTTCACCTTTTAGTTAAAAAAAGGATTTCATTATTTCACTGTTCTTTTTGTCAATGGAATACAGCTTTCTTACTTTTCTCCCAGCATGAATCACTTCCATAGTTACTTTCTGTATCTCACTGGCTGCATTTCCCAAGGTGTTCTTGGTTTATACTCAATTGGCAAGACATAAAATAGAAAATCAGGCCTGTGAGCAGGCACAGGCTTTTCTGACCACCTGACTGATTGGGTCATGTTTGTAGTCTCTCTGTGCTCTAATGAATTTTTAATAATTTCATGCTAAATTGGATAGCTTTAAAGCAGGGGGGGGTAAGGAGCTCTCCCTCTCCCATGGCCTCAAAGCCAAGTTTCTCCCTTGGTAGGGGAAAGATGTGATATTGAATTTCCTCTATCAGAAAAGCCAAGTTTTTGCTTCTTAAAGAAGTTCCCTGACAACTGGGCAGTCAGAAGGGAGAGCAACAGCAGAATTTTTTTTGTTTTTGTTTGGGTTTTTTTTTGTTCGTATTTACTTCCACCAAATAGATATTCTCTGATTGTGCCTAACCAGAGAACAAGGAACACCTTATCTGTGTAGTCCAGAGAGCTTTTGGCTTGACATTAGTGCTGAGATAATCACTGTTAGGATTGAAGCCCCTCATAAGTTAAAAATAAATGTATCTGCAACTCCAGGCAACAGAAAGACAAAACAGGAGCTAAACTGAGATTTCAGGGTTTTCTGTTTTGGTCTTGCCTAATTCCTGCCTGAATTGTATTTTATGATCTTTGGAACTGCTGTGGGTTTATATTCCCACCAAATTTCCAGCATGAAGTTCCTGCAATTTCTATGGATTTACCACAGAACTCTGCAGTGCTGGTGCTTCTGTAAATCAGGCCCATGTTTCATTAGGAAAATTGGGATTTTTAAAGGAAATTGAAAGAAAACGGGTATTAAAAGTCAACACTAATTTCAGAGGCTTCTTTCCAAAACCGTACGCAAAAAGTTCTTGCAATGTTCCTTTTTGGTTTGTTTCATTTTTGTTTCTTCAACCACTGCAAATCAAGGGTAAAGCATTTACCCTTATCTTTAAGCACCTCTAAACCTCCACCACTAACCTCCAGCCCCTGGAGTGATGCTGTCTCTTGACCTGTGTTCCTCTCTCCTTCAGAGCTTGAGCCACAACTGGGCACACTCACACTCACAAATGTTACCCCCGACAGCTTCAACCTCTCATGGACCACCAGGAACAGGCCTTTTCCCAAGTTTGTCATACATGTTAGAGATTCCTACGCAGCACAGGAACCATGGGAGCTCACGGTGGCAGGAGGTGCTCACAGCACTCACATCTCAGGCCTGCGAGATGACACTGCCTATGACATTAACATTAAGGGGAACACCAAGGCAGGTGTTCACACAGAGCCCCTCACTGCTTTTGTCATGACAGGTACCTGCTTAAAGTTTTGCAGTCTAAATAGACTTTTGGAGTTATAAAAAACATCTATTCCAGCATGGAGACAAAAAAAGGACTCTTTACAGCACTGAATATCTTGTCCAGCAACAGAGGATTTGTTTGCAAGCTTAATACAAGAATGGGTCATGTTGACAATAATACCAAAATTTCTGGGAGGAGCATTAGTTTTAAGTGAGGTAAGAGCCCTCTGGAGTCTTTCTCCAATGTCTAATACTATTTTTTCACTACCGAATTTTGAGGGGAAACTTGCCTAATACTCAGCAGTTACGCATGAAGGATCTGGAGAGGACTGAACTTTTTAAGAATACTTCCTGTCCTGAGATATCCCCTCAACACATCCCTTACGTTTAAATATTTTGGCTAGATTTTGACTCAGATCTGTGTACACTGCATGCCTTCTAGTTGATCAAATAAATGCCACAGAGTTCACCGTCTATGTATCATGTGGCCAGCATGTGCTACTAGGGCTTGATTGCATAGACATATGGATGGCCTGCATAGGATTAATGGAGGAACTGCAGCTTTCCCTTTTTTCCTCTCTTCATTACCGTGCAGTGGGAACAGCAGCTGCAGTAGCAGTGTCTCTCATATCATCTGAGGTGTTGGTTTCTATGAAAGGCAACATCCATGACCATTTTCCTTAAGGCAAACGGTTGCATTTTGCACCAGCTCTGATATACCCCCTGATGACATTCAGTCATGCGCGCACAAGTGCGCAACCCTGCTTTCAAAACCCCTTCTTTTCTATTCCAGTAAAGCACAAATGCTTCCTTTTTGAAAATAAACCATGGACATGGATATTTAAAGAGTAAGCTTCTTACAGCTAGGTAAAACACAGCAGAAGGATATGCCAGCTGTTCACATAAACCACTCAACACCTATTCCAGGAAATAATTTCAGCATTTTGGGACCTTAATTTGTTTACCCACCCTCCCAAAGACCAAACCAAAATATGAGTCTTTGGGGTTGTTTGTTTAGAAACAAGTAAACTGCAAAGATGTCTCCAAACTGAGTAAATTTTAGCTGAATCTCTGGCACCCAAATATGTAAACATCAAAACATAAGGACTTGCAAATTACAAAAATGTAGGAGGGAATTTTTGTGCCACATTCTAACAGAACATCGATTTCAGCAATGTCAAAGTATGTCAAAACCAAACCCAAAACCCTTTCCTGGGGAAACTTCAGCGTTTACATAGTTTTGTGTTTTTTTAAATGAGTGGAATTTGAGTGACTGGAAGATGAGATGAATTAGCTCCTGAGCCAACAAAATGAGGCTTGTTACATAATTTAGAGAAATTCTAGTAATAATTTTTTTTTTTCAGACTTCGAAAGTTTTGAGAAAATTCAACTGTGAGAACTTTGCCCAGGGGAAAAAAAAAAAAAAAAAAAAAAAAAAAAATTAGACAGTTCTTGGTCTGTTCTGTAATCTGCCCTTTGCCAATGCAAACTCTGGCTTCTTAACTATGCCCAACAAAAAATAGAAAGTGTTTGCACTGGCTATGGTCCTGACTGAGCAGTGTCCTACAGTCCTTTGGGCATCTCCGACTCTTCAACTATTGAAAAGAAAAGCTGGAGATATTCATGTGAAGTAGAGAGGTAAATAAGCAAAATACAGGAATTGTGAATGCCAAAGTTAAGGCTTGTCCCTAAATCACTGATGGTGAACACAAGCAGAAGGAAATGAAAGCTTTTTATATGGCATTTCTGAAACAGTTTTGGTTGTAACTGTTTTACAGGGTGTGTGTAATAGAAGAAATATGCTTACAGTGAGGCTGGAAGGAATTCGAGTGGAGCTTGTGAGATGAGGTGCTGAGACAACAATGATGAAAATTAGGAACTGAGCATTTGTCTTCCGGAGGCTCTATTGAAAATTTTACACTTGTGGTCCTGGCTATACACTTTTATTAAATCCATATTATGCGGAAAAATGTGATTTATGTTTGGTGGAATCTATGACATTTTCTAATTTGCAATATTTTTTTTTGTTGTGTTTTTTTGTTTGTTTGTTTTTTTGTTTTTTTTTGTGTGTGTGTGTTTTTGCACCTTCCCTTCTTTTAGAGGCCATGCCCCTACTGGAAAACCTATTTGTCTCTGAAATTAACCCTTATGGGTTCACAGTGTCGTGGATGGCATCGGAGAATGCCTTTGACAACTTTCTAGTAGTCGTGGTGGATTCTGGCAAATTGCTGGACCCACAGGAGTTCCTCCTTACGGGAGCCCAGCGGCAACTGAAGCTTAAAGGCCTTATTACTGGCATTGGCTATGAGGTTATGCTTTATGGGTTTGCCAAGGGGCACCAAACAAAGCCCCTAAGCACTATGGCTGTTACAGGTATTTTAATGTGAACAAATATTTCACTTCCACCCTTTCTTTCTTGCTTGTCTCCTCACATGGAAGATGTTTTCTGCAATTCATTGGCAAAGCAAACCTTGGCTTTCGCATCCCTTTCTGCATCATGGCTACATATAACTCCTCCTGATTTATGATGGGTTCACCAATGAACTTCTCTTCCTTTTCATGTGGTGTTCCCCTTTTGTCTTTATGAGGGGTCTTGTAGAGGTGCATGATGTGGGTTGAGGGGTGAAAGTTTCTGGTATGGTCATGCAGGTACTTTAGAAAAACCTTAGGAGAAAAGTTTCTGCATGTGGGAGCTCATCTCGTTAACAACTTCTGGGCACATTAACATTCTCCAACTTGCCAACCAACAGGACCTTCAAGAAGAATCATACTGGCCTCCTTTCTTTTACTCTCTGTGTGGATTCCACCCACATCAAGTGCTGTCATTGCCATTCATAAAGTTGGCATCTTTCTCCAGAAAGCCTTACCTCGTTTTTATAACCTCATCATAGCTGCTATTTTCCAGCAGCATTTATGCTTTCTTGAAAAATCATTGCAGGCTGATTCTTTAACCCCATGACCATTGTCTCATTTGCATGTTGCTATTGTGCAACAGGAAAGTTGGGGGCTACCTGTCTGGAAGTTCATGAAAAAATCAATAGCAGTAGCTTTCTGTGGAAGAAAGAAGTGCATTGGAGGTGCTGTAAGATAGTAACTGCTCCAATAGCATTTTTCTAGGTAATGATGCTTGAACCATACTAAGATATTTTGTAGATAACTGGTAATTTGCAGCTCCTGGAATCCTCTTGAATGGGTTGTTTCACTAAAGACAGTAGGTCTTGCATTTGGACCAGTGTGCTGTTGAAAGATTATGAATTTTTATGATTTCTGTTTGCTGCTTCAGCATTTGTTTAGTATCAAAGTGAAGGATACGTTTGATCAGAAGCCTCACAGGTGCCAGAAGTGCATGAAATAAAGCGGCTGCATGAAGAAAAAGACTCTTTCAAGTGAATTCTATGTTGTCCTCCTAACAGAGAAACCTGACAATATTACAGGCATGCCTGCCGTTCTGTAACCAGAGCTTGTTTCTATTGAACATTAAAGGTTTTTCCCAGGTAGCAAGGAGAAAATGCACAAGAACCTTACCATTAGCATGTGTAACTTTGCATGTCAGAGGAAAATGGTGTATGTCCATGCAGTGGATTTGCTATTAAAGAGTAAAAGTTTGAATGGGCCTGCACAGACTCACATGTATCTTCTTCAGTATGTGTATAATGCTAATCTCTTTTTTTTTTTTTTTCAATAGCTGGCAGATTGTTTCCCTTTCTTTCAGCTGTGGTTGGATTCTTGCAATATGCTATAGCCAGACCTCAGGCAGGTCTCTAATGAACCAACTAAAAAAATAATTTCTTTTCCCTGCTGCTATCTTCTCCTTTTTTTAGAAGCAGAGCCCGAGGTTGACAACCTTCTGGTTTCAGATGCTACACCTGATGGCTTCCGTCTGTCCTGGACTGCAGATGATGGGGTTTTTGACAGTTTTGTTCTAAAAATCAGGGATAGCAAAAGGAAATCTGATCCACTGGAACTAATAGTCCCAGGCCATGAGCGTACCCAGGATATAACAGGACTGAAAGAGGGCACTGAATATGAAATTGAGCTCTATGGATTTAGCAGTGGATGGCGTTCCCAACCTGTAAATGCAGTAGCAACCACAGGTATTGTCTTTGCAGTAGGAAAAGTATAACACATTCATGCCTTTTTTTTCCAGCATGTCTCCTTTCCACAGCAGATGAGGCTGATGCTGCGAGGTTCAAATTGTCTCCTGCATGTCCCTTATTCAAGTTACGAGTTCAGTGTGGTGTAATTATTTAAAATCAATCATCTGTCATCTCATACTCCTTAGCTATTGTCTATCTAATATGGTTTAATTTAACTATGTTTGTGGGCTGGAATTAGGCATCAGAGTCTAGCAATTAAAGCACTGGCTTTGAGAGCCAAGGAATATTCTCTCTGTATCAGCCTTTTTCAGAGATTTCCTGAAATTAATTACGTATCACCATTCCACAACAACTTGCCTCCCTGTAACAGAAGTATGACAAAATTAATTTCCTAGAGCTGCTGAGTTCATTTATGGTTTGATCAGCAAAAGGCTAAGCACCGTTAATGTAGACTGATTTTACCAGAAGCAATATATGCTAAAAAATTTAAAACCAAATTAATTACTTTCAAAATCAAAGCTCTGAACGCCCTCAGCAGAAGCTGGTTTATATTCTCATTTTTGAATGTAAAAAAAAAAAAAAAAATCGGTTGTAAATTAGCTTAGTTACTTGCCCAGGTAAAGTCATGCAGAAGGAAATGTGCACGTATGACTGCCATTTCATGCCATTTTGTTTAAAAATACCAAGGTCTTAATCCTGAATTGCAGCAGGACATTTCCACAGAGCTGGAGGTCTTGCCTTTCACAGTCTCATACTAATGAAGAATCACTATAAACATAACTGCAAATGTCCACTGTCTGAAGTTAGCTTAAGCTTATAGATGTGTCTGAAAAATCTCCACCAGACCAAGGTCATTTTCTCAGTGCCAGGGAGAAGTACCTGTTTTTGTTACTTGTAACTGGAATCTTTTCTATTTTTTTCCTATGAAAATATTCTTATACCTCGTTGTGAGGATTAGGTGGAATTCCTGAGACTAATTTAAACAAAACAAAAAGTTAATAATTTGAAACATTTAATTTTGTCACTTCTGAATGAAGTTTCTCAATTTTTTTCTACCAAAACAGTTTCATTTTGAGACATATTTAAATCTAAAGCAAATGAAGCAATATCCCATGACCCAAATTCTCTCTTTTAAAAATGTTGAGCTTGCTGATATGAAAATATTATCATTTCAAATCAGTCTAATTCTGGGAGGAGGGGGAAAGGAAGGGGACAGTTAAGTTCAGGGTGTGGGGAAGCCAACACAAGTACATAAAAAAGGCATTTGCTCTGCTGTAGTGCTCTAGACAATGCACAGAAAAGGTGTGACAATAACTCAGTATTGAACAGCATTTCCTGAAATAGCAGGGCCTCATGATTCACCTTACTGTCTCTGATGCCAGTTGTTAGTGCCGAAAAGCACATTTCTGACCAGCTCCACTGATCACCATCACATCCCTTGGACAGACAGAAAGGTTGTATATGCACTCACCAGGACACTTACATGAAGCAGAACATGCAGCCATCACAAGCCACCCTTCTCCCGTCTCATGGGGGTTGACTCATATTGGAGAGGGATGTTTAAAGTCAGCTGCACTTGTTAGGAGCACATCTCCATTTTCACTGATTGCCAGGATGTTTATGGCAAACCACTAAGAGTTATCATTTCCCTCATGACTACATTCTTATTCAGTTCTTTCAGGGAGATTTAGCACATGTCATCAACTGAAGCCAATAGTCCAAAGGATGTTTGTCAGATGTAAATAGCCCATGGATAGTTGATAATAGAGCAGGAGCCACAAAAAATATCCAGCCAAATTCTTTGGACTGCAGGTTACACCACACTGGGTAGCTGGGCCACTGAGGCATCTAACTAATATCTTTTTAAAGAGTTGATTATTAGGCAAACAGATGTATATTTATAGCATTTCCAGCCTGGTGGCAAGGAAATATTTCGGTCTCTGAAGGGGGTAACTCAAAGATACTTAGTATTCAGTCTTAGTTTATTCTGGCCTGTGTACAAGTGTAATAGCAAACAGGCCAGTAAACCAAAACCAAATACCAATATGGAAATGAAGGCAGGAAAATAATCCAGATCAAAAATCCTTCCGTATTTTTCACTTGCGGATTCCTCCTTCTTCACTACCCAGGCACACACCCCTTAATACACAAATACAACCTTCAGGGAGCAGGTTTTCAGCTGGTGTAACTGGTTCAGTTGATGGAATCTGGTTTGAGCATTGCCAAGAAATCCTCTCTGAGGGCCTGACCTCTTTGCACAGCAAACCACTTACTTGCTATGTGGAAGGGAGGGAAGGAAAGACCTTGGCAGTGTTCACCTTTTGCTGCCTTGTCCTCTGTTTTCTTTCCTTCTTTGTTGAGACTTCAGCAAGGCAGTTTATCTAATGACAGCTGTTGGCTTAGGATGTGGAAAGGATGAGTACGGGCAGGACTAGCATTTGTTATTTTCTCCATGTAGCTTGTGTTGGTCCTGCAGCTGGTAACTTGCCCAGAGGTTAAGATCATCTCCCTTGCTCCCCGTCCCATCCCCAGGAATGTGGGGTGACACCAGTGAGTATGGGAGTTGACAAGAAAGTCATATTTTCCCACACCTGTCACAAGTAGTTCTTCCTCCATTATTTCCTCATATGTACAAGTGAGCAGCAATAGTTTTTCCCCAGAACTGCTGATGAGAATGCTGTTAAAATGTTGTTTCATCAGGCTGGCACAAGGGAGTTTGTCCATTGCTGCTCTCAGAAGGACAGTTGGTGTGTTTTGGAAATTTATTCTGTATAATGAACATTAAGGTGCAATTCCACCCTCACTGGGGGGACCACATCTTGTCTGTGTGCTATTTAATATCCTTGGTAGGAAACACAAGGCTCATGCTGCTATTTTTCTCTTCTACTAATGGTGTTTTGCCATACTGTGGCAGCATTTTTCATCTAATAGGATGACAAAACTCTTTACGTGTTCATTAAAGATGATAAATGCAACCTGATGTTTCCTGTTCCTTGGAGAGGAAAGCCTGAGAACATATTCCTATAGCCTGCTAGGCTATAGCTAGTAATGAAAGAACAATTTTTATGAAAAAAATCCCTCAATAATAGAAGCTTCTCAGGTATCAAGGGTGCTTCAGCAACTTTTCCAAAAAGTTCTCAGTCCCTCATACAACTAACAGAGAATGATACTGTAGGATAATGCAAATCACCTATATCAATCCAAGAGAGGAAATGAAGTTTTGTATGAGTGACAAGGCAGAAGCACACTGGCCATTTTTTATGCCTGCTTAACTTTGGCTTTTAGGTAGCTCAAGAAGATGCTTTTATTTGCATCCTTTCAATTTGCCTGTGTTCCAAGGTACCACTCTCATACTCTCTGGGACACATTCCAGGACTGATGCTTGGACTGATGCCAGACTCAGATGGTCTGTTACACTTTTTTTGCCAGATTTCTTCCTAGGAATTTAACTGCAGTTGGGGTAGATGGGGATGTGGAACTCTCCCATAGAAGGCTCTTCTTACTACTCTTTGTTATGCCAGCTGGTGCAGAAATCAGGCATGAAGCCCATGGAAGTATGCAGAGCAGAGACCAAGTGGGTACTTCATTTTCTGGGAAAGGCTGGAAATCCCCATGTGTATGAATACTGAGTGCTGGTCCATCTCTTTAGTCTCAAGTCATCAGTAGCACTTTTCAGCAATCACTGAGGACACTTAATGTGAAGCAAAATCAATGTGATGTTCACTTCTCTCTCTTCCCAAGGTCTTCTTTATGCACTTTTTTCCTTCAGGTTGTACCTAAGTCAGTAGCAACGTGTGTACCATGTAGCTTTACTAACCCCACCCTGATTCCTTTGTTATCTGTAGTATTTTTCTGTCTTTTTTTTTGGCTTTCCCATGTGAGCAAACCCCACAAACACAACATGTCTCATGAGCTTGAGAAGTAATTTATGTTTCTCTTGAGAGCTCAGTTGTTTTTCTTTCTTTGCCTTTCAGTTGATTTAATGCGTTGCTGCAAGAGCTTTGGGGACACGTGGAACAAACAGCCCTCTGACTTCTTTCCCTCAGACACGTTCCATCCAAGCCATTTCAAGCACAGTCTTTTTTTTTTCTCCCCCTGCCCTTAGACTGTCTCCACTGTTCATAACATGGCTGATGTTTTGTATCTCTCTTCTTGGTGCTAATGGTCTACTCTGTGTGGGCTGTTTTGTTTTGGGGTTTTTTGCACAGTCAGTGCTTTTTGTCAGTGTTGTTTTGGTTACAGTCAAAAAGCAAACTGGAAGTGAGATGCTCAATGTAAACTCTGAAGTGGCAGGTCTCTGCCATGTCCTTCCAGAAGCCATTTCCATCTTTGTTTTGCAGTAGCTTTATTAAGCCTTAAGTTGGAATGCTTCAGCTATGTGCTGGTTTGAAGCTTAAGGTTGGGTCTTTTTGGCAAAACTTGGGCATTGTTTGTCCAGCTTACTGATCTAGTTTGGATGGGCAAAAGAAGTGCTTGGGTTTATACAGGGAAAGACTGGGCTGTATGACAAAGAGCAATGGAATCACAAGAGCCTTCCTCATGATGGCTGTACCTGAATGTCCTCTGGGTGGATGTGCTTGAATATATCAAAGAAAAATCATGATCTCAGATCCCAAGGAGAAAATCTTGTTGCTTCTGGTTTAAAGCCAACAGAATTTACAGTCAGTGCTCCAGATTATGGACCCATGATGAACTCAAGCAACTGAACCAGGTCATCCTGGAATAGGTATTAGGCATCCTAGAGTAGGATTTCATGATCAGAAAGTCTCCACTGCTAAGTGCTGCCATTGCTGTGTCACAGACAGGGCCTTGAGACTCCATGGAAAGTCTAAAAATCATCAAAATTAAAGTGGGTTAGTATGGTAGTAGAAAACCATTACTTGTTTGGAACTTGCTGCATTAGTCTTGTTTAGGGCAGAATATTAAGAACATGAGCTCTTGGTTTAGAGGGATAAAGCAAATTAGTGATCCAGCACTAAAGGCAGATAAACAATTTACCTTTTCCCTCTGTGTGGTGTGTTTGTTCTCTGTTCTCCAATGACAGCTGTTGGAGCTCCCAAGGGAATTTCTTTCTTTGACATCACGGAAAACTCCGCTACAGTCAGCTGGACACCCCCTCGAACCCGCGTGGAGAGCTACCGGATCTCCTATGTCCCTATCACCGGAGGTGAGTAAATACAAGAAGTAACAAGAAGGAAGAACAAGGAGAAAGATGGTAAAAGATAGAGCAGAAAGGGTTTGGTGTGCTGATATGCATCCCCCATGTGATCTCACACAGATCATCTTTGTTTTTTTTCTTCAAACTGCTGATCAGGAGCATGATTGCACATACACTGTTCCAGTAGCCAACCTCTATCTGAACATAGTGTCATACATCCCATGGACAAGACTCAGAAGAGAGCTCAGAATTAGATGCTGGAATGGTTGTACCTCTAACAGGGCCATGTGCACAAGAACTTCTGTGTCCCCTGAGCCTCCTAAGTAAGGGTTTATTTCCAAACTGTCTCCTTCTTTTGTAGGAACTTTATGAGCTAAGCATATTTAAAAAGATGACCCTTGGAAACAATGATTGTATTCCATGGTTATAATAGTTTTCCAAGGCAGTGATTTTTCTTAGTATTCTCCAAATTTGTTTCATTCCATCCATTATATCTCTGTTTTAGTGTTCATCTGAAGAACTTCCTATACCAAAACAGATTTCAGATTTTTAGCATGACCTGGGGATATCTCTGAAAGGAAGCAGCTAAAGAACAAACATTACAGGTGTCAGGACCATAGGAGACATGTTATTGACTAAGACAAATGAAGATACAGGTTTTTAGACAACATAGGATAAAAGCACATTTTCAACTTTAAATACATTGTGATCCCACAGAATAGGAAGAGCAATCTACAGTCATAAAGCACTTATCTAAGTGCTTTCCAGGAAAAAACTCAGTATTTGAAACAAATATGTGTCCTAAGTCCTCTAAAACACATGCAGAACTTCTTAAAATAATATATACTATATCTTTATTCAAAAGGAAATGGGTGAAGGAGAAACTTCCATCTCTTAAAAGAAAAAGAAAAAAAAAAAAGGAGAGATCTGAACTGCAAGTCCTGTCCTCACAGGTGTATGAACTTTTATGTAGGGACTGCTGTGTTTTCACCTTACATCTCATTTGTAAAATTAATATTTCTAAACAGAAATATTACATTTTTTGTTACTGGACCTGTACCACTAGGAATGAATGCAAGCCAATGCCTTAGATTTAGGTGTTTTGGCAGCAATATTTTTTTTCATGAATCTGCCTTTTGACATCAGTGATTGTAACTCACTGGGGAAATCCATTTCCTCCTGATATTGGTTATAACATCTATGTTGGTTATAATATCTTTAAATTGAAACACATCCTTCAAGCATTTCCTGGAGTATTGTGTCACTAATCCCTTGGAATTTGGCTTAATCCTAGGTACTCCAAATGTTGTTACTGTTGATGGAAGCAAGACAAGGACCAAGCTGATGAAATTAATCCCCGGTGTAGACTACAATGTTAGCATCATCTCTGTGAAAGGCTTTGAAGAAAGTGAACCCATCTCTGGCATTCTGGCAACAGGTAATACACTAATAGGGAACAGCAGATTTTCAAAAGCATTGTCTGTGCTGTAGGAGAGACTCAGGAACTGGAGCTGAAGATCCATTAAGATCCCATTTTTGCTGCATACAGAAACTGTAGGAAGTTTTTTGCCCACTCCTTCTTTGTGTCTTTGTATTTCAGATGAGTATAGAACTTTTAAGTTTGACCAGGCTCCCATTTGCTAAGTGCTGAACCAAATTAGAGAGAGACAGAGACAATTCCTGTATTTACAAACCAAATTCATCAGAAAAAAAGGCAGAAGTTCAATCCATACAATTTTACAGGTGAGGACCAGCTCAGATGAACAGTTTAGACCCGTTTCTGTTGACTCAAACTCCACATCTCCCACGCTCCAGTGTGTTTTAAGCATTAAAACATTCTATGTCCTTGTTTGTCTTCAACACAGCTTTAAATATTCCTGTAGGGAATGAAGGTTCAATGTGCTTCCATTGACCCACCCTGCAACCTCAGTCATTCATTATTTTTTCAGGGGCTAACAAATATTTAAAGAACTGGGACAAGGAACAAGATGATGAGTATTGGATAAAACGAAGTTTGTAGCCCATTCCCATGTACTGGAGGCAGATATCTATCCCAGTTCAAGAAGAGCACAAAATTATGTGGAAAGTAGATTTCCATGAGGAATTAAGGCAGGCTGTGTGGAGATTTTGAATCATTGGCTGGCTTTTTGATTGGTTAATTTTGCTGGAGGAAGGTCACAGTGGCTACCAGTTACTGTCACATTCATTATTTTTCCCAGCTCTGTCTCCTCAGTTTGCTCCAAAAAAGCAGTCCAGATTTGAGAGCGTCAAGAGAAATATGTCAGCTCTGACAGAACTGTAAAGATTGATGATATCAAGACTGATCTGAGAACGTAGTTAATTATGTCTGTTCCCAGTGTTTAATCTCTTCATGTGTTGACCTCCCTTTCCAGTGGAGGAATTTGATATCTCTTTATAGGCACTGATGTCTTTTCTGTAGAGCTCCACTATTCCAAAGGGGATCATAAAAGCTGCACCAAACAGCAGTCTTTGCCCATTTGCTATCACATATTTCCAACAAAACACTGCACATAGCTGAGAATGTTTGTTGAACTCCTTCAATCTGTTATTCTCTTTCTTTCAGCTCTGGACAGCCCGTCGGGTCTAGTAGTGTTGAACATCACTGACTCTGAGGCTCTGGCAACCTGGCAGCCAGCAATTGCTGCTGTGGATAATTACGTTGTCTCCTATGCTTCTGAGGAGGGTAAGGAGAATTAGTGGTGGGTCAAGGAGCTGACAACATCACAGATCTCAAGACATGCTCAGAAAAGGGTGCAGCACTGATACCCCAGGGAGATGGCAGGAGGCTGGGAAGTGCCTCATTGAGAGCAGTTTAAAAATGATTGTTTATTGAAGCATTATTGATTTATCCATGAAGTGGAATATCTGATAATTCCTAAGAAAATATAGTGTTATATTTCACATGAACACTAGAGAGTGCTAATACTTTTCGATTAAGAACTCTGCTGTTAATTTAGATTCAACACAGGCACAAGTAGAAATGGGCCCTGGGCTTTTATTATTTTGCACTTGCTCAGAGATAGTAAAAAAAAAAATAAGTAAATCATTGAGTAGCATATGGAGTTGAGTACATCATGATATGTCTGAATAATGCTGGGACCTATTCTCCTCTGTTTTTTTTTTTCAGAGCCAGAGGTTACTCAGATGGTATCAGGGAACACTGTGGAGTATGACCTGAAGGGCCTTCAACCTGCAACTGAGTATACACTGAGTGTCCATGCACTGAAGGACACGCAGAAGAGTGAGACCCTCTCCACCCAGTTTACTACAGGTGCTGTCCCATTGGTTTACATTTCTCTAACACCACAGAGTCAGCCAGGATACTGCTTTTTTCACTAGAAACCTGAATTCTGATACTTTTTTTACCAAATTTTCACTGTTGGGGGGCTAGTGTGACTGATCCATGTGTTGTTCTGTCACTAATTTTACAGATTCTCAAACAAAGTAGGAGCAGGGGCTCTTCTCTGGGGGCTGATGCTGGGGGTACCAATGCTGAAGGCATGCAGTTGGCTTCATACATATGGCTTTCCATGTGCATCTTTCCTGCCTGTTACTTGAATTGTCCCAGGGCATTAACTAGAGAGCCAAGAGCTTGGCCACACAAATTTAGTGTTACAGTTACACTGAAGGGAAAGTTTTTCTTTTCAAAAGAGGCATCATTGGAAACAAAGTGAAAAAACCAAACAAACAGAAACTGAGCTGCTTGTGTGAAATAATGAAAGGCACATACAATATACATACAATGTTCTTTCATACAATATTTCAATGCAATGCTTATAAACTAAAGTGCCTGAGACAAGTCAATATTTTTACTTAGGTTATCTTTATTTTAAAACTTCCAATGGCAGATTTTCTTTTTAGTCACAAATTTAGGTTGAAATGTTTTTGAATTTCAGATTTCTGGGGTGAAAAATTTGCTTTCCTGACCTGTTACAATATACTGCTGATAAGGTGGCCTGTGTACTGAACTCCATATGGGTATGAGAGTAATGGATATGTTGTCTCCCCCAGGACTAGATGCTCCAAGAGATTTAAGTGCCACTGAGATTCAGTCAGAAGCAGCTGTGATAACTTGGAGGCCTCCACATGCTCCAGTCACTGGTTATCTCCTCATCTATGAGTCTGTTGATGGCAGAGTCAAGGTATAGCACTTGGAACCAAACCGGAGGGGCTGTGCTTCAAAACTGGGCAATAGAGATGCTCTGAAATGTTCAGCAATGGAAGAGAGAATCATGTGCTTTAAATTAAACATGGCAAAATCTAACTACCTGATGCAGTGCTAGCTTGAACTCTTAAAACCTGCTTTAAGTACTTTCCTGTATTATATTCTGAAACAGGATCTTAATTGCAGGCTGAATTTTGTCAGTTGTCTCTCCACAATACAGATAAAAGCACAACGAACCATTGTCCCTCACTCGAAACCTGTATCAGGGAATGAACTTGCACAACCCAAGCAAT
Source organism: Florisuga fusca (assembly GCA_038090715.1). NCBI lineage: Eukaryota > Metazoa > Chordata > Aves > Apodiformes > Trochilidae > Florisuga > Florisuga fusca. The sequence goes on from JAAWXA010000096.1 coordinate 159,062, forward strand.
GGGATTCCTCTTCCTAAACTCAGGAGAATCCCTTCCTCTGCAAGTGAGGTGTCTAAAGAAGGACAAGGCCCTTCAAAGCAGCTCTTGCTCACCAATAATTTTTATATGTTCCTATGTAACTAGATTACACTAAATGCTTAAATATGAAAGGGGTCAATCCCAGCAAAAAATAACAGATAAATTTGGTTGCCCAGCCTGGTACATCAGGAAGGTTTCTGGTTTTCAGGCAGGTAAATTCCCTAAGCATACTGATAATTAGCATTCTAAAGCCTTTTGACAACTGGAGTGTATTTTCTTCTCCTAAAGGGCGACTCTTGTCAATTTTTAATGAGGTTCAGTGGCATCTATATAATGTATAAGTTCAAGGTGTGTAAATATTTATGCTGACTTGTTTCTAAACCACACAGCTTATACATTATGATGGTAAATGTTCACTTCCAGGCAACTTTTCTCACACTAAAGGCTGACTTGATAAAAATCTTAGAGGAAAAGAAGTTTTGTATTACATAATTCAGGTGGTTAAATTGTAAGAAATAATTACCACAAAAAATAATGTGACAAACTGAAATACATAACAATTCAAGTTATTATGATTTTCTCACTGAGATTTCCCTGTATTATTTCTCCTCTTCATAGGAAGTCATCCTAAACCCTGACACAACTTCCTACAGCCTGACAGAGCTGAGCCCATCTACCCAGTACACAATTAAACTCCAGGCACTGAGGGGATCTCTGAAGAGCAAAATGATTCTGACTATTTTCACCACAAGTAAGGACTTTAGAGCATATGCACAGCTGAAATAACATATAAGTTACTACATTCAGGACAAAGATGAGCTCTGCAATAAGCAGTCACAGACCACATAGACAATTTTTAATCCGGTTGTCAGTATGCACTTCATTTGTTTGTAGTGCTGGTGCAAAAGTTTCCCCTGAGCTGCAGTGACATTCCCCATACTGGCAGGGTGAAATTATTTTCTTTATAACAAATATAAAATATCAAAAGGAATGTTAGTCTAAAATCCAAACTGACACCCTGATTTGCCTCTGTGTTAATGCATAGCAAGCTGTTAAAATACACCAGCCTTCCAGCTGGAATTGAAACAAACCACACATAGGTCAGTTCATCAGGCTGAGGAGATGGATTTCTGGACAGGTTTTTTTCTCTCTCTTAATAAGATGGGCTTTTGAAAAGCCACAAGTCATGTCTGCCCCAGCTCCTGGGACAGCTCTCCGGTGAGCTGAATGCAAGAAGAGACTGGATTCTCTGAAGGTCACTTGACAGCTGACATTAAAAAAAAAGAATTTGTTAAATATTATGGTGAAACCGTGGCTGTCATTTGTCTCACTTCTCATGGTTTTTAGCCTTTCAGATGCAGCCATTTCCATTTTCTCTTCTTCTGCTGATGGCACTAACTTTGCTTAAAGGACTCATAGAAGTGCTAATGAAAATCACAAGTCTTTTCACAGTCACTCCATATGTAGAGCAGGATGAACTCCACCAATAAGTTGAAAATCCACCACCAGAAATTGAAGGAGAATCAAATCTTGGTGTACTTATGTGGCATTTGACAAGTTGTTCGTACGCAGGGACTGTGTACAAGGAATGTGCGGTGCCCTTGCCCAAATGAACTCTGTGTCAGCCTCGTTCAGGCAAATACTTAAGCCTGGCTTTAACTCTTTAACATATATTTGTGTACTATTTAGCAAGAGGGAAACCTTGAACCAGACAGACACTTTTCTCCTAATTCCAAAACTGATGAAAATCCTCTGCAGCAGAGGGACAGGCAGTGATGTGCAACACCCTGGAAAAGGGAGCAAGAACCACCCTGTGAGCAGTCAGAATGAAAAACTCATACACGCAGAGATGGAAGATGACCTATTTAGACCACTGGCTGAAAAATTTGATGGCCTAAATGAATTTAAAAAGAAAAAATAAAAGCTTTTTTTTGGGAGTAGAAATAGTTCTGACTGTGACAATGCCATTAGCTTGTTGTCAGAAAAAATGATTGATGACATTTCCCTGTCATTTCAACTGTTATTGTTTGCCTTTTTAGATTTTTCTAAGGTTAGTTTTGTAAAATATTTAGTACAATACTTGCTAGCAAATTATTTCCAATTTATTTACTTTGTTTGTTTTCCTGACTTTGTATTTTCCCCTCCCTTTTTTGATTGCTAGATTTTGTTTTACCCGAAAGTAGCTACGAACACACCTCATGCCATTTCAAGATATAGCTGGAGGATGCACTCCTATCACAGCAAGCTGTAGTTATCTGGCATTGACAGCACTTCCAGAAGTGTAGACAGATGTGCAAAAGCATATTCAAAACAAAAATGTACATAATCTGCTGTTTGCTGTGATTCTATTTGATGTAGGGTGACGATTACAAATCCATTGCTGGGCTCTGAACCTGGCTGTGCCATATTTTCATGATTCATCTATATTCAACAAGTTCCTTGTAATTGCTAATTTCTTAAAGGTTTCTGTCTTTTTGTATGTGTGTGTGCGTGCAGGTGGTCTTCTCTACCCTTACCCTAAAGACTGCTCCCAGGCTCTTCTGAATGGAGAAACCACCTCTGGGCTCTACACAGTTTACCTGAATGGAGACAAGGCTCAGGCTCTGCAAGTCTTCTGTGACATGGGAGAGGATGGGGGTGGATGGATTGTGAGTAAGAGAGAAAGGGCCCTCACCACCCTCACATACACCTCCCTGTGCTAAGAGCAGAGGTAGCAGGTCCCATCCCTGCTCATCTCTAGTATCCTGCATAGTGCTCTGTTGTCAGAGTAGGGCTGACCTGTCTATAAATTTGGGGAATCTTATCTCAAGTAGGACACCTAGGTGCCTACAATGAGGTTACTGTCTCTTTCTGCAGTTGGAGGAGAGAGAAGTGTGTCCAAAAAAGCGGGCCACATCCATGGTTTCAACACTTCAGAAGAACACTAATCTGTCTCCGCTGGCAATAGGGTGTGCAAAAATTACCATCTTAGATGTGGTACTTACCTGTTAAATAGACGATTAGTTAACAGGTGATGAGAAGAGGGTACAATGGCTCTGTTTGAAAGATGGTAACAGTGAAGAGGGTTAAAACATAGGTCAGAGAAAGCTACTTGGTACGGTGTCTGGCCAGGCTTCCCTGGCCATTATACACGTGGACAAATTCCACTGAGACAGCAAATTATGTCCTCAAATTTGAGCATGTCAGGGTAACCAGGGCACAGAATGGAAGGAATTGGAAAAATGCTTGGCTAAGAGACTAGAGGATTTAACAAGTCTTGAGTCAGAAATACAGAACTGCAAAGGGGCTATTAAAATAGCAGAGATCAGGAACTGAAAGTCTAAAGGGGTCACTAAGGAGGGTGCTGGGAACACAGCAGAAAAACTAGAAACGAAAAAAAAAGCTAAGGAGAATCCAACAGACTGGGTACAATTCAGTAATTGCAGTGAGACTGCAGCTTTGGGTGGTAAGGGCAGGGGAACATCAGTGTCAACCTCTGCATTTGTAAAAGACAAATGGCTGGTGGCCATTCTGTCAAAGGCTGCCTGCTGATAACACTTCTTGCACATGACATTTGCAGGTATTCCTGAGGCGTCAGAATGGAAACGAAGATTTCTACAAGAACTGGAAGACCTATGTGGCTGGTTTTGGAGATCCTAAGGATGAATTCTGGATAGGTAAAAGTGGCAAGAATTTGTCCCTTCTTTTTAAAAAAAAAAAAAAAAAAGCCCCAAAGACTAGGAGCCACTATGAGCATTTTATTGAGTTGCAAATGAAAGATAATGATGATCACACAGCACCACTTTGATTCCTTTTCCAAAAGGGCTACCTCCTACTGTGATTTGAAGAGGTCTCAGTCTGTTTTCATCTAGATGGTTTTGTGCTACCATTGCCCTACACCTGGAACAGCTCCCTGCCTTCACCAGTGTTTCTGCCCTGGTCCTTCCATAGAGGCCAGGAGGACCTCCCTTATGGGATAAGTAACCAGAGACAAATCAACATGGTGAGACAAATGGAATGTTGATTTCATCCCTCAGGTCTGGAGAACCTCCACAAAATCACTTCACAGGGCCAGTACGAGCTGCGTGTGGACCTGCAGGACAGAGGGGAGAGGGCTTATGCTGTCTACGAGCGGTTCAGTGTTGGAGACGCAAAGAGCAGATACCGTCTGCGAGTGGATGGGTACAGTGGCACAGCAGGTGAGTTGAAATTATTTTTTTTTTCCCTTCTCATTTGCAATTTCCTCCCTCTTTGCTCGAGGTGTGTGAATGTTGCAGATCATCACAGCAGGTGCCTCTTGTGTGGCAGGTGTTTGAAATATGAACATAGATATAAATGGGATGTTTCTGCTTTTAAATCCCCCCCAGTCATTTAGGTGCTGGATTTTATGGCATGCTTATGACAGAATATAAAGATGTATATTAAACAGCCACATATTTCATTTGGCCAATGCTTGACTGTCATTATACAGCTAATAACTGGATCTCCACAGGATGTTTTAAAAAGAGTTGCTTTTCATGCTGCAAGGTGCACAAAATGACCACAGAGATTCATGTATATTGACCCAGCCCTGTGACCATCACATGAACTTTATGAACAGCCAGTAGTGATAAAGACAAAGGATGTGCAGCAATAGTAGAATTAATGTCTATTTAAGGCAAACTTACTGCTAAAGAGCAGTAGTAGCTGCTACAGAACCAGTAGGATTCAATCCTCCTCCAACTTTCTAAGCATTCAGGTCTAAGATTAATACATGGAGCAACACAGATCCTGAAGCATGAACACGAGCTCTGCTTCAGACATGCCCTGAAGGCTGCTTCTATGGCAACGATCTGTAAATGGGCACCCAGGCTTTAGGAGTGGGAAGTCAGCAAGAGACAGACATGTCCCTGACTGCCCTGGCTCCCTGTTTCCAGCTAATGAAGATGGGTAGCTGTACTGCACGGACAGCTAAGTGTGAAACCAACTCCCTTGGTTTTGAATCCCTCCGTGTGGTGGGTGGAAGGTCCCTTTGGTCTTGGTTTGTCCACTCTGCCTTCTGTAGAGGCCCAAAATCCAGCTTTCAGAAAGAAGTGCAGGAACTAAGCTGCATGAAAAAACACTTAATAATCTGGGGATTATAGACCACCTGGAAAAAATATTTTTATGTGCCTCCAACAACAAAAACTGTACTTCCTTCTGTAGTGAAACAAGTCAATTTTTACAAACTTTGATAAACAGCCAGGCTTTACAGAGGATGCATGGCATAGTACATTTCCTGCAGAATGGCCATGTAATTTAAACTAAACAAACTACTGACTTTGCTCTTTTGTCTCCGCCTTCCAGGTGACTCCATGACATACCATAATGGAAGGTCCTTCTCCACCTTTGACAAGGACAATGATTCTGCCATCACCAACTGTGCTTTGTCATACAAGGGCGCATTCTGGTACAAGAACTGTCACCGAGTCAACCTGATGGGCAGATATGGTGACAACAGCCACAGTCAGGTAGCTTGGTGTTTGAAGGCTTCCATAAAGTATTAGAAGGATAGGAATTACAATTATGGATCTGGTGGTTCAGCAAGCCAGACATCAGAGGACCAGTTCAGGCCCACTCTCCATGTCAAAGGATCATGGGGAAAGATATGGGTAGCTGTTCACAAAACAAGAATGTAATGGGAGCTGGTACAATATTGACCCTTTAGTGCAATTTTTCAAGGGAATGTCCCAAGTATGCAGGTAAAAATTTTAGTTTTCAACATGTGAAAGAAAGTTTTTCCTGCCATGAACACCAGACAAAGAACTGACAGCTCTGCGAGGGGGGACAACACGTGGGTTTGTCTGTACAGGTTGTGCATGCTAGTTGCCAGAGCCCTGCACTTCCCAAAGCCTCTCTACTTCATTGTACCTCTGCTCCAAAGTTAGAAAGCAGCTTTCAAGATGAAATGAGAACAGTAAAGGTTGACAACAGGAGAAGTACCTGTGTGATCTCCCACAGCTCATCTTTGTCTTTGCAGGGTGTTAACTGGTTCCACTGGAAGGGCCACGAATATTCCATCCAGTTTGCAGAGATGAAACTGAGACCCTCCAGCTTCCGAAATCTGGAAGGAAGACGAAAGCGAGCATAAAGCCCCAGAGGTGGTGAAGAGTGCTTGGGGGCAGGGTGACTGGGGGAGGGTTGTACAATGAGGGTGTGGGGTGATCCTCTGGCATCACTGGGGTGTGAGGAGCTGATATGTACCAAAGCATCAGTGACCCTTGGCCCAACAGAGGTTTCTGCAGCAGTCCAAACAACAAAGCCTTATTGTCCCGGTGCTTTCAGCTGCCCAGCACTTGCGTCCTCCACACCAAAGGCAACGATCTCAAGGGTTGTATGTTGTTTTCTTAATTTTTCGTTTTCTCAGAAAGCCTCTGGGATGAAGTTCTTCCACAGTCTATCTCTTGGGTGGCCCAGGGTAGGGGGAGGGAGAACAGTTTTGTATATTGGTAGTTTGTTTTAGAACCAGCCATATTTTACACACAGAAATGTGTATGATTAATTATTATTATTATTATTATTATTAGTTATAATTCAAAGTCTTTGGTCATTGGAAAGCCTTTATATATATATATATATATATATCAAGTACCACAGAGAAGTAGGGGATGGGAAGGGAAAAGCAGTATGTTTTACACTTAAGCATAAGATTAATATTATTAATATAATGACAAAGTGATAATAATAATAATAATGATAATAATATGCTAAGTTTTTGTCATTTTTAAGAGAACCATGCTTTCAGAAACACAGCAGGACAGTGTCTGATTGTAATTTTTTTATATGTATAAATAAAAGCACAATTACTTTTAAATAAAGTTCTACCTTTTTTTTTCATACGTGTTGAGTTTGTGCATGTCCAGGATATATTTACTTAGATGGGGAAGTAAAAGAAAGGCTGAGAATGATTTGACTGCTGAACCCCTGCTGAAAACTGTTCCTTTTGTCAGTAATTGCTTGTAAGTATTCTTCCAGGTTTATCACAGTGAAACATCCAATTTGGTTATTATTAGAGCAAATTTCCTTTTTTTTTTTTTAAATCATGCCCAAAAGCTTCTTACATGTTTTTCTAGGTGTTACTGACCAATGCTTTCTCCACCTAGGTGGAAATAGATAACAAAAAAATACAAAGGAAAGACAGAGTTGTTTTTTAGGCACTATTGGCAACTTCGAACACTTGTGTAAATAAAGGGGTCTCTTTTTTTTTTATATGAATTAAACCTATGTGTAGTTCCTCTGTGTCATATTCTTCAGATGAAGACAATAAAAGATCTTTTGTTTTAATCCAGTCTCTCTGCCCTACTTCAAGGTTGAACTTTCCAAACAGTGAATGTTTCTGCCTCGTCCTTGGTGATCCCTGGAAGGTAGCTGGCAAAGAAGCTGCTTTTAGTGAGAGCGAATAGGATCAGCTCTGGGAAATGACTTACTGTTAAGTGCTGGCTATTGGGTAAGGTCAGATATTGTTGATTTGACATGGAAATGTAAGTTCATGGGAAATACCAACAAAAAGCAAACTTCAAAATCAGGAGGGAGAAAAGAAAGAAGGGAGAGAATCACTTCCCTTCGTCCTAGGTCCCATATTCCTATTTTTAAAGCATGTATTTATATATTTTTAAAATATTGTTATTATTTTTGTCTGAAATATTTTGATTAATGCCCTCCGCAATTGAGCTTAGCGTTAGCCTTTGGGAACTCTCATGTCCCAGGGGCATTTCCTTCACAGTTTTGACTGCAACTTTGTCAAGATGCTAGACTGTGCACGGGGATCAGCTTTGCTGTGAGAGAGCCCCAGGACAGCAGGAATTGCTGTACGAAGGTTCTGCAGACAGGAGCATGAAAGTCTGTGTACTGTGCTCGATTAACAGGCACTCTCAGCAACTACATTTCAAAAATGTCCCATTTCTGAAGGTGTTTCTAATCCATCTCCCAGGAAACATCTCTCAGAGTGAGCAGCTACTCATCACTCAGCAGGTTTTAGGACCAGACTTCGGTGGTGCAGAGGATTTACCGTCTGGGAACAGGCAGTGCCTGGCTGGGAAAGGGGGGGAAGTTCAGTAATAAAACATTGGAGACCTTCTGTACATCCAGTTCCTATGGCACTCAAGCCCGGCTGCCAGCAGATGGCACCCGGAGTCCGTCTGTCTGTCCCTGCCTGCCCCGTGCTGCAGCGCTTGGCAGTCCCGCAGGTATCCAGCTTCTCGTCTCCTCTGGTGGCACCCAGGAGTCCGAGCTCCCAAGCTGTTGTTGGTGTCTCAGTGCTCTTTGTTAGCAAAACCAATGGAACGTAGGAAAGAGTTGCCCTGAGGCCACTCAGCAGGAACTCTGCAAGGACACTGGTGAAAAGTTTAGTTTTGGCTTGCAAGAGCCAAGTCACAGCAGAAGCACACCTCAATGAGAAACTCCTATTTATTTCCTCATTAATATTATTAAAATTTATTTCTTTCTTTCCCTCTCCTTCATAATTGAAGTTCTACTAGTGAAAGCTGCTTGTTTTGCACAGGGAACACAAGTCTCCTTCGGCATACCTGTTTGCTGTCAAGGGGATGAGCTGCAGCACTAGAATAAATTAATTCTCTGTAATTAATAGCCATTCTTTGGTGTTTGCCAGAACAAATGAGTGGCAGTCCAAAAGAGATCAAATCCAGTAATGAAGAAATATGTTCCACTCTCAAGATGCTTTCCAAGTTACTAGGAAATGGCACTAAATCTGTATGACTGGGGACTTGAAAGCTCTTACAGTCTGTTTTCAGATATTCAGAGGAAAAACTGACATTTATGAAATTATTCCCCCATTTCTAGTAACATCACAAAGCTGACTCTGGCTGTGATGTCATTTATCTTGGCAGATCCAAACAGGGCTGTTGGAGATGCACCCGGATTCATAGCTTACTCCAGGAGTGATGGGAACACACTGCACACAAGAAAGATAACTTTGTATAATTACTCACTGACAGATTCCCTGCTTTATATTCTACAGGGTTACTGCTGCAAGAGAGAATGGCGAAACCTTGGAGTAGCAATTGCCAAAACACCCTTCAGAGCTGACACAAGCTTAATTTAGTACCAAGCAGCTCTGCCATGGGTTGTCATAAGGAATCTTCATCTCCTGGGTTTTTTCTCTCCACTTTCCTGATTGTGACTTGTGAGAATAGCTTAATAGCTATTAATAACACCCTTACTTTTGAAATCTATTTATAAACCTGTCACCAGTGCACCAATTTGCTGTCTGCTTGGTTTGTCAAAAAAGGTAAGCCATCTTTGTTCTGGTGTATTTAGGTAGCAAGACCCAGGGTCTCAAAGGCACTGAAGGAGATATTTGGGGAATTGAACGGGATTTATGGAGTTAGGACTCTAACTACAAGGGGTGTTTTTTGAAACAGGTAGATGGCAAAGCACCTTTCCAGTGCTGCTGCACCTGCTCCTGACTTCCAGAGCTCTTCATTCATTCTGCAGTCTTAGCAAAATCCCAGACTTGGATTTGTTACTGGAGTTTGGGTGAGGCAAGTGCCTTAAGCCAGGCAGGCAAAAAGCTGAGGCTTAAGTTGGTAGCAGCTTCCAGCTTAAGAAATCCTCTGACTTTCTGTGGGATTCAGATTTCTAAGTGATGGATTTTTCCCACATCCAGGCTTGAGTGTGCAGCACACCAGAGTGATGTCGAATGTGGCGGATACTTTAAATTCCCCCATCTGCCAAAACTAGAGTAAGACCTTGCTGTGGGTTCAGTTTGACACCAGGAGAGCACCCTCCTCTGCTGCACCATTTCTGGGTGCAGCTCCCTTCTCCTAATGCTATTCTCTTTTGTTTATTAATCAAGGGAATTAATCTCACCTATTGCTGAGCTAAATGCACCCACAAAGGCATCAGTGCAGAAGTAGCCCAAACTATTGCAGTCATCTGTAGTAGGAGACACCTTCTATTTCTCATCTTTTCTGTACAAGGATGTCACTTTGCTCAAAATTACAAGTTTGATTTGCTGTGTGTTAAGAGGAGCTGGGCGTACACTCCTGCATATGGTGTTACATATGTAGGATCTTGATAAAAAGATCAGGCAAAATGATAAAATGTATCTTATCAGAAATGGGGGGAAAAAATACTGTATAAAGTTAAAAAAAAAAGATGACATGAACCCTTCAGCAGCTTTGGAGATCCAGGTGAGGATATTCCCTCTTGAGGATTGCCTTAGCATTTTCTTTGAAAGAAAGTCTGCTCAGAAACCTTCCTGATTCCAATCTTTTGTTCATGTGACTTTTCATGGGTATTCCCCTAGCAGCCTCACCAGGTAAAGAAATCTCAGCCTGTAGCTGTGCCATAGCAGCTTTGTGTAAGTACACCGTGTGTCTTGATAAAAAAGGTGTGGTTTGTGTCCAAAAGACTGCTAGCAAGTATCATCAAAAGCTGTGCGTATGATCTTTGGTCTTAGAAGGCTGACAGCCTCACTACATAAAAACCTGAATTTTAATCAGGCCTTTAATCTAGAGAATAATATGACCACTCTGCAGAGAAGAAGCAGCTGGGTTAGGTGAGGACGAAAGACTGTTCTCAGAGAGGAAAAAAAAAAAAAAAAAAGATGTAAGGACAGCTCTGGCTTTCTGTGTCATCCTCAGCTGCTCACAAACTGCTTCTGGCTTAAGGCCAAGAAATTTAGGAGCAGTGACACAACCCTGATGATTATACAGTGAAGAGGTTTTCCCTTCGCTACCAACCTTGGTGAGGAATTTCCACCAGGCTGAGAATGAGTGTCCATCCGGACTTGTATCAGTCATGTTCCTTCTGCAAAATGAATCAGTCCTGTTTCACTTTGCAGTGGAAATTACATCCCAAGTAGAGGATGGAGCAGGAAAATACAATCGCAACTAAACATTTCAACACTTCTGTAGTTTGCAGGTTTTCTGGGGGTAGTAGGAGTTGGAAAGAAAGCTAGAGCAAGTCATTACATTATAGTTGAACAATGAAGCTGTTGTGCTCCCCAAGCTCACAGTCTCTGTCTTTCATCCCTTGTACTCCTACATTTAGGCACATACACTCCGAAAAAACACTTCAGTTTTAGTCACTTTTAAAGTGTGAGGAACTCATGGTCTCAGCGAAATTCTATCTGAAGAGTTAATCACTCATGCCCTTTTAGGTGACTTTGAAGATAAGGGATTTTTTAGGGTAAAAATACCTCTTCAGGACCTCAGAAGCTGGGCAAAGCTTTTCAAAGGGGTCTTGCAACATAGGAGTTCAAAGTCATATTCCTTATTGCTGATGTTTTACTTCTCCAACTTGGCTACTCAGAAGTGAAAAGGGGGGGACAGCAGAGGGGACAGTTTCTAAATGGCAGCTCTGGCTGTGCTATACAGACAGGACTTTGCAAACTGCCTCTCTCTGCCCAGTACCCCTCATCACAGCTCCCAAGAACCAGCCTTTCAGTCTCTGGATACAGACAGGAGCCTCCAAAGCCCACACTCTGTGTGCAGAACTATCCCTGATCACCATCTGTTAATGGACAGGAGGGTTGCTTTGTTGTTTGTGGGTTTTTTTGTGCATACAACATGCAATGTAACTAAGCTGCTGTTACTCACAAATTCAGTGCTCCTTGTGCTTGGATTGCTGCAGGGGAAATTCAACCCTTCTGCCTATCATGCACTTGCAAAACCACTTGAAAGTTGTCTCATTGCAACGGAGAATCTACATAAAACCACTGAGGAGCCATGGGTAGAGATGAAGTCAAAGGGCCCTGATGATTTTACTCCCTCATTTCTCTGTCAGGTACTTTCCTCAGTGGAAATCATTCATCTTCCTGTGTTTTTACTGCAAACTCTATGCTGCGAAGAGGAAAGAGAGCAAGACCGATCAGGAGGGAAAAAATAGACCAAGAAAACATGCGGCTGTTTCTAGTCCAGATAATCCCTTTCACTACCACTTTTGTGGCTCCCTTTGCCTAAGGCATTCCCTTTTTTTTAGTTGTGCAGAAAGGGTTAAAACCAACAGCTAAGTTGAAATGTTGCCCACTGCCTAAACTGAAACTACTTTCAGGACTGAAAGTTCTTACTTCCTCCCTGCCTCTTTACTTTTACTTTACTTAGTGCCTTGTTCTTCTGCTTCTGTAAGTGACAAAGAAAGAGAAGAAATAATGTGAAACAGACTGTTTCTCATCCAAGCAGAAGAAAAAGAAGACTATACCCTAAACCATGTGACTTTTCCCTGGGGGGGAAAAAAAAAAAAAAAAAAAAAAAGAGCTTAAATGCCCAAGATGACAATTTTTACATGTTTTAAATACAAGCTCTGTGTATCCTCTACCTTCCATTGGCCAGAACATCTGGAAATGCCACACTCTACATCAGTTAAATTCATTGCATGTGGGGTTTTTTAAGAAGTTCATCAGACCAATGGCACAGGAAGCAGCTCTGTGTTTTGGCAGTGTCCTGTCAGCCCAAAGGAGTCTCCACTGAAGCCCTCTGTGTGATGTATTCCAGCCACAGCCATACCCAGATGCATGGAGACATTGGGGGGTGGGAGGAGTGTGTGTTACGGGGGAGGATACCCTGAGTTTCTATTTGTGATTACACCTGAACTGTCTGATCTTTACTTTCCAAGATCCTTTCCAAGCACTTTCCCAGCACCAGCCACTTCTTTAAACTCTTCTCACTAAATGGGTTTAAGGTCTGTCAGCTACTAAAATTTCATGCCCTGTGCAAAAAGCTCAGTTCTAAGACCTGCTTCACCCCAAACCATCTCCCCAGTCCCAAACACAGGGTCATCTCATTTGGCTTATGGAGCTGAAAAGCAACTATTTAATGTGGTGCTGCTTCCACACCACAGCAGGAGAGTCTCTTAGCTGCAAGGGGAAACAGGATTGCTCTGCTTTTGGAGTGCAACACTCATGTGTATTAGTGTGGATGGAAGGGAGTGTATGAATGTGCTGCAAGTGCCTTTAGCTGCACTGTCTCACCACTGCCATCATGCCATCAGACAAAGGGAAGAATTCAGGCATGAAACTCCCCTGGTAAAATCCCATGTACTGGAGGATGTAACAAATCACTTCAGATGACACATCCTTGGTTCCTTCTGCCCCAGCCAGCAGTGAAGTGCTGCAGGGTGCAGTCTCTCGCCCTCATTTTCTTTCCTGCTTGTCTTGCACAGGCCATTGTGGGCTGCTGGGGGTTTGTCAATCCCTTGGGCCATGGTTCACTTAGGGCTTAAGCAGCTTTTTGGGCTGACTTCATGTCCTGCACCCTGACAGCACTTCTGGCAACGCAAATGATGCTCTGAGTGCTAGGAAGTACCACTGGGAGGTGCCTTGAGTCAGCTGCAGTGCAGCAGGTGGTACAGGGATACTTGTGTGCAGATATGTCTGTACCTATGCATATGTAGAAATTACCCATGGCTCTGGAGACATTTGCCCACAAATACCCATCTGTACTAAGGTGTATTCCTTGTACACTAGTGAGAGAGGGAGAGTGTGTGTGTACATATATGTGTGTACTATATATCATCTATATCTGTATCTATCTGTATTTGTGTCAGCATACCTACATCTATATTTATATCTATATCTTCTACATTTATATCTATATCTGCACCTACATCTACATCTATATCATTAATTTCTATTTATATAAAATTATCATTGCAAGGCTGGGATGTGTTGAGCTGAGCATCACTGATACAGAGACCTCAAAGTGCTACCAGCTCAGCATAAACTCCAGTGTTTCTTCTTGATCCTTAAAAGGGAGCAGAAACCACTGAGGTTTCAGGTGGCACAAAGGTCTCAGTGCCTGGTGAGCTGACAGCAACTGCCTGTGGCTGCTCGATCCCACCAGCCCCATGCTACCTGCAAGCAGAAATCACCAATACTCCAGAACATTTTGAGGGGTACCACGTTCCACTCCTCTGTTAGTGTGTGATTCAAGCACATTTATCTTTCTTGTAGTGTGTTCATGAGTAGGAGTCTCCTGATTCCTGTAGCAATCAGTTCATTCACTTATCTATATGCTTCAGAGTACATTACAGAAAAAGATAAGGAAGGAAGAGCACAAGAGGTGTCTCTGTCCTGGGAGGTGTTTATCCCAGATCAGAGCTTTCTTCATGTGCCTAAAGCCTTAGCAGGTGGGGAATGCATTCAAAGTAAAGGAAAAAGTAATCATACACTTCTAGCTCTGTTTAATGCTCCTGGTTGGAAGGCTCTGCCTCTCCCAGGGAAGGATTTTAGCCACCTGTGATTTTAGAGCTTCTCTCCTTGCTACAGTCTGGCAATTCTTATTGAAGTTCCCATCTCCATAAAGCACCGGTCTGGGGGGTTTTGCAGCACACTGCATTCAGCAGAAGTCTGCTTTCTTTGCCTTAGCTGAACAAAGAATAAACATCACCTGATCACATCACCTGTATGGGTATCTAGGGAACATTACAGTGCAGCAGAAATGGAGATACATGGACCCTCTGAGACAAGAAACCAATTTTTCTTTTAAATGTGAGACAGCAAAAATAAAGTTATCCCCTTGGCTCTGACACAAAGGTGACAAAATCAAAGGAAGTTGCCACCCATGGGCTGTCTGGATCTTAGAAGGTAAAAAGAAAGCAAAACCTCAGCCTGCTCAGCTGCGTGAGCAGTTAGTGCCCAAACAAAAGATGAATAACTTGTGTGTACACTTCTTCAGACCATGGAGCTCAAGAAGAAACAACAGAGAAGACACACATGGCTGACGAGGGACTTTAATTCCAGCTGCAAAGGCAACACCGCAACACAAAAAACTAGAGTTTAAGATTTCCATAGCAAATCGCTGTCAGCTTTGCATGCATTACTGGCCAAAGAAACATCAGCTGCTTTATTTTTCAGTTGAAGGCTGCACAATTAGCTGCAAAACCAGAGCCTGCTGCTAAGACTCTGCTCCTTCCCAGATGGTCAGATTTCCAAAGTGCTGAAGACACAGCAGATTTTGGGGTTGTTGAGCACTTGGCATTTCTGGAATTAAGAGCACATTGCTAAGTGGACATCTAGAGATTTAAAACCTGCACTGAGATGCTCAGTTTATGTCAGTTTAGTCCTGATGTGCATGTGCATACAGGTCAGGAAGTAGATTAAGCCTTTTTATAAAGAGAATATATGATAATAGTATGTGGTGTTCCTCCTGGCAAATCACTTGTTTCAGACAAGTGGATGTATAATGGAAGTTATTAAATATTTTATTGGTGATTGGCATATGGAAATATGTGTGGGTATGTAGATTTAATATATACATATGTATATACATATCACAGAAAGATATCTCCTGTAAACAGCATGGCAAAAAGTGTCCCATCAACACAACTGTATTATGTGTGATCCTTCAGAGTTAACAGCAGTATCTAAAAACAAGAATATTCTGTGGAGATTTATGTTTCAATGAAAATATTTCATAGAAATCTGCAGTTAGTTTTGCTGTGACTGGCTAGGCAGTACCTCCTAGAACCTCCAGTGGGGAAGATGCAGCTTCTCTGGGACCCTATTAGGTGATCATCTAACACCCTGCCTAGCACTCAGCCCAGCTGCTCTCTTCTTGGTGTGAGACCTTCAGCAAATGAAGGCAGCACATCCTGAGCACAACCAGGGCATCTGCCTTCAGATGTTTTTCCACTGACAAACCAACCGAACGCCCGGGCTTGGAGTGGCACTGCCACATTTCTTTGAAAAACAACCTCTGCTTCCTGAGAAGACAACTGATATCAGTGGTCAAACACACTGGACAGGCCAGCTGACCCACAGTGTTCACAGGGTCTGCACCAATGGCACAGAATGGAGCTGTCATTTGTGGTCATCACAGCTCACCCCAGCAGAAATCAAGAGAGAAGCTGGCAGACATTGACATCTGCAACAGGCAAAGTGAGAAAATAATAAAGGGAGACAGGCTGTCAAAGAGGATATTTTAGCAACCACTACTCATGTTAATCCTCTGACCTAGTTTTTGAAGGGCCTATATAAGGAAGAATATTCTTGACTGAGCAAGCAGCTAATAAGCAGTGGCAGCATGTAAGAGTTTGGAGTGCATCAGTTCTGAGATTCACTTATCTCTTCCTGGAAAAAAAAGCACAGAAAACAAACACTCTGCAACTGAAATCCATCCCCTCTCATCTATTGTAGAACAGAAGTTCTGCACCTTAATAATGTTGTGAGCAGGCACCATAGCCCCAAAGCCATTGCTGTGTTTGCACACTTGTTGTTAAGCTTTCAGATGGACTTCACCAGAAAGGAAAATTCCTCCTCTCAAAATACCACATCTTATTTTATTGGAGTTACTGCAAACATACATCCCTCTGAACCACAGGGAGGTATGAGCAGTCACTAGTGCAGTCTTGGCACCATATGTTTAAATTTCCCTTGTGTGTTTACATTTCCCTTGTGCACTCTTTCCTATTTTATGGTTTAAAGCTATTGACAGTCTTAAGCCTACAACTTGTGTAGATACGACCAAGATGGGCAGAAAGGCCAGCATCTGTCCAGCATAACCATTCTTTGGAAGTCACCTGTGCCTTTGGGAGCCTTCATTCCTCTTGGACATTGTGAGATGTTTCAAAGGTTCTTTCTTCACCCAGGCTCAGCTGCAGACTTTCCTTTTGACTTCCAGTGGGCCTGAAGATAATCAGCAAATTTGTATGAAGAGTCTTAGATTGGACTTTAAAAAGCAGGGAACCTAGAACTACTGTTCAAATCTGATCATTTTTGGTCAGTTTTCACATCTGGCATCTCTTAATTTCACTGTTTACATTGGTTCCATCTGGGTGGACAGCATTAAATGGTACTGGTGTTACTTATAATTTACTAAGTTAAAGGCTAGATAGTCCTTGTAGAAGTAATAGATTTTTTTTTTTATTCATGTAATTGTTCTTACAAGAGATGCTTTTTATACTCTAGCATCGTAGTGTTTCAGTGTTCCTTACCTACCTATCAAGAAAAAGGTGTACCAGAAGTCACACAAAAGTACCTTCTATTCTGAGATCCCCTCAGAATACAGGTGCAAAAATATCAACCTGAAACATTCTGCTCCTCATCATGAGGATGTTTTCAAGGCCATTGGGAGAAAGTGAAAACCCATTGTGTGGTGCTGTGGCTGGGGGAAGAGAGATGGTTTGGTTCAGAAATCATCACGTAATATTGATTCTGTATCTTTCTTGCTTTCTTCTTAGGTGAACACTTACAGAAAGCAGTTTTCTTTATGTCTTTGCATGTGTAATTGCAAAAAGAGTGTATCTAAATATGTGTTCTGCAGGGACATGTGGGCAGGGGGGATGGTGCAAAATAAGAACTACTTACTGCCCTCCAGTACTTTGAATGTTTTCATAATCTTTCTTCTTATATTATTTGTTTTCTTCTCATAGAAAAATTGATACAAGGTTATTCTGGTTACTCAGAAGAGACAACAAACCCATAACAGCTCTCTTTGCTCCTGGGGATTTCCATGGTATGTGTGACAAAACCTCAGCGCAGGGGCAGGCAATTGCTCAGTTCAGCAAAGCCCTGCAGAGTCAAAAGCATCACCAGCTCCCTCCTCCCTCAGCTGCCAACCCAAGAGGCAAAGGGCAAAAGTTGCTCCTTGGGAGATTCTGTTTGAACACAAGAGGAAAATTTTTCCCCATGAGAACAGTCATACAATGGAATGGTCTCCAAGGGGAAGAGGTGGATTCCCCCACTCCAGAAAGTTTTAAGTCTCAACTCAACAGGGTGCTGAGACACCTCCTATAAACAGTCATATTAGAAGGGTTGGACCAGGTGATCCTTGAGGTCCCTTCCAACCTAACATTTGATGATTCTATGTAAGCATCTGTCCCTGTCCTGTCCCCTCTCCTCCTTGAGGCACAGGGGTTGGGATGAGCTCAGCATGTAGATAGAGGCTGTCTGGCTCCTTCCTGCTGTAATAGTTTCCACTGAATGTCCCCTGTGAAAGAAAAGAGAAAAAAAGAAAGGAAAAAAGAAAGAAGTCTGAAGCTTTTATTACTGTTTTTCCTTCAAAAACAGTAATAGTGAGCCCAGGGGAATGTATGACACAACCATCTCCCTCCTTCTGCATCATCTTGTACAGCACACACAGCCTTGTGGGAGGACCTCTGAGAGGAATTGGCCACAGGTGCTAGTAAAACCAACCACATTTTTCTTGTAGCTTCATAACCTCATTGATGGGTCAAATTGCCTCGCTGCAGCTCCAAGTAACTTCATAGGGGGTTTGCTGCCAGGGATCAGCAGCTGAGCCATACTGCATGTTTTTGCCCTTCTATAACCTTTCACAACACCTGCCTGTTTATTAGGGCTTTAAAGCCCTTTAGGCATTCTTGTGGGTTTCTGTAAAACTGCAAAACAAGAACAGTCCCCCGATTCTCAGGAAACCATACAAAACCACACCAGAAATCTGTCAGCAACTCTGAAATGTGTTCTCACCGTGCCTGCCTGAAGAGGGATGGGGAATGTATGTAGATCAGAAGAAAAACTGACCAGGCATTAGCTGAAATGAAAACCAGCCTAAAAAAAAGACTGCCTCAGCATTTTTAATAAGTAAATATTGATGTATTTTAGTTTGTTTGTTTTTTTTTTTAATATTCATGATTTTGACCAGCTTGGGATTTCCTCCTCTTAAATGAGCCCAAGGCAAAGCTGAGGTGCTCAGTGTCTCCCCACTGGGCATAGGGGTCATGTCCTGGGAAGGGCTGCATGCCCTTGGATCTTCCTGCAGGGGATGGTGTGTATGAGAGTGCAGTGAAGTTGCTCCCAGGAACCCACAGCAGCACCTTCCCATTCCACCATGCTCAATTTTAATACCTTTTGCTCCCAGCTGGATCCTGGGCACACTGCTCCCTGCTCTCACTGTCTCATTAGCAGCTGCCAGGTGCTGCTCCTGGGGACCCTTCAGGTCTGGCTACCCTTCAAAGTTTTTATTAAAGAGCACACTTTGCTTTTCATTATCTTAAGTCTTTCCCATGGTCTGAGACTTCAAGCCAGTGCTCCCTGCCCAGCTGAGCTCTGGTTGCCCAGGCAGCCAAGTGTCCTGGAGATGAAACCCTCTTAGCAAAAGCAAAGAGCAGCTGAGACCATGGGAAGAGACGGCTCCTGCCAGGGCATGAATCAAGCTCTCCTGAAGCAGAGGCATAAGATAAACTGGAAAAAAACCTTTTGGAGAAGTGTCCATTCCTCCCTCTTCATCTCAAAGTAACAAGCACAATCAGCAGGCAGGCCCTGTTGCAGATGTTTAAAGCCTGGTGAAAGTAACTCATGTCCTTGAAAGCCAGCAGCCACCACATAAAAAGGTTCTTGGTGCTCTCCCAGCTTAATCTGTGCCATAAAATCTGGGGCACAGATCTAGGGAAAGTTCCTCATCATGCTGCATCTCCTGCCCCCAAGGACTGCAGCTGTGGTTTGCCTGGGACACCCTCTTCAACCAGGCCTGAGCAGAGGGAAAGCCTCACTTAGGGGGGATGATATTCTTGGTTAATTTTTTTTTTTTTTTTTCCCAACAAATGTTTGGGCAACATTATCGTGGACTAGAAAAAAAGCTATTATTTGGTGTTATATCTGTTCTCTCACCCTATGAAAGCTGGAATGTCTGGAAGGGGACAAGGGAGGAGGGACAATACAGGGAGGATCAGAGATTGCCGCAGATTGTCAGCTTCAGCATCATTCCTGAGAGGAGGTATGAAAGAGCACTGTGAACTCCTGAATGTATGAAGGCTGCAAGCCAGAGATTAATCCAGTTATGTATCTAACAAGCCTAAGGAACATCTCAGGCAAATAAACCCTTCAAAACATTTTTTAAAAAATGAAGGGAACATTTGCTTTATACATTGCACAATTAAATTATGGATCTCATAATTCAGTGTAAGTAGACTCAAATAGGAATTGGATAACTCAGGTTAATTCTTATTACATTTTGCCTGTTGCTTAGACTCATTCCCAAAACATCTTGCACCTCATTCCTGTACTTGTAGATGGTGCAGGGGGTTGGATGGGTACTTGCTCTGACTCTGTACAGTGCTCTGATTCATTGTGGTGACCAAAGAGAGTGGGTGCTGACCTATCTGACATTTCATTAAGTGGCTCTTGGCCATCTGTATCCACTGGTTCCAGCATGGTTTTATTGTACCTCTGGAGCACACCTTTCTAAGTGGCTATTGCTGCTGCTGCTTCTGGCATAAAAATAAAATAACAGCACTCTCCTTAATCAACTAATGTTGAAAGGGTTCAGGTCATAAGTGTTTGACTTCACAGACTTAGCTAATAGATACTGATCCTGTAAAAGTGAGTCCCAGGGAGGGAATTTCAACTTGCACTTTGCAGTAAATTAGGTGTTTTCCTACCCTTTCATTCAATTTATGGTATTCTGGTTTGTGTATGCTACTAAATAATAATGATTTATTGAAGATGGGAAAAGATTGCTCAAATCTATTTTCTGAACTACTCAGAGAAGGAGATCATGTCTACAGTTGTCATGGTATACACTGGTACCTTAATCAGCCAGTTAACAGTCTCCATCACCAACCTCAGATTTTTCAAGAGCCAAACCTTTCAGAAGTATAATAGCAATTAACCTTCCATCTGTCAAAACCACAGTTTAATCTTGCCTAATTCCAGTGTTTCAGCACGTCCAGAAGTTTTTAGCCCTTGTGCTTTTGCCTCAGACATTCACCAAAATTCAGCTCAGATTCATGAACTGGCTTGGCCACTCCAAAATGCCTTTTCCAATGAACTGATGATTCACTAAATCACATTTTCCCACCTTTAGAGCCCCAGCATTTCTTGGAAGCCAATTTTTTTCTCAGAGAGATGGCTATCACAATCAGTTCCACTGTAGGAGTGTTGAAAGTACAGACTATGGGCTGTGCAGCTATCTAGGACTATCATCTGTGGTAACTTGGATACCTGTGCTACCTCTGCCTTCTTTCAATTAATCTAACAGATTTATTGCTATTCAGCTACTATTTACCAGGGCTAAACTGATCAGACTTTGCAGTCTCTATGACTGGCACGTGCTCTGATTTGTTGGTGTCCTCTGTCATTTTGCTTTCTACCTGGCTGCTTCCCCTTCCTTTACACAGTACAGTCAGCTGTAAGTCAAGCTAAACATTTAGATTTTAATGCTATAAAAAAATGAGAGAGATTAAAATGTCTTAAAGGTGTCTTATAGAAAATACCTTTTTGTGTGGAGTACTGCTGTTCTGACTGTTGGTTTGGGTCAGAAAAGTAGCCACCAAACCAAAGATTTCCCAATGAAATAAATCTCAGTCACTGTCCCACTGGAGAACTCCCAGGAGGAGCTGCCTGACCTCTACCTGTCTCCATCCCCAGGGGCATGTGCCTGCAGAGGTGAGCACCTGCTCCTAGTGCCCAGGTCCCATGGAGCTTGGCCAGGCTTGGCCCTCAGCCACTGCTGCTCCCTCTTCTCCAAAGCAAAGTGATGAGCTGCAGCCCTGGGGCTGGGTCTTCATCTCTCCTCTGAGCCCCATACCACATCCTCTGCCTGCAGAGTGACTGTCTCAGCACCACTGGTACCGGCCAGCACCTGAGCATCACCCCAGCATCAGCTTAGGGTCCACAGGGTGCTGCCTTCATCACTACCACCTCATTTTCGCTGTTCCTCTTCAGTCCCCCAGCCATCCATGTAAATATTCTGTCCAGTTCTGGACCATATCAATACAGTCTCTTCATTCTTGGTTTGCTCCCACCTTGATGCTCACCCCAGCACCTCATGGCTCTCCCAGCACCTTAGCTCCAGCCCTCTGCCACTCTCAAGTGCTGCATCAAGAAGAGAAGATGCTCCTTCACAAGCAAGGCAGCCCAGTCTCTTTAATTAAAACCCAGTTGCTCTAATAAAGTCACTGAGTGTGCAGCAGTTCATCAGTGTCATGACCCTTTGGTGGCCCTACACTACTTTTCCAGGCAATGTTTCCAAGCAAGTGGCAGCACAAGTAGGGAGCCCTGGATCTAAACCATGTCATTGCAGACTTGTCTTCACAACCAGCATTCCATTCCCATGGACCCACAAATTTAATCTTTCCACCACCTGGTCCCTCACTTGTTGATACAGCTCCTTACCTCCCAGGTTCCTCTTCTGTTCCACCACTCTTGTCCGTCTGTTTGCCCATGTCTTTGGGTACCATCATCTAACCCTTAGTGCCCTGAGATGTCTCTTCAGGAAGCAAAACAAAATTATCGTTTTTGAAAGCATTATGAAATTCATTATATTGACAGTAAGAAAAATCTTCCTGAATGCCTGAGAAAAAGTGCTGACAGTTTCCTTTCACTGGAGAGCCACTGGTCAATATATCTTCACAAACTAGCTTTTGTATTTGGGTTGCAATGCTGCAATATAAGAATAAATTTTATTCAGGGAAAAAAGAAATCCTTGAAAAGTATCACAAAGAAAAAGTCCCTTTCTCCCCAGCCGAAGTGTAGCAAACAGAGATCAAAGGACTTAATTTTTCCCCGCAGTTTCAAGCTGAATAGATTGAATAAATAAAATAGTATCAAAAACAGTTCCAAAATGAAATGTCATCAGTATAGAAAAACAAAATAATTTCATTCCTAAAATGCTGAACTTGTGTTTTTCAAGCTTATTAAAATGCAAGGGTTTTTTTAGTTTTCTGAAAAGTTTTACCAGAACAGCCATTGCTCCAAGAAAGGGTTTTGCTTTTAACAAAACAGAATTTTTGAGCAGAAAGGAATCCACCTCATTATTTCCAACTCGATGCACACCATTTTGGACTTAGGCTCAGAAGACCAGAGCCTTTGGTGTAGGATCTGACCCAGACCAGAAGTGTGACTGCCACAGGCCAGTTCCTTCAGCCTAATGCTACTCTGAGACTTAAGGTCACCCTGAAGGTCACTCTAATGCCTTCACTCCTCAGATTTATCCACAAGAAACCCCAAATGGCACCCCTGGGGTTAAGGTTACCTTGGGTCTGGTGGACCTGCTGGCACATATGTACTAGCTCTCACTCGCTGAGAGTCTCCACCATGGCTGGAGCCCACCTGGGCAGGCAGAGTGGGTGCCCTTGGAGAGCCATCTCCAGAGTCTGCTCCTGCTAGTCCTCCCTTTCCATCTCCTCAAAGCCATACCTGCTCCCTGTGGGACCATCCTTCATGCACCACCACTGAAGGGCTTTGCTACCCACTCCTGGGGATGCTCCAGGAAAGCAAGGGCAATTCATGTACTTCAGACTGGAAGGTGAAGCCTTGAAGACCAGATAGCCAGTGCTCTGTTCCATGTTTTTGCTTCCCATCAGACTTTGTATTGACTGTTCAGACTGCAAATTCACAAGCCTGCCTTGTAATACGTTTCCACAGTCACCAACACCCTATGTTTCCATTGCTGGCTGTTACCACAACAGCAGTAAGGCTTTGTCAAGGTTAAAAGATTTCTAGATGCCTAGATGCTTATTGATGCTTTTCTCTGTCATTGCTATTTTTTTTAGACTTTGAGGTCTTGCTATTTCTGCCTAAGTTGGCTTTTTTTTAAGAAAATAGCTATAGGCATATAGATAATATCATGTGGCAACACGAATAACAGCAGAGAGAAGTGGTTCAGCTGTGCTGTCCCTCCCTCACCATAGAGGAACAAATGACCTACATTTGGCTTGTGGCTCACCCATCTTGGCATATCACAGCCCCAGCTCCTGCCCTCCTGTTCTTCATATTGACTAATAATGACAAGAACTTCTTGGTGAGCTGTTTACCACCCACATATACCTACAACACTCCCCTCATGAGGCAACATGTTTTTTCTATTTATAAGCACACACACAAAAAAGATGATTCCCAGTAATCAAAGAGGCAGATGTTTATCTGCTCTGTCAGAAATGTTGAGTCGAGTTGTTGAAATTCCAAACATGAAGTTTCCTTTGCTTGTGTCAAAGCTGCTTCATCTCTTTTCACAACCTACCTCTTTCTCATTATCTTCACCAAACTACTTCCCTCACTCCTTGCCTTGCCTGGCTGTATGTGAAGGGGCTGCTCAGACCCAGCAGGGAGGTGGGGACAATCCAATGTCACAAGCCCCCACAGACCTTTTCCTTAGCAGGAGTTCCGGGTAGAAACCTACCCCATCTCAAGTGTCCATCACATCTGGCAAAGGCTTTGGGAAGCTGTGAGCATCTCTGCTCCATCAGCTACTGCTCCATCCTCTGCCTCAGTTTTTCTGTCTGTAAAATGATAAGAGATCATTCAGATCTTTCTTGTAATGGATTTGAGTTCTGGGTTGGCAAAAGCTGGAGTTATGTGTATGGCTATAGACCCAAAGGTTCTGCTCAAGGCCAGGTTCAGAAGTGATTCTTCCCAAAGCTTTCACAGGAAAAGACACGTTCAGTGTGTGCATTATGAAAGGGTCATTCACTCCATTCCCACCTCTTCCTTGGGCTTCTGGATTAAGAAACCCAAGGCAAAGCCATTAGTAGCTTGTCTAAAATTGTCCTCCTCTTTCAACGGACGCTGAGACTGGTGAGGCCATGTGTGTCCACAGCTCTCACTTGGTGAGTGTGGTGCTGAGTGTGCTCCCTTCTTCTGGGGCTCCTGGAAAAAGGCGACACAGCAGGTGATACTGCACATGCTGGGCAGGACAGCTGAGGCACAGCCTGGAGATGAGACCAGATTTCCTTTTTAATTACAGGTCAAACCTGTTAGAAAACAGCTAAATCCAACCCAACCAGCCTGTCAAGACATGTCCTGAAACCCTCTGGTTACATTTAACAGTGACCACAGAGAAAATGGGATGTTTTTTGCATTTAAGTGGGTGCCTCTAACATTCAGTTGTTGGCTGTGTTTGTTTTCATTCTCAGTGTTTGAAGATGCCCTTTGTAGTTTCCCAGCCTGCCTGCTCTGAGAACAACTTCTGCTACAGAATTTCCCTGCTGAACAGTTGCAGTGGCAGGAGAGAGTCTAGGAAATACCTTGCCTGAAAGGAACTGGAGCAATTTGGTTTCTTTATTTCTTCAAACTAAAGAGAGAAGGAAAATTAAGCCTGAGTCCCTCTGAATTTAAGAAAAAGTTTTGACTAGTGAAAGAGTTAATGACAGGTGAGCTGAAAAAAAAATTAACTACAAGATTTTCTTCTTTTCTGTCTTTCTGTTAGACTGTCTGTCCATCCAGCAGAAAACAAAAGAAAATCTGTGAGACTGAAGCTAGTTAAACATTGGCATGACTCCTTGAAAGAAATGGCAAGTCCATCAGGACTTGAAGTTTTTGAAATGAAAACTATCTGGCTCTTAAAATAAAATCTTCCAGTCTAGTTGAACTTCTTGGTTCAGTTGTGTTCAGTAAGGTAATTTCTAAGGAATTCAGCCAGAGAATTTGTACTGATGGATCCTGGATGACATAATTGGCTCAGTAGGCAAGGCACAGACCTCAGAAATGTATGCAGCAAAACCCACACACATTTGCTTGGACTTCACTATAAATACATTATATTTCAAGAGTAATTTTCTACAGTGAATCTCTAGTACTACCCATCCTTCATCTTGCTCCTTTTTCCACTTATTTGACTGTCATGAATTCAAGGCTGAAACTGCCTTTTCTGTGCACAGCCGTTGTTGCACAATCTTCACACATGTGTGAGTAGCCTGAGGTAATAAGTGCTTGATGAGTTCCCAGGCCTGACTTACAAATTACCCAAGTTTTATTCTCTCTTGGAAGAAGCCATGGTTTATCAATAAAAGAGAACAACACTGGAGTCAGTATTTTCCCTGTTTCTTTAAACACTGGGATACAAAAGATGAAGACTTGTCTATGCCATGCCAACACCATCCATAGATTTCCCACCATGGCAAAGAAAGTCCTTGATTTTTGTCTCCCAGTTGTGTATTCAAGGCTCAAACTATACCAAGAAGGCTAATAGAAGAGACAACACCAAGCCCAAAGCTCAGGAGCCAAGGAGAGCAATAAACCCATCTACTTTTACTTATCATCAACTGGGGGTTCACATGGTACAGAGAAGTATCTCTTTGCAACCAGGTACCTCATAGCAAAGACTTGCAGTATTATAGTCCAGTAGACAAAAGTGTATAGATAACTCAAAGATATAAGATAGTTAATTCAAAGTGCTTAAACTTGTAGCTTTTTTTTTTTTTTTTAATAAAAAAAGGCTCCATGAAACTTTCAGAAATGACACCCTTAAAAAAACTTGGGGAAATATATGGTTTGCTCTGGAAACCATTAACAATTCTGTGGTTGGGCTTAGGTTGTACTGAAACTAGTCTAAAGTAGGTTGTTTTGTCTAGCCGAATTTTACCTGAAGATGTTCAGATTTCATTCACACTTGAAACTGAGAGCGAAATTTAGGGGGCATGAACCTAGATGGGCTCAAAGAAGGAAAAGGGTTTGCATGAAACCACAATTCAGGTTTTCTAATGGGTTTTAGCACCACTTCGAGTTGCTCTGTGCGATGTCTTCTGCTGATTCAATGAGCCACAGCTGCTTTTTGGTGGCTCCATGGCCCCTTGGCTACTGGTGAATTGTCCAGTGGCTGTGGGGACACCCAGGTACCCCAGTCCAGGCATTTATAGGGTAGCACCATTGAGCACGTGGTTGAGCCTTGGTTTGGGGCGTTCCTTCTGCTTTGCTGTAAACCACCACAAGTCCACATGCAGGTTTGCGGGCCTCCAGTCTGGAGAAGTCTGAGGAAAAATTACAGAGAAGAAGTATTTCCAGAAAAACACTTGCTATTTGGTGCAATGGTGTTTGTGGATGGATTTTCTTGATTGTCCTTGGGGTACTTCAATGTCCAGCTCTCCAGGTCAGGGTGAAAGAACTATTTTTCCATTGGAAAAACCTGCTGTGTGTTGGATGCTCAAGGAAGTGCTAAGGCATTTGCATAAAGGCATCAAAGAAATAAATAAAGGGATTCTGTCAGGCAAAAATTCAAGAACAGAAAAGATTAATTTTTTCTGCATAAATTGAGGCTGACATTGCTAAGGTTCCTGGGTTACACTAATTCAAGAGAAGCTGAATGATATGAATATCAATGGAAATGCAGAGCTTTTGTACTCTGTGGTTGGAATAAAGGACAGAAATGCCAAATTAAATTCCGCAGAGGGCAAACAAAACAGGATTCATTTTGGCTATGTCCTTCTTGTGAAGAAATACAGCTTTGATAAATGCTTTGGTTATTTTTAGGGTAACTGTTCTCATGCTTTGTGATTCATGCATTATTTTCAGCATCTTACTCCCAAGTCATCAGTCAGAACAGAGGGGTTTAGTACCCAGAAAGGAGCTTTTCCACTTGGACTGACTCTTGCCAATACATGCTGCTGAAAGATACCAAAAATCTTCCAGGAAAGCAAGCAGCTCTTTCCCTAAGGGAGGATGCTTCATGGGAAGAATTGATGTTGTTTGGGCAGACAGTATCTCCTACAAATGGACTTTGACAATCTGTGGAAATTATTGCACTTTTGTAACTGTTCCATTTGTACTGCTTTATTATTTCATTTTATTATCTATCCTAAAGCCTCTAGTTTCTACCTGCACTTCAAAAGAGATGAATGGTATATCTCACCTACAGTATAAATAGGTTGTTTCCCCTCTATAAACAATTTTCCAACTAATTTAATATGCAGGTTTTTCTATTCCCCTACCAGACTGAGTGATATAATTCTCTTGAACACAAAAGACAGTTGCATAGCACTAATAAACTCTGCATAGCTTCCCAAGAAGTTAACATGGCAAGGGCAGCTCTAACCTTTCTCTTTTTTCCTATTACTTTCTTCCTATCAGACATCTATTTTCATTTGAGAAACAACACGAGAGAAGAACACTGCTATTCCAATATGTTGCAGGAGCAGAAGGCTTGGATGAGATATGCAGCATCTCCCTCAAAAGATCATTTTATGGCAACAGCCATCACTATCTTTGGAACAGTGTTGAGAGTGTGGGTGTTAGAATTTGCAGTCCTTGGATTAGAATCATGAAATAGACATAGATTATAATAAATATAATTAAAAGAAGTCCCAAACAACTTTATCAGCCTTGGCCCAGACATCCATGTCCCTTGGCTGGGGCTGAGTTGTAGAGTACAAATGCAATGCTGATGTGCAATACAGGAGAGTGATTCATCAGAGGAAACAAAAACCTCCAACAACAAGGTGATTCATCCCTTGGGTTCTAATGGTGTGGTGCAGCAGCCTCAGTTATCTGATTTTGCATTTCCATATAAAATTATTTACAAGCATCTGCATGTGCTCACATGTTGATTTGTGTGCACTCAGGTGCAACTCAGTTAAATAACTGCATTTCATGGGATCTCTCTTTGAAGATAAGAAACCAAATAGCATCTTTGGTATCTAAGACTATTAATTAGAGGCTCCTAGGAATCACTAAAGGTAATAAAAAACACATCAAGGTGCATCTTCTCTGAGATACCTTCGATTTTCTAAGGCTAACAACAAGGTTCAGGTAGCAAATTAGTTAGACAATGGTGGTTTTGATGAGAAATGCACCCAGTTCCCAATGAGGATAAATCCAGAATCTTATAAAGGAACCTGTATATGCCCCACCCCTGTATCTCCATAGCAACCTGGTACCTCGGCATGTTCAAACAATTGGCAGTTAATGTCCTTCAGAAAGGTTTCCTGTTCTCACAGACTTCAGCCAAGGGTGAATTTCTATTGACCACACGGATGTGTTTCCGGTTCTCATCAAGTTTCTTTTCATTCAGCAGAGGAACATGTCAATAAATATTAACATGGGGCTGGGATACATTGGTTTGTTTTTCTGCTAAAAAGAGTCACTTGCAAACACTACCAAAAAATAAGTAGAGCTGCTGGCTTTGTGGCTCACTTGTTCGCTCCCTCTGGGTCCTTTTATGCAAAGTTCCTTGCTACAGAAGATGCAGCATGTGCTGATGCAAACACAGCATAAGCACATACTATTGGTTTTGTGACAGCTGGTGCAACATTGGTCAGAAGGTGTGAAAGCAGTGACCCATGCTCCGGAAAGTCAGGCACTAGCAGTTTGATAGGGTTTGGAAAGTGGCATTTTTAGGCACTACAGGATAACAAACCACTGCACTAAAGATAGGTTTTAAAGTTCACCCCCACCTACAGCCACGGAAGTCCGAAAAAACCCTATGGAACAGGGAGGTGCAGTGGTTTGTCCACTGACTTTGACAAAGCTACAAAGTATCCACTCAGTTCTCAGTGCTGCTCTCCTTAAACTGCTGTGCAGCAGCTTCCACTGCTGTGCTGAAAGGTGTTTCATCCATCTCCCAAGGGGAACCACTCATAGATGCTGCTGTTACCTGGGCCAGTTTGGGGTGTTTGCCATTTCCATGCAGGAACACTGTACAGCAAAACCTCACTGCATCTTTGGGTGTTCTGGGCCCATATAGATTAGAATGTCACCCTCCCAGCAGCTTTCAACATTTCCAACTGACTGCACTATGTGGGTTTCCAATGCTGTACAAGCAGGCTAACCACATTTAGTTTAGAAAGTAACAAGCCAAATTTAATCTGGGTCACACTTGTTTACACAGGGGATGAATTTGGTCTGTTTTTCCTCACCACCCTTCACTGATTTCTCTTTCTTTTGTAGCTGTCACCACTAATCCTCAGTGTCCAGTGGTCTGCTCATAAGGAAGTTCAGCCCAAATGTTTTACGGGTTCAGGAGCTCCATGCAGATCCATGTGCAACCACAGATGCCTACAAGCTCACAGAAGACAGTGCCCTCATGACACCATGCGTGATGTGACAAAATTATGCTACGATTATCCTCTATGACCTTCTCCCTTTCTGAGGGGTGGATCTGCTCAGCCACAAACAAGAGATAGTGAACCATCTTTTCATGAACAGTAGATGCTGCCAGCCACTCCACAATTTTTCTCATTTGGATTTTCCTATTTTTCAGTACTGTCACACTGCCAAGAAAGGTTGGGGAGCAGTGACAATGCTAGAAATCCTCAATGTTCTCCTTCCCAAATAGTGGGTTTGCTACTCCGCAGGACTGGTGGCTTTAGGGGGTGAATGCCCTTTCATGGGCAAACCTGTATAAATCTTTCCCTCAGTTACTAATTTTCAGTACAAACTAGGGGGAGTGAGAATCCCTGCTGCCAGCAGCTGTTCAGCAGGTGAGAATCCATCACATCCAACCTGTCAGAATTGAGGGACAGGTTTCCTGAGGAAGGCTTGATCAGGTGGGCTACACTGTTGTCTCACCTTACAGATGAGGCTGCTCCCCTTTGTGTCTCATTTAAACAAACTACGCCTGTTTCCACGGTGATAAGAGATGCTCTGAAAAACACTACTTTGGAAATATACAGAAACCTCTGTAGTGCTGTGCTCTAGTGTTTTCATGAAAGATTGTAGTCATAGCAGTAAGATGCCAGGACTTTTTAACATGGGAGGTGTAAAGAAGGATTAGGTTAAAATATCACCCAGAGGTACCACCTCTGGCTTGGGAGCCCCACAAGCCCAACTCAGAGAAAAATGGAGAATGACAATCAACACCTGCTTTTCCTCTTCTGATATTCTTCCTAAGGTCTCTGCTGTTGCTTTCTACTGAAGGCAAGATGCTGAGCTAAATGGACCATTGGTAAGATCCTGCTTGGTTTCTCTGATGTCCTTGTATTAAGGAGCAGTCAATTACTGAAACAAATAATATTCCTGGCATTTTGATCATGTTATACAAGGTAACTGGCTTGCAGAGATATGACTCAAAAGAGGACACACCTCAACTTGAAAGTTTCAGAAACACCTGAACGTCTCCTTAGTGGGATTGGCCAGAAAGCAAGAGGCCACCCATGACTGTGTCATGGTCCCAGGATAGGACAGAGGAAAGGCTTCTGGACAAGACAGAGCTGAGCATTAATTCTCTACCTGCAAATAGAGCAGAAAGGTGAATGCAGACTCTCTGAGGGCACATCTAACCCCATGCTTTCAGCTACTTTGGTGTGACCACCTTCTCTCTACACCTCTGCCTAGAACTTGCATCCTGCATTAAAGACATCTTCCTGACAAATTTCTATGAAATACTTAAACAAAGATCACACCTAGCTTCTCCAGAGCTTCACAGAGCCACCTCACCTCTAAATTCAGAGCTCTGGAGATAGCAGCTCTGAGACACTCCTGGCAGTAAGAATTGGTTACTCTGTGCAACACGGAGGTAGTAGAAAATGAAATAGAATTTGCATAGCTCCCTGCGTAACAGAAAGCCAGGAAGGGGGCACAACTGATCTTGATAACTGTTCACTTTCTGACATCAGAAACCTCTGATGCAGTGCACAAGACTGCCGTCGCAACATCCCTGAGCAAGAACATGAAGCTCCTCTACCTCTTTACAGCTGCGTTCTGCTTCACGCCCCCAGGTCCCTCTTTCTTTGTACCAGAAGTGGTGAAGTTTTTTTTCCAGATCACATGAGCCAGGATGAAGGGGGAAAATCCTGCCAGGAACAGAGATGGGCCGCATCTCAAACCTGATCGAGGGGAGATCCAGAGCAGTACCCTGACAGGTATATAAGAATGTGCTCAGCACAAGAGCAAACACTTTTTCAAGTGAAGAACTCTCATGACTCAGCCATGCATGGTAACGAAGACACCATTTCAAGGAGGCTTGGAGCCACTACCAAAACATGTTCATATTTCATCATCGCTACTCTTGTTGTGTTGCTCATCATTGCATTAGCCACCATCATGGTCTTGGTCTTTCAGAGGACGGTAAGCAATTTCTTACTTTATTCTTTTTTTTTTTTTTTTTTTTTTTTTCTGTGGCCAGAAAATCAGTTTCTGCCTTTTGTTATAAATGTGCCCACATTAGGGGAATTAGGGGAGAGAAAGAAGTAACAAAGATAGTGAGAAAAGAACTTGCAGAAAAAGAAAGCCAACATTAATTTCAAGCATGCAATTTCAACTCAATAAATAGAAGTGGAAAGATCACAATACAAAATGCAAGGCAAGCCGACCTCTGTCTTGCCTGGTTATGGGAGAGGTGGAGAGAAGATAGTCCAGTGCCTTGTTGTCTGCTACCTGGTTTCAGATGTGTCTCTCTTTGCTTCCTCAGAAAACAACCACTGTCTGAGATGATCTGGTAGTTTCTACATGTCCTCCTCTGAAATACTGCTAAATTTTATCTCCACCAGTGCTGGAGATAACACAAGACCTCTCTGTGGGGGCCAGTGTGTGGTGCTGTGTACTGGGATGCCTCATGGTGAGGAGGAAGTAGCTGACTGCCCTGTCCTGCTTTGTCAGCCACATTCTAGGGTGTGAGTTCTAATTCAAAAGCAGAGTTCTAGCAAGGATAACTGAAGGATATAAGTGAGGCCAGGTCTGACAAAAATAATTTCCTTTGCTTATGGACATTTTTTCTTTCTTTAAAATAAAACAGGCAGCTCTCAAATAGCTTTGGTGTTGAATGGGAATTAGTGTGAAAGTCCTAGGGCAGAGGTACAGGTGGTTATGAATACAAAAAGTTAATTTCTGATCTTACTGGGAGGGGTGCCATAAACTTCACTGGAGTAAAATGACAGGTTAGAAGTTTCACAGGCTTTGAAATCAGATCCCAAAAATCTAAATGCTGAAGTGCCCCCACTGCTGTTCACAGAATGAAAGCACGAGTCTTGGGCTGCTGAAGGAAATTGGCCATGGAAAACAAAATACCAAATTTACCCTGTACAATTTGTGTGCCTGTGTATGCACATCAGACAGAAATTAGACTATGAAGGCTTCACTGATACCTCTTCAAGTTGTACCAGAGAGGAGTCATTTACCTGAAATCAGCATTCTTCCAAAAGTACAGTTTGTGCACAGTTAGAATGAGACATGGGGGTTTTCAAGTCATAAAGAGTGAGACATTAAGAGAGATCTTTAAAACAACATCCTGAGTAATTACAAAATTGCCACAGCTTTCCTATATAATGAGACTTTCATTTGTACTTACTATCAAGGTAAGCGTTAAATTACCTCTCCATCAGGATAAACACAGTTACACCAGTTGCCAGAGCAATATTACTGAAAGACTCAAGGTTTTCATTTCAAAGAGTAGTGACATCAATTGCAGCTTAGGAAATGAGCTTGGCTGAAGAAGAAAGTAGGAAGCTGAGGTGTGTGAGAACCAAATAAAATCAAGCAGCGATATGCTGTGAGAGCAACTTGTCACTAAAAGCATAACTTCTCTTCTTGCTCTCAGGCACCCAAAAGACTCTCAATTCAGAAGCAGATAGTCATTCTCCATCCATGACTGGTCTCAAATTTCCAAACCAGGGAACAAATGTTGATTCCATGAGACAGGTTCCTCAAGAACTCCAGGGGTTGCTTCAAAACCACTTTAGCTCATGGTCACACTGCCAGCACAAGGCTGGGGACAAACTCCTTTGATAAACACAGCTATGGTTGAGACGTGCATCTTATCATATGGACTTTAGCAGGTTCAGGACAGGGAATCTGTGGGGTTCCTGTACTTGGAGTCCTGTTGCTGGAGGGGGTAGAGCATCATCAGTTTACTTCATTATTTGCTTTGTAACTTCTCAAGAGAGAACAAACATTTTGTATGCTCAGTCTCTTGGGATGATCTGGTTTTCTCTCCAGGTTTTATCATTTGGATTATGTGAGGGATCCTTTACTACAGAGACAATGGGGTCAACTTCATGCCCTCCTCATGCTGACCTGAGATAGAAACTTATTTTCCTCTGTCCAAAGGAGTGCTAGGGGGCCTTAGGGACAATGCAGGCCCTGTGACACTGCATTAAAAGGAGGCTTCTGGTACCAAGCAGATCACACAGTTCCCTAGCCCCATAGCAGGTACATGGAATTTGACTACTTGTTTTCCTTTTTATGGATTTACACTTGCAATGGGAAGACACATTGGGAAGAGCAAATCACACTGGATAGAAAAAAGGGATTCACATCACCACAAAACTTGGTGCTCTGAGTGAAGGAAATCCACCACCAAGAGACCAAATCAAAAAAGCAACTCTGATACCACAGCTGCCTCTCTGATTCTAACAGGACTTCTAATACACACAATACCCACCCCCACATTTTCCAGCACCCCAAGAAACTTCCTTTAAGTCTTATTTCCAAGGGTGACAAAGTGTGTTAATGTCAGACCTGGAAAGTGTCATTTTTTGGAACTAACCTACTACTTTTTTTTTAACTATCTACATATGGTGTTAAAGTTAGTTCAGTTCTTCATCTTTCAACTGAAGGAATTCTTGGCTTCAGCCATCCTCTCATCTAGAGCCTTCCTAAGCAACTCTTTTTCTCTGGAATAAGAATAGTTGCTCTGTGGTGGTCCATAATCTACATTTTCCTTCTTAGCACTATCAGATTGCTAAAACCTCTGCCCTTCCGGCTGCTGCATCTCACTGCTACTGGATTTATAAATATATGTACATTTATGTAGACACTTAGGTGTATAGAGAGATATATATAATCAGTGAAAGAGTTTGGGACAGAAAAGACTGAAAAAATGTAATTTTAAGATACACATACCTTAACAAATCTGCAAAGCAGCACTGCAAGATCTGCTGTATCAGACACTCAGGCCACTGCCTCTAGCAACAAATGCTGTGGATGTCCAAAGCCCAGAATCTGGGAGGGTCCACCACTTCTATGGATTCTGTAGTCCTCATATTTTTAACCTGCAAACTGCCTGGAAAAACCTTTTCAGCACTGTTCAGGCACCAGGCTGGCAAATGCTAAAAGTCAGTGAAGTTATTTATAGTGGCTGATATAGTCTTCAAGGCTGTTGGAGAAAAAATGTCAAACCTCTTTAGCAGTTTGACTGATGGAACCAGAAATTGTTCCTGCAGCACCCAGTACCTTGCCTCACTGTCAGCCCGTCATTTCTCTCTGCTTAAAACTAATCTTGCCAGGGCTGCTCCACTCGGGACCTATTGGCCCCCTCTGGTGGACAACACTGATAAAAATGAAAAGAAGGAAAGGGGAAGGGGAAGGGGAAGG